>CM042012.1:13794164-14394164 GCA_023525715.1 Cichorium intybus | reverse complement strand
TCAGACAGAATATCCAAAACATATTTCCTCTGATTAACAAACAGCCCTTTTTCAGTCTTTAGCAATTCTATTCCCAAGAAATAATTGGCATTTCCCAAGTCTTTGATAGTAAATTCTTTGTGTAAAAAATCTTTCACTCCTTTTATCAATTCTTCATTGGGTCCTGTGATCAATACATCATCCACATACACAATTAAGGCTATAAAACTTTCTCCTTCTCCTTTTATGAATAAGCAATGATCATGAGGGGATTGTGTAAAACCAAATTGCAATAACTTGTTGCAAAATTCCAAATTCCATTGCCTACTAGCTTGTTTTAAACCATATAAGGACTTGTTCAGTTTGCAAACTTCACCTGGTTTAGTCTTTTTGTATCCTTGTGGAGGAGACAAATATACTTCTTCTTTTAGATATCCATGCAAGAATGCATTATTGATATCTAATTGATGAAGATTCCAACTATTTGAAGTGGAAACAGACAATAAAATTCTTACAGTAACCACCTTTGCAACTGGAGAAAAACTATCCAAATAATCTACTCCATATGTTTGATTATACCCCTTTGCCACTAGTCGTGCTTTATACCTCTCCACAGTTCCATCTGGTTTCATTTTCACCTTGTATACCCACTTTGAACCAATTGTCTTCTTATTACTTGGCAATTGCACAATTGTCCATGTATTGTTTTCTTCTAGAGCTGCCAATTCTTTATTCATAGCCTCTATCCATTCATTATGCTCACAAGCTTGTTGATAAGATGTTGGTTCGGTAATCTTTGAAACAGATGTGAGAAAGCATTTATGTTCTTCTGTCAGAATATTAGATTCCACATAAGGGTAAGTAGGAGGATAATGTGGAGATGTGAGCACTTTGTGATCATCAGTAGCACAATGCATCACATAATCTTTATACCACGAAGGATTCTTTTTAGTTCTTGTGCTCATTCTTGGTCTTGAAATATCTTGACTGTCTTGTTCATGAGCAGGTTGTTCATCTTGAATAAAAACTTCTTCCATCACATCTATCTGATCAGAATTATAATCATTGGTAGGGATAAAGTCATTATGATCTATATCAAAATGATCATCATCATTTTCAAAACCAACAGTTGGTAGAACATTTTGTATATCAGAAATATGTGTCTTATTCTTTGAATATGGGAATATATGCTCATAAAAGATGACATCCCTGGACATAATGATTTTCTTTTCATTCATATCGTACAATCTGTATGCTTTCTGTCCTGAATTGTAACCAAGAAAACAACAAACCATTGCCCTTGATTCAAATTTTGCCTTGTGTGGTATTATGTTAGTGGCAAAGCATAAACACCCAAAAACTTTCAAGTCTGAGTAGTTAGGAGGTTTATTGAATAAACATTCATAAGGTGTCTTCCAATCAATTGTTTTTGTGGGCAAAAGATTTATGATGTGAGTAGCCATCAACACTGCATATCCCCAGAAGTAGATTGGTAAATGAGCTTGAAACATTAAAGTTCTAGCTATTTGAATAAGATGTTGGTGTTTTCTCTCTACTCTTCCATTCTGCTGTGGAGTGTATGGGACAGTTTTCTGATGTATTATCCCTGAAGCATTAAACAGCTTGCAACAATTTGAATTAACAAATTCACTCCCATTATCAGTTCTAATAGTTTTAACAGTAGTTTGGAATTGGTTAGCCACATATGCCAAGAAATTTGAAAGAGTCAAGAAAGTCTGAGTTTTATCAACCAAAAGAAATGTCCATGTTGACCTAGAAAAATCATCAACAATGGTAAGGAAATAAGAGGCTCCTGTAAGAGTTTTTGATTTATATGGACCCCATAAGTCAACATGTATAAGTTCAAAAATATTTTTGGCATTAGATTGACTCTGAGGAAAAGGTAATCTCTTTTGTTTACCTTGATGGCAAGGTATACAAGGAACAGAATTATGAGTATTCTTTGAAGGAACAAACTTCAAATGATTTAGAACAGAATGTGAAACATGCCCTAATCTTTTATGCCAAAGAATAAAAGTTTCTTTTTGTCCATCATTGACAGAATTACAACTGAAAATAGAGTATGAATTACAATTCAATGTTCCATACATTTTATTAAAATCAAAAGAAGGGCTAAGACTGATATTATCCAGCACATAAAGTTTTCCCATGACCTTTCCAAGAGCAATGATCTTTTTACTCTGAAGGTCCTGCAAGAAGCAATGAGTGGGAAAGAAAATGAAAGCAATATTAGCTGATACTGCTAAAGATTTGACAGATAACAGGTTGCATTTAAAACCTGGAACATGAAGTACATTTTTAAGTGTTAATCTGTGATTTAACACTATTGTACCAGTATGAGTGACACTTTTGATAGCACCATCAGGTAAAAAAATGGGAGTATAATTTTTGATTGGTTGAGAATTAGGCATGGAATTGAGATTTGCACACATGTGTGCAGTGGCACCAGTATCAAGAATCCAAACTGTACTATTAAACTGATTACTTCTTAAGGATTTGAGATTTGAATTGCTCATACCTGCAAAGTCATCAAAATGAAGCATGTTTGCAAATTGTCCTTCATTTTTCTGAGACTTCATAAACTGATTGAATTGTTGGAACAATTGACTCATGGAATCATTATCACTTTCTTGACCATATTTGAGAGGTGTGTCATCTGAATTTGCAAGGTGTGCAGAATTGGAGTTAATAGACATCTTTTTCTTATCTTTGAGTTCTTTATACCAGTCTGGATATCCATGAATCTTGAAGCAAATATCCTTAGTATGTCCACCAATTTTGCAGTGATCACAATATCTGTCCCCAATTTTGCCTTTCTGATCAATTCTTCCTTTGTTTTGAAATTGTTTCTTTCCATTATTGTGATTAGAATTTCCAGTTCTTGCAAGCATTGCAGACATTTCATTTGGAACCGCAAAATTAGCCTGCACTTCTCTTTGTTTCTCTACACTTAAGGCCATTGAATAAGCCTTATGAACAGTGGGTAAAGGATCCAGGACCAGAATTTGATTCCTTAGACTATCATAAGTGTCATTTAAACCCATTAAGAATTGCATGAGTTTAGTGGAGGAATTGAGATCTGCTATAGCCTTAGCAGATCCGCAATTACAAGGAGGTAAGACAATTAGGCAATTCAATTGATCCCATAATTGTTTTAATTTCGTATAATACTTTGAAAGAGACGCATCACCTTGAGATATTGATGCAATCTGTCTCTGTAATTGATATATCAAAGGTCCATTACTTTCGCCGAAATGCTCTTCCAATTCAAGCCACAATTCTCTAGCTGTAGTAGCAAATATGAAAGCACCAACAATCTCTTTCGAAATTGCATTTAAAATCCATGATCGTACCATACAATCATTGCCGATCCATTCATCCAGCTCATTTCCATCAGTTGCAGGTTGAATCGCTGTTCCATCGATGAATCCAACTTTGCGCTTTGCTCCCAAGGCCAATTGGATAGAAAATTTCCATTGCATGTAATTCTCATTACCAGACAATGGAACAGATACAAGAAACATGCTCGAATCATTTGATTTTGCATTAGAATTAAAAGAATTCGAAGAATTAAAAATCGGAGTTGAATTGGATGTATTGGCTAACGGATCAAGTGGATTAGGGGTAGGGTTATTATTCGACATTGTTACAGCGGAATTTAAGAATCAGAATGCTCTGATACCATAACAAATTTATGATCGAGATATCAAGATCAAATTTAGGTAAAGAAAGTACAGAGAGAATGGAAATCTAGTATGAATCGTTCTAATTATCAAAGTGAATGTTTGCGTACAGCTCTTATACAGAAAGAAAGAGAAGAAACTTCTAAATACAATATTTACATAATAAGCCCCTCAACTATAACATATAAACAGAAATATTCTTATAACTTTGATATCTGTGACTCAAAAGAATATGTTAAGACTAGAGTTGAATTCTGTTAAGGAGTTATAGTGAGGCCCAATATCAGATATTTTAGGATTGTTATACAGGAAACATTGGATAGATTTCCACGGGATATGCCTTTACAAATTCTAGTCCGGTACCACTGAAAAACTAGTTTTCTTAGCACAAAACTAGGAAAAAACCGATGCCGATTTGACAGAAATCTAAGAACTGATAACTGGCCCGAGGAAGGGAAACTAGTCCGGTTGTGTCAACTGTTTCGGGTTGTTTCGGTCTTCCGACACCAAAAGCTCAATTCCTACTCACAAGTCGTCTATGTGGCTACAATTTATTACCTGCTTTATTGCCAATGTGGCCCTTGCAATTCTCCAATCACAAAACACCTTGTTTTCATTTTATGTTCTTTGAAATAATTTTTTTTGCAAAGTAATGTTATGTGAAGAAGAGAGAATAAGTGTCTGTGCAAGAATCAGAACCGATAGCATACGACGATTGATAGTTATTTTCACTTATCTGGCGGGAAAAGCTGTGTCTGTTGGAAATAGACATATGGATAAGTTTTTGTGTGAAAATAACAAATATGGATCCTGATTTCTACCAGAACCACCGCCAAGGGGCTAAACATACGATTCAACAATTTTATTACAATATATCATTATAAGAAACTCACACAATTTTAATTACATATAATTTAAACTTAGTCGTTAATTAGAATCCACAAACTGAATTAGGAGTGGCTTGTATTATTTTATTTTATATATCTAGAAAACGTATTGTTGGGTGTTAATTTGGCCAAACATGCCATATTGTTTTATAAAGTACATAATAAATCCATACAAAATATACAATTTATTTTTTATTGAAGTTGTTGTGAATAACTGATACATAGGTGGTGTTTTTTTTAAAGATCACTTGTGCATTTACGTCTTCGGACGGGGAATGCATTTTGATAGAAGTGTGTTTGTTTTTTCGAAGACCGTAGACATAAAAACATCTGTACGTCTACTTCTAAAACGTAGAAAAAAGAACACGCCTATTTCCTTCACATCACGTTCACGAATACTTCCCCCCCCCCCCCCCCCCCAAAAGTACTATCGCTAGTGTCCGCGTTCCTTCCAGCTACTGGCGGTCCGCTTCTCGGCCCCGGCAGTGCTTCCCGACGCCGACCCTTCTTCCCGACACTGCTTCCAGCCATCATCGACGCTCTTGTCGCTCCTCTCCAGCCCTAAAAATGGTAACCTCTTCTCCATCAGATTTGAATTACAATATCATTATCCAACTCTGATTTATATGTTCTGTACGTTTTCGAAATTTTAAAGCTGAAATAATATTAAAATTGAACCAACTATGGATTGTTTGCTGAATTTCTTTGATTTATAAGTTATGATTTCGAAATCTTAAAAGTAGAAAACTATATTCACCTTGGAACAAACTATGGATTATTTGCTGAATTTCTCGGATTTATATGTCGTCATTTCAAATTTATAAAGCTGAAAATCATATTCAAGTTGATATGGTTTAATGTTTATGATTTAAGATGATGTTGTTTATGTTTCCTGAAATTTGATGTTGTTAATACTTGTCGGGACATGCTTCAACTTGATGTTCTTTAAGTTTGTTGAAACATACTTTATTCCTGCTAAAAATTAGGGATGAGCATCGTCCTCGGATCAGACCGAACCGACTTGGACTTGATCATTGACCGAAAACCAAACCGATTTGCGGTGTTCTGTCCGGTTCAGTTTCGGTTCGGTTCGGTTCGGTTCTTATAGTCCAAACTGAATTAAGACCGAATTAGGACCTCAGAATTGGTGCTTTACCCTACAACGTATGTCCAAAATTCAGGCCGCTAACCTCTGATAACATTCAATTCTTTTTATCCAACAAATCAATCTATGATTTATATTTCATGGACCTTAATAACATGGAATCCATTTAGAGCATTCATAGCATTAAAATTAAGTGTGAGGACCAAATGACGAATTGTTAGTGTAGGCACGGGAGACCAGGAGGGTTGCTAGAGAACATCAATTCTACAATGGAAGGGATAAGAGTTAGACAGTAAACCATTGCGGCCAAAACAGAGCAATAATCGGACATAACCATAACAACAGGTGTTACCAAGACTTCATTTTAGTATGGAACCACACCGCATCAAGACTTTAGAACTTGATTTTTCTTGATGAACTCCTGGTGGGTTTCATTTTTTATATATAAACATTGGCCATGCAAAAAGAAGATGAAAAATCAACGATCGAAAGCCATGTGCAACATCAAGCGAATGGAAGTATTGTTGTTTATCCACTTACGACTTCCTAGGAATACATCAAACTATATGACAGTGTTATATTTAAACTTATAACTTCAAGAATTTTCTGAAAATCGATGAAATAGTATGTGAATACAAGATGGTTTAAGTTATTTTTCGTAAATATTGTTGAATAGTCGAGCTATCTGCCATCTATAACTCTATAATCATACTTCTTGCACTCTATTTAATGTCTTAGAAAATGCCGCCATGTGCCACCGCCGTCTTCAACCTTACCGCCACGGCTGCTTTGACCGTCTTTGGGAACTGTAACAATAAGCTCTCTTGCTGTAACAAACGCTGTCGCCAACTCCGGTCGTGTAGTTTCCGGAAGCCTAAATCTCCAACCATCAACCTCCAATTTATCCAACAATAATTCACCTTCTCCTCCGTCATCTCCTCCGCTCACAACAACTTTCGTCACCTGGGGGTGAATCTTCAGGGCATGAGCCTTTACCTGGCTGGAAAAAGCGTTGTTCTTAATCTTCGCCGTAAACCTAAAGCTATCAAATCTATCTTCAATCAAAACGTCGGCGTCTGATCGGAGAGGGAGCTCGAGAACCTTGCTAAAAACTTGTGGGAGCCTCCGCATCTGCTTTTGTGGATTTGCATGCATCGTGGATGAAACTGAATTGGAAGTGCGATGGATGTATTGAGGAATTAAGATTGCTAATATGTTATTTGTAGGAACGATGGGGATACGAAGAATATTTGTCTGAGAATCAACACCTTGAAAACGATGCATTGATATCTAGCCGAAAAGGAAATCATTGAATCGAGTCAAACGGAATCGATTGACAAAGATTCTTAACAATGGATTCTTCACAATGTTAATTGTTATACTTCCTAAAAGTAAAATTTAAACATGATAAGTGATAAATGACTGTGAGAACAAATCTTATAGCTATAGCCTATATGTACTTTCAATGATAAATTATAAAACATGTCTATTCTGGATGATAATAACATTTTTAATTGTTACTATTTATTATAACAAGTTTTAAAACATTATTTATTTTGTGACGTTATAAATGCGACTTAGTTTTTGAATAACATTCATGGAGAATCACCTTTTGAAAAACATTCATGGAGAATCGCCTTTTTTTTCGTAAACATAATTGAAAATATAATTAAGTCTAAAATGAATTTCTGTTTTTAGACTAAGACGTAACGTTGTACTCCCAGAAATGCGTTTTATTCTAAATTTGGTTTTTTTTTTTTTGTAATTCATGTTTAGACTAATAAAGGTGTCTTATTCTAAATTTGGTTTGTTTGTATTTTATGATGTTTATGTTTACTAATATTTTTGTAATGCGCCTAATTATAAATTTGATTTTTTTGTACTTTTTAATGGTTTGTAGGCCCAAGCTCGAAACATTTTTAAAACATATATTTTTTACCATGCCCCTTCCTAAGGGCATCACTAACCCATCTAAAAAAAATAGAGTTAATCTATTTTTTACTCTATTTTGCTACAACCTCACTCTATAACCTACATTATATTTGGGTATTTGAGTAGTATTACTTCAAATATAGATTAATATTATTCATTTACACCATATATAGAGTTAATGTTTCACTTTTCATTTTAGTCCTCTACTTTTTATTTTTATACATTTCTACTTTATTTACATATAATAACAAATATTTACAATCATATTATATATTAAATGATATTAATTAATTATAATTAACAAAATTGAATATTTATATATAGAATTCATATAAAAATTTACGTAGATGTTGACATGACGATAGAGATTGACACGACGAGAGATGAAAATGGTCGATTCCAACAATTTCTTGCTCAAACGTATTAAAAATAAAGAAACTTACTTCAATATTTAGAATGCGTTAATCGACAATTTATGAGAAATTTATTTTTTGCGCAAAAATATGTTTTAACTTTTCAAATATATATGTAATATTTCTATAAATGCATGTATAATATTTATTTAAGAGTGTATTATAAATGTACTAATATTATTTAATAAATTTTGTATTAATAAAATCATAATTTCTTCAAATTAATTATATACGAATAAATTATTTTGTTATTAAGGATTTGATAACATAATTTAGAATATTATTACAATAAAAAGATAGAGTAATTATATGTAAAAAAGTTAATAAATAGAACCGGAGACTTTAACAATTTTTGTAAATGAAAAAAAAGAGAATATGCTAGGAATATACATTTTAAAGTAAAGATAGTGTGAAAAATAGAGATGGTTAAAGATGGTCCACTTTTTACACCATTTTTTACTTCAAAAATAGAGTAAAAAATATAGGTGGCTTGGAGATGGTCTAAGACTTCCTTAGACTCTATTTCTGCCCATGCTTTTTCTAAGTCATAGAAAAGATTTACACAAAAACCCGTAAGCGGGTTAGTTTTTAAGACTAGGACACGCCTTTCCTTAGACTCTATTTCTGCCCACACTTTTTCTATTTCTGCCCACGCCTTTCCTTAGACTCTTTTTTAAAACATATATTTTTAAAAGTAATAAAAATCATGTGTCATATATACACAGAAACCCGTAAGCGGGTTACCTTGTAAACACTAGGCCACCCCTTTTTTGTTAACATAATTGAAAACATAATTAAGTCTAAAATGAATTTCTGTTTTTAGACTCAGACGTAGCTTTGTACTCTCAAAAAGGCGCATTATTCTAAATTTGGTTTTTTTGTAATTTATGTTTAGACTAATAAAGACGCCTTATTCTAAATTTGGTTTGTTTGTATTTTTTGATGTTTATTTTTACTAATATTTTTGTAAGGCGCCTTATTATAAATGGACGTTGATAAGATCGAATGCGTTTAGAGCACTCGTAGCATTAAAATTAAGTGTGAGGTTGAAACGAGGAATGGTTAGTGTAGGCACCAGAGACCAAGAGGGTTGCTAGAAAACATCAATTCTACAATCGAAGGGATAAGAGTTAGACAGTAAACCATTGCGGCCAAAACAGAGCAATAATCGGACATAAACATCACAACAGGTGTTACCAAGACTTCATTTTAGTATGGAACACACCGCATCAAGACTTTCGAACTTGATTTTTCTTGATGAACTCCTGGTGAGTTTCACTTTTTATATATAAACATTGGCCATGCAAAAAAATGAAGAAAAATCAACAATTGATAGACTCCCTACTTATTTATGTGAAGCTAGCACGAATGTGTTCAACAACTTCATCAAAGTCGCAGACTTGGTTGAATTCAATAAGAGGGGGCGCAGATTTACTTGGATCATTAATGACGGGAGGAAACTAAGCAAACTGGATAGATTTCTTGTTTGCAATCAGTTCTTGCACAAATGGAGCACCGCTACTCTTCTGGCGCTACGCAGACAATATTCATATCATAATCAGATTATATTAATCGATAATCACGTTGGCTTCGGCCCATGACTGTTTCGATTCTATAACACGTGGATCTTGATCCCCGGGTGCAAAGAAAAAATGGAAGTGGCATGGTCAGAGAATGTGGGCAGGGGTCTAGAAGACAACTATTTCCTATGGAAACTGAAAAAAGTTAAAGAAGAACTAAAGAAGTGGAGAAGTAAGTGTGTTGCATCAGAGAAGGAGGAAGAAATACAAATCAAAAATGCAATCGAGTCATTAGAATTGCAAGCCGAATCAGACAACTCACCCCCGGAAAATATCAAGAATGGAAATCCAAACTGAAAGAGATTGAAATGAGGAAAAGATACGACTTGAAACAAAAATCACGCATTAAATGGGATGTTGAGGGAGATAAAAATTCAAGATTCTTTCATGGAATCATTAACGGGAATAGAAAGAAATCCAGAATAAACGGGATTATAGAAAATGGGTGAATGGATTCATGCTCAATATGATATTAAGGCAGGGGTTCTCAAATTCTTCACAGAAAAATTTAGATCGAATCATTCTCAGAGGCCTATATTAATTACTGAAGCCGATTTCACGAATGAAGAAATTAAATAGGCTGTTTGGGCATGCTCATCTGAAAAGGCCCCTGGCCCAGACGATTTTTACTTTCAAATTTATAAAGAATTTTGGAGCATTATTCAAATAGATGTAGTGAAGGCAGTCAAATGTTTTGAGAGATCGGGACAAGTAAGCAGAGGTTGCAATGCATATTTTATATCTCTAATTCCTAAAATTAGAGATCCCCTATGCTAAAATACTATAGACAAATTAGTTTGATCGGGTGCTTTGTCAAGATCATCTCCAAGATGCTGGCAAGAAGACTAAAGGAGATTATTCACAAAGTGGTGAGTAGCGAACAAACAACATATGTTCGGGGAAGGAACATTCTTGATGGTCCGTTTATTATAAATGAGACTTATAACTAGGCCAAAAAGTCAAGGAACAAATCTATGTTCTTCAAAGTAGATCTGGAAAAAGCTTTCGAATCGGTTGATTGGGGTTATCTGGATTTGGTTTTAACCCAGATGAAGTTTGGATCAAGATGGAGGGGATGGATCATAGGGCTGTTAAAAGCTGGCAGAGGGTCGGTCTTAGTAAATGGGGCTCCCACAAAAGAGTTTGCAATTGAGAAAGGAATTGAGGCAGGGGATCCCTTCTCACATTTCCTGTTCATTATAGCAATGGAAGGGTTGCATGTTGTCATGGAGAATGCGGTTGAAAAACACATATTCCATAGTATTCAGCTTCCTGAAGACGGTCCTATATTATCACACTTGATGTACGCAGATGCTGTGATGTTCACTGGGGAGTGGTCTCCAGTAAATTTTCTCAATTTAAAACGATTGCTAAGATGCTTCTCGTTATCAGGGTTGAAGGTCAATTATTGAAAAAGCAAGGTATACGGAATCGGGGTTGAGAAGGAAGAAATGGGCATATTAGCGAACTTTCTGGGTTGTGAGGCTTCAGAATTTCCTTTTTCTTACCTCGGACTGCCTATCGGGGCTAACATGAAGTTAGCAAAAAATTGGAATCCTGTGGTTGAAATATTTAAAAAGAAATTAAATAGTTGGAAAAATAAAACTCTTTCGTTTGGAGGTAGACTCACGTTGGTAAATTTAGTATTGGGAAGTCTTCCGGTCTATTACGTTTTTGTCTTTAAAATCCCATTAAAGGTAATTGAATGCCTAGAGCGTACAAGAAGAAGATTCTTATGGAAAGGGACAGATGAAAAGAGATGTATCAACTGGGTTGCTTGGGAGAAGGTGACAACGCCTAAAAACATAAGTGGTTTGGACGTAAAGAATCTTAAAGACTTCAATATGAGTTTGCTTGCGAAGTGGTGGTGGAAGCTAAGACATAATGTCACATCCTTATGGTTGCAAGTTATTAGGAGCATTCATAGAATCAAAGAATTTGACAATGGAAAACTGGCGAAAAAAATTCTACAAGGGAGGGTTGAAAGATGTTACTGACATTGAATCTGACTTTCTAAAGTCAGGAATCAGTCTTAGAGAGTAATTCAGGAGGATAGTGGGTAAAGAAGATAAACCAGATTCTGGAAGGTTTTATGGTTAACGGATATTCCTTTGAAGAACAAGTTCCCAAGAATTTACAAAATTGAAAGTGAAAAGAATGTTCTGATAATGGAAAGGGTGAAAGTTACTACTTTGGCTGATATTGAACTTAATTGGAGATAGAAAAAACAGAATCTATCGAACCCAGAAAAGGAGTTACTTGATCTCTCCATGTTACTAAGTAACTTCTCCTTTAGTCCAAGAGAAGACTATTGGGAATGGATATTGGAAGACAATGGCATATTCACGGTCAAATCCCTTAGGCATGCATTAGACTCATCAAAGAAAGAGCATATTCCTAAGATGATTAAATGGTGTTCATGGGTGCCAAGTAAGGTTAATTGTTTTACTTGGAGAATGACCTTAGATAGAATCCCGTTAAAAGTGAATCTTTCTCGTAGAGGGTTATCTTTTATGGATGTTAATTGCATGCTATGTGGAATGGAGGTTGAAAAGGTTGATCATGTGTTTGTGATGTGTGAATTATCTCGAAGAGTCTGGGAAAGTATTGGTAACCGGTGTGGACACACGGTGGGATTGCATATGAACATTCAAGATCTTACTTCAAAAATTATCATTCTCGAAATCGGCAAAGAATGCAAGTTTTACACAGCTTTATTCAATGCATCGTGCTGGGCTTTCTGGAAAGCCAGAAACGAAGCGAATTTCAAAAGGAAGAAGCAAAATCCAATGATGATTGTAGATTTGATCCAATTGAATTTATTCAACTGGGTGAAGTTTAGGGGAAAGCAGCCTGCATTGGAATGGTATTCTTGGTGTAGTAATCCACTTAGCTCCGGACTCCTCTCTTGAAAACGATGAGGGTGAGATTGAGAGTGGTGAGGTTTAGTATATTCTTGTGAAATTGGTGAGGTATGTAAGTGGGAGTGGTGATTTATGAACTTTTTTTTTCCGGTAGACCGATTCTTTTGAACCATACGCTGTTGCTTTCCATTTTACATTTCTTATAACTCAATGGGGTTATGGGTGGGAGACTTAGTGTCTTGGTGGCGTACGCTCACAACAGGATTTTCCGGGTGTATGTTCCTTTAGGGTAGATGTCTAGGTCTCCTGTTGTGTGGTTGTACTCAATTCACTATTTCGTTTCGTGTATCCAAAGGGGTGGTTTGGGGAGGGGGGGTGGTGTTGGGGTCTTTTGGTGTTGGCGTGTGTGGGTGTGTGGATTTTCCTGATTTAGTTCAGTACGCTAGGTGGCTGATTGAAGTTTTTTCCGGTGTTTTGATATGCTCACAATTTCAATCCATTCCGTTATTACAGTTCTTCTAAATTCTATTTAGCAGGTTTAGTTAGTGGGTTCAGTTGGTTTTAGACTTAGTTAGACTTGTACATTAATCTACAAACGTGGTGCTTTGCTGTTTGTTTTCTTCCAGCTCCCCGCTGGAGTATTTTCTTCTTAATAAAGTCTTTTTGCCGTTCAAAAAAATAAATGTGCAACATCAAACGAATGGAAGTATGGTTGTTTATCCACTTAGGACTTCCTAGGAATACATAAAACAATATGACATTGTAAAATTTAAACGTATAACTTCAAGAATTTTCTGAAAATCGATGAAATATTATACAATTAGTATGTGAATACAAGATGGTTTCAGTTATTTTTTGAAAATATTGTTCAATAGTCGCACTATCTGCCATCTATAACTCTATAATCATACTTCTTGCACTCTATTTAATGTCTTAGAAAATGCCGCCATGTGCCACCGTCGTCTTCAACCTTGCCGCCACGGTTGCTTTGACCGTCTTTGGGAACTGTAACAATAAGCTCTCTTGATATAACAAACGCTGTCGCCAACTCCGGTCGTGTAGTTTCTGGAAGCCTAAATCTCCAACCATCAACCTCCAATTTATCCAACAACAGTTCACCTTCTCCTCCGTCATTTCCTCCGTTCACAACAACTTTCGTCACCTGGGGGTGAATCTTCAGGGCATGAGCCTTTACCTGGCTGGAAAAAGCGTTGTTTTTAATATTCGCTGTAAACCTAAAGCAATCGGATCTATCTTCAATCAAAATGTCGGCGTCTGATCGGAGAGGGAGCTCGAGAACCTTGCTAAAAACTTGTGGGAGCCTCTGCATCTGCTTCTGTGGATTTGCAGGCATTATGGATGAAATTGAACTGGAAGTGCGATTGATGTATTGAGGAATTAAGATTGCTGATCTGTTATTTGTAGGAACAATGGGGATACGAAGAATTTTTGTCTGAGAATCAACACCTTGAAAACGATGCATTGATTTCAAGCCGAAAAGGAAATCATTGAATCAAGTCAAACGGAATTAATTTAAAAAGATTCTTCACAAATGATTCTTGTCAATGTTAATTGTTATACTTCCTAAAGAAAATTTTAAACGTGATAAGTGACTGTGAGAACAAATCTTAATAGCTATATGCATGTATTTTCAATGATAAATTATAAAGTATGTCTATTCTTTATGATAATAAAGTTTTTAAATGTTATTATTTATTATAACAAGTTTTAAAACGTTATGTGACGTTATAAATGCGACTTTGTTTTGGAAAAACATTTATGGAAAAGACGTTATAAATGCGACCTATTTTTTGAAAAACATTTATAGAGAATATTGTGATTGCAGCTAATGTATTTTTTTTTAAACGGCAAATCTATCATATTTTTACTCCTAAATTACTCCTGAATTCATCTATGTCTCTAGCGAGACTTCAACCCTCAACCTCAAAGAGGGAGGACGACGCCTTTACCATTTGACCAAGAGGCTATTGACTTTCAGTTAAAGTATTGAGTTAAATATAGGTATTTTCAATTCAAATCCTACTTGAAACCAAAAGAATATATATTAGTTATATGCAGTTTTTATGGTTTTTGTTTTGCTTCGTTAATTTGATTTAAACTAGAAAAGAAGTTTCGGGACTCGCAAGTAGGGGTGAGCTCTGGCCGGTTCGGGCCGGAACAAGTTTGGAACTAGGACGGAATAAGTAAAATTGCATGGTCGGAGAACTCGACTGCAATAGCTTAATAGGAGACGGTGTCGTTTTTTCAGTTATTTTGGAACCAAACGACACTTCATTAACTACCAGAAATAGAAGTGCACTTTGCAGAGGTGACCAGATATAGCAATGTACTTTGAATTAGATTTCCAGGAAAAGTTTCTAATGGTTCCAAAAATAAAAAAGAGCAACATACTTTGCATGCTTTACAATGATTAGCAACATACTTTGCATGTTTTACGATAAATAACAACATACTTTGCATTCTTTATAATAAATAGCAACCAAAAAAATTTAACAAATTCAACCAATAACGCTAATGATATTATTCTTAATTGTCACCTAACACTTTTATTATTTATTTTCTAATGTTTTCTTTTTTCCAATTTTAAATTTGTAAAATATATAATTAAATTTTGCAGTTATTGTTGGATATTTTATCAAGAAAAACATCTAATAAAATATACTCAACGTGTCTACATATTACAACGACTAATAATGTTGATAGTTTTGTAATTCTCATAAGTATTTTAATGAAAACGCAATGAAGTTGTCTGTATTTCGACACAACTATGTTTCCCCCCTTTATTTCACCATTGCCGATGCAAGAGAGTCTGAAGGATCAAAGAGGTGCTTTTTTTCCCACTCAAAGGTTGTGTGACTCGAATAGGTTTTGACTAGGGTTGAATTTTGTTAGGGTGTATTAGGGTCGTTATCCAGGAAAGATTGGATAGATTTGCGCAGGATATGCCTTTACAAGTTCCGGTCCGCTACCGGTGAAAAAACTGGTTTCTTTAGCATGAACCTGGAAAAAAACTGGTATCAATTTGAAAGAAAACTAAGAACTGATAATCGGCCCGAGGAAGGGAAACCGATCTAGTTCCTACACAAGTTACGGGTCGTTTCGGTCTTCCGACAACAAAATAAGCATATTTAAACAGAAAGATCAATAAATTCCCAGGAAGCCGGTTAAAATTTCCAATTTTACTAATTAGTTCGAGTCTTTTGAACATTTCATATAAGGGTCTTTTTGCAGAATATTTGCAGAAATAGTGTTTTAGCTTCACAAGTTTGTAACATTAAAACTACACATACCTACCATTGGATGACTCTTAATTTGTTTCTGACATGGTTCTACCTCTTAATTTTTAAGAGACTTCTGATAAGTTAAGAGGCTTTTATTCAGATATTACCAAACACTTTTAATCTGAAAAATTAAGAGACTGCCCTTAATTTGTCAAGTAAGAGACTACCAAAAGGGCCTTAGTCTTTATTATGTTTCGAGAGTCAAATGGCTAATGTTTATGTTTTCCTCAAGCTATTATGTTTCTAAATACACTCATTACTTCTGATGAAATCTTCTTCTTCTCTATTTGGTTTTCAAGTTTTGGTTATTAATTTCACTTCTATCAGGTGGTAATTTACGGTTTTTCATTTTAGCTATCTTAACCGAAAATAGAAAACATACTTTTGACAACCTTATCTCAGTTTGCAATTAAATGTTACAAGTTTCCAGTTAAATAAATAAATCCGAATCCACATTTGATCACTATGAATTCTGTATTTTAAAACGTAAGCCTAAACGAGTGTTTTGACAACATTCCGATAATCACCGTTTTCTGGTCATCTTCTACAAGAAGATATTATTTAATGGTCGCACTATCTGCCATCTATAATCATGCACTATATTTAATGTATTAAAATATGCCGCGAAGTGCCACCGCCATCTTCAACCTTGCCGCGGCGGCTGCTTGGACCTTCTTTGGGCACCGTAACAATAAGCTCTCTTCCAATGACAACAGCTGTCGTTAACTCCGGTCGTGTAGTTTCCGGAAGCCTAAATCTCCAACCATCAACCTCCAATTTATCCAACAATAATTCAACTTTTCCTCCGTCATTTCCTCCGCTCATAACAACTTTGGTCACCTGGGGGTGAATCTTCAGGGCATGAGCCTTTACCTGGCTGGAAAAGGCGTTGTTCTTAATATTCGCTGTAAACCTAAAGCAATCGGATCTATCTTCAATCAAAACGTCGGCGTCTGATCGGAGAGGGAGCTAGAGAACCTTGCTAAAAACTTGTGGGAGCCTCCGCATCTGCTTCTGTGGATTTGCAGGCATGGTGAATGAAATTGAACTAGAAGTGCGATGGATGTTTTGAGGAATTAAGATTGTTGATCTGTTATTTGTAGCAACGATGGGGATATGAAGAATTTTTTTTCTGAGAATCAACACCTTGAAAACGATGCATTGATATCTAGCCAAAAAGGAAATCATTGAATCAAGTCAAACGGAATCGATTTAAAAAGATTCTTCACAATGGATTCTTCACAATGTTAATTAATCGTTATACTTCCTAAAAACAAAATTTAAACGTGATAAATAACTGTCGAAACAAAACATGTCTATTCTTATGATAATAAAAATTATAAAACATGTCTATTTTTTATAATAATAAAAAATTTAATGTTATTATTTATTATAACAAGATTTAAAAACGTTATTTATTTTGTGACGTTATAAATGCGACTTTGTTTTTGAAAAACATTTCTTCTATTCAAATCCTCTATGAAACCAAAACAAGTCGTCTACATGGCCACAGTTCACTCACTCACAACTATCGTCCAATGGCCTCGTATTTCTCCCACCTCGTTCGATCATTTCCGTTGAGAAAATGCTATTCAAGATTCCGGTTAATGACAAAATGCTACCCGAAAATACCTGAAACCTGTGGTCCATCAAAGAAGAGTTAACCCAAGTACCCAACAACTAGAAAATACGATGTGCAATAATCAAGATAACAACGCCTAACAAATTTCAAACAAAGAAAAAAACAATTACACAAATAATGAGACATAGACTTGGATCCATAATCGCAAGATTGTGTACATCCTCTCGAGAAAAATAAAATCTTGTACATTGCACTCAAATATTCGGATTACAACTTACCAATGTAAAAATGAGATGATCAAAGCATAAATTAGAACACCACCGCCAAAGAGATATAGGACCAAAGAACTAACCTAGAAGTAGGGTCGTTCCAAATATTTTTTGGGGTCCGGACGATAGGAAAAAAATGCCTCCAAATATAAAAATATAGCTTTTTTTTAATAGCCAATATATAAAACAAAACTAAACAAGCACTCTTAAGCAAGGAGCTCAAGAACAATTACAGAAAACAGTTAAAAAGAGGATATGAAGATCAAGCAAACCAATCCATAAAGTTACAATTCGATCTACACCTAATCCAATTAATGTTGCAACACTAATATCATCGGCAATCACCATAGCATTATTTCTAATACTTTTAAACACCCGAGCGTTTCTTTCCTTCCAGATCATCTACAACAAGATATAACACAACGACACCAATAATTTTTCCGATTCTTGCTCCCTTTTAAGGAATTAAACAACTCCAAAAGCTCGCCATAGGAACTTGGTTTGAATGAAAGGAAAGGAGGTCCATTTGCACAGCTAATTCCATAAGGAGATAGCAAAACCAGGGCAAGAGAAGAAGGTATGATCAATGCAATCAACAATAACACCACCAAAGGGACACAAAAGAGACTCCACAAAAATATGGATAAATACCACCAAAGGGACACAAAAGAGACTCCACAAAAATATGGATAAATACCACCAAAGGGACACAAAAGAGACTCCACAAAAATATGGATAAATCATTTATACATAACTAGGCGATTATCCGCACGTTGTGCGGAATTTAATAATATGTTATAAAATATTTTTCAATATATGTTATTAAACTAACTATATCATTCTTATTAACTTTGAAATAACTTTTAGACTAAATTTCTATAAAACATTGTAATTATTTTAATTTATATTATAATGTAGACATCTTATAAAACTATATAATCTTAGTGATTTATATCTATTGTTACATGTGAATTTTTTTTAATTTAGTTTTATTTTTAACTCATACATGATTACTAAATTTATATAGACATATATAAGAATTATATCAATTGAATGACCTCTACGTTGCGTATGAATGAAATTAAATATAATATCTAGTTTAGTGTTATTTTACATGTTGTTATGGTTAGTTAATTTATCTAGTTTATTGTTATGGTTAGTTAATTTTATAATAACTTATGTTCTTAACTTTTTAAGTTTTATCATTATTATAGTATCAAATACCAAACATTGTTTTTACGTTAGGTAACAATATAATTTCTAATTTGATGTTACTTTTAACCGTTTTTATTGTTTGTAATGTTAAAACTATATTTTGGAAAGTTGTCGTGATTATAAGAAACAATGTTTATACATTTTTTTAGTTAAATTAGTACTACTATTTAGGTTTTACATTTAACACTACACTAAAAAATAATTATTTAAAAAATAGTCTTTTATTTCTCTTTTAAGTTTAGTTAACATTTTGATTTAAGATTATCTAATACGTTCGATTTAAGTTAACAAATTAATATAATGATAATATATCAATAATTTAGAAGTTGTAACTTATGATATTAAAATGATAATGTTTCCATACAACATATTTAAACTAATAAACTAAGTATATTATGTTAAAATTTAAACACCTAACTTTAAAGTAGAATAATAAAAAAAATTTAATATATTAGGAAAAAAATTATTATGGTTTAAAATATGATTTATCTATAAAACAAAACAAAAATCAACATCTATTTCTTTATTTCTCATAAACAATATTGTTAGTGTATCCCACATTGGTACGACACGATCTTATAAGTTTGTATATATGTTGGAGTCTCCCCTCTCTCCACAAGGGCTCTTCTGGAGAGACACTCTTAGGCTCCACATATATTTACATGGTATCAGAGCTCTAGGTTAAAATCCTACTGCTGACCACAACCTGCCGCCGCCGACCTCCACCTCCGGCGAACTAGTCGTCGGAGGTGCCTTCAATATTTTTCCCTTTCTTCTTTTTTCTCATAAATAATAATACAGCCGCCGACACCAAACCAGAGCTCCGTCATCGGTTTCTTCTACTGCATCGTCTGCTTCACCCCCTCTCCTCGGATGACATCTTCTTCTTCGGACATTCTTCGTCGGGAAGCCTCCGATTTGCAGTCATCTTTCTCTCCTCTGTCATGACTGCAGTCGCCGATCTCACCGAAATTGGCGTCGTCCGCCGCAGCTCGAGCCTTTTCATGAATCGTAGCATTCAACATGGTATCAGAGTCGGCGTCCCGCACCCTATAACATCATCGAGCCTATGTCTCTGAGGGGGAGTGTTAGTGTATCTCACATTGGTGCGACACGGTCCTATAAGTTTGTATATATGTTGGAGTCTCCTCTCTCTCCACAAGGGCTCTTCTGGAGAGACACTCTTGGGCTCCACATATATTTACAAATACACATAGAAAATAAAAAGAAAAACAACAAAGCTCTTATTTAATTATATATAGCATTGTCCTATTTCATATACGCATGGTTTTTCATAAAATAAAAACATACGTTATTCTAAAGTCGAGCCTATCTTTTTTTGTTTAATAAAAATACATACGTCCCAAAATAGAGTTTTGTGTTTTTAAATAAGAATTTTCTTTATATTATTCTTTGCACTCTAGCAACATGAACTACATATGTAATCTATATATATACCTCTATCAACAATTATGTGTCAAAAGTACCAATTAAGTAGCATAACTTAATAAAAATTCTTGAGTTGTAGTGATTAATTAGTAGAAAGTTGGAAAGTTTTATTATTAAAATCAACAATTCATACACTTACGTATTAAAATTAATATAGTTTTTGACATTGTTATTAACTTATCTATTTCCTCATCCACACGAAAGTCATCATAAACTTATAAATGTATGAGATGCATCTATTATCAACAAATGCTTAGAATGTAACAAAAAAATACCAAATAATATGGAAGATTTAATAATTATAATTTATTTTCATTTGTTTGCGGTTCCTTTTTAATACATTGAAATGGAAACTTTTCATGTTGTTATGTTATTTTGTTTATATATAAATATATATATATATATATATATATATATATATATATATATATATATATATATATATATATATATATATATATATATATATATATATATATATATATATATATATATATATATATATATATATATATATATATATATATATATATATATATGAGTAAAATATGCATAAATAACTTAATTATACTCTTCTAATTATAATCGTTATATATCGACAATGGAAGACCATCAAACAATTATATAGGATATTAAAAACAAAGAGTATACATTATTTTCAACATAATGTAATAAATAAATCGGAAAAAATCATCTTTCTCTTGGCTATAAATGTATAATCATAAACATTTTCTTGAAATCTACAAAAATAGAAGCAAATTTAGATGAAAATAAACTAAACCTATGAAAATAACCCAAATAGCTTCTCGCCTTTCAAAACATTGATTGTCATATCCGTTATTACTTTTCCCTAATATATTTCATCATTGAACACTTTCTTTTGGAGATTAGATTACTATGAATCTTTTGCACCTTATTCTTCATCTTCGTACACTTTAGATAAAACAAAATGTAAGTAATCAAGCATGAAAATAATGTACTTATATAGAAAAATATTTCATTTAACTAAGCAATTAATTAGTGGAAGTTGAAAAGGTAGAAGTTTCAAATAAATACGGTGCAAGATCAAGACATATCTTTAACTATATTCTTTGAATGACCTCTATTATAAGAGTTACTAGGCGTATTCTCGCGCGTTGCGCAGGAGTAAATTAATATAGTAAAAATATATTGACCGATCAAATATAAACATAAACACTTTGTATTTAATCAAAACATGCAAAACTAAAAAAAATCAATCATGTGACATATATATCAATAGTAATTTTTCATTAAAACATCAAACAAAATAAACATAATCACCTTTTTGTAGTCAATTATCATGGATGGTCCAACATTAAAAATAAATTATCTCAAAAATTTAAAATAAAACATACTAATAACATCATACATTAATTAAGAAATTAAGTATATTATATTAATAATCCAAAAAGTCTATCATTAAGATGATAATATTTTATATCTAATAAATTAGTTAATGTTGGAAGTTGAATAGTTAGGAGTTTCATATGAATATAGTGAAAGTGAAAATGTTCCAATAAATATAAGAAAAAATTATAAATCGTTTATCGCAACTGATATTTTGTATCAATATTAAAGTTTTTAACTAAAAGTCGAGCAAAATAACATAATAATCTATTTTAAGTCAAGTGTATATAGACAATTCAATATTAAAAAATATATCACAACACATTGACATGAATTATAATACATACATTATGTTATGTGAATGTATTATATAGATCGTTTCTTTATAAACCTTGTAGGTAAAATAAATATAATTTAGTAACTTTTTGATATACAATTTTAATCGATAAATTTTCATTGAAGAGAGTTGAAAATTTGTATTACTAAAATCATACTTTAATTAAATTAAAAAATATAATATTTCAAATCAATCTAAAATAAAAAGAATGAAATGTATATAGAAAAACTAATAAAACTAATATAAATATAATATAAATTAAAACTTATAACAAAAACCTAAAGTAAGTATGCTTTAATAAAATAATTGTTGATATAATTTATAGTTGCATAAGAAATGTATAAATATGCTTTAATAAAATTTTATTTCTGCCAGTTTCATTCCCTTAATTAATTTTCCTTAAAAAAATAGTTTCTAGTCGAATTTCATTTTTGTTAAATCTTAGTAACTAAAAGTTTTAGGATGCTTTACTACTAAAGTTTTTTTCTTGTATTTATGTAAAATTATTTTTAACATTTTGAATGTTTAACTTCTTACATGACAATAATGTCACAATTTCATATAATTTTCTTTGTCAAATAATTCTAATATTAAAAAGATTCTCCAAACCAAATGACCACTAATTACAATGAATAATCAATCTATTATATATCTTTGTATCATTATATTGCGATAGAATCAATATGCACTTTGTTTCTTGTCTTGAAACTTGTAATTTGCTTTGACATCTTCACGTTTCTTCCTCCTAATACAATATAAACATATGTATCTTTAAAATATGTGCTCTCAACCATGTCGTTTTTCTCTTTCCTTGCAACTTGTAATTTGTTATATGTTCTTCATGTTTCTCATATCATCTTTTCTTCCATCATATTCTCCAAGCTAGAATCATATTTATATGTGAATTATATGTAACTCTTGTATTAATAAGGTGTGTTAAGTAACAATAAGTTCATAGGTTAAAAAACTCTTGAGTTGTAGGTGTTTAATTACTTGAAAGTTGTAAAGCCTTGTAAGTTTCAAATGAACATAATTCAAGATATTGGTCTATCTTAAACTACATTCATTTATATGACCTCTATTATAAGATTTACTAGACCAAATCTTGTGCGTTGCGCAGGTTAAAGTTATATAAGAAAAACTTTGTCATTAACATTATCTATGAAATAATAATTCTTCTACATAGTTGATATATAAACTTGTAACTACTTTAAACAATAAACATCTATTACAATCACAATACCAATGGTCGTTACTCGCGACTTGCGCTTAAATAAAGTTAAATATAATTCCCAATTTAGTGTTATTTTTTCTATTGTGATTATTAACTAATTTAAATATTACTTGTTTTACCATCTTTTTTATTTATATCATAATAATTATTTAAATTAACAATCATTCTTTAATGTAATGTAATATAAATTATAATTTATGTTACTATATATTATTATTATCGTCAATTAAGTTTAAAATCAGTTATTATTATTAAGTTGTTGTAGAAGACGTTTAAAAACCATTTATTATTTATTTGTAATTATATTACATTAAAAATGAACTCTGAATAATTACTAAAAAAACAATTAAAAAGTTGTGTGTTTCAAATCAATATAGTGTACATCTTTAATAAATCATTAGTTATATTCACAATGATGCAACTCAATCAAACAATCATATATGATATTTTAAAATAATAATATACATCTTCAATGAATTGTTAGTTAAATTGATTGAAATTTTATTAATATTACAACCCTTCAAATTCCAAATAAGAGTTATTTAACATTAAAATAGTATAATGAAGAGGTTTTTTCTACTTATGGTGTTTAATTGATACTTATGATACTTAATTAAAGATGATTGAAATATTTAAATTGTATTTGGTAAAAAAATAAATAATATGATCATCTAATGTATATTATTATGTTATATTTGAATATTTATAACGCCAATAAAACTAATAATATGTTAGTTCTATCTTTTTGAACTTTTTATTATAGATTATATTTTTGTATAATTGTTTCAAAGTAAAGTTCAAACCATGTGTTCTAGAATACGATTATCGGATGAATGTGTGAGAAGTTATTTGACAGTAAGCTCGTGTAACATATATACATATGAGATGTATTCATTATCACAAATGATTAAAATGTAATAGAAAAACACAAACTAATAATTATGATTTAATAATTACAATATATTTTCCTTTTTCTATGATTTTTATATTATATTGAAATTGGACATCTTTTCATGTTGTGGTATATATATATATATATATATATATATATATATATATATATATATATATATATATATATATATATATATATATATATATATATATATATATATATATATATATATATATATATATATATATATATATATATGAGTAACATATTCATCGATAAAATAATTATACTTTTCTAATTATATTAGTTACACACCCGACGACGAAATTCAATCAAACAATTATATAGGATATTACAAAATAAGAACATACATCTTCAACATATGGTAACAAATATGTAAATTGAAATATAATCATTTTTTTCTCTTAGATCTAAATATATAACATAAACATTTTATTGAAATATTCATCAATAAAATAATTATACATTTCTAATTATATTAATTACACACCCGACGACGAAATCCAATCAAACAATTATATAAGATCTTACAAAATAAGAACATACATCTTCAACATATTTTAACAAATAAATTGAAATAGATTTTTTTTTCTCTATCTAAATGTATAACATAAACATTTTATTGAAATCTAAATAAAGTAGAAGGAAAATAAAAGTGAATACAATTTGAATAAAAAAATAATAACTAAAATAACTTATAGCATTTTAAAATCTTGATTGTCATACCGGCCTTTAGTTCTTCCCGATACACAACTCTTTCTTTTAGATAGTAGATGATTATAGATCTTTTGCATCTTCATACACTTTAGATAACAATAACAAACATACGAAAAAAAAATGCGTGCAACAAAACATGAAAATAATGTTCTTATATAGGGGAAAATATATCATTATCTAATAGATTAATTAGAAGAAGTTGAAAATATGAAAGTTTCAAATGAATATGGTGCAAGAATAAGACTTATCTTGAACCATATTTATTTAGATGGCCTCTATTATAAGAGTTATATATATAGACACACACACACATGTTCAAAATAGAACTAAATTATACGACCTAAACCACTGAACCACATGAAAAATACCTTATGTGCATCTTTGAACATGAAAATTACATATGTTTTATAAGGACAGAGCACGCGGAGTAGCCACCGGATTGATGCAGTGCAGTTTGAACCGCGATTTCGTGACTATAAAAATTAGGAACCACACAGTATAATTTCAAAACCGTATAACACAGTGCGATATGGTGCGGTGTGGATAGTTTATACTGTTTTAGTTCAATGATCGAGGCCTTGCTTAACATCAAACTAACAACATTATATTAATTTGTAATCAAATGTTTCAAGTTTTCAATATATAACTCCGAATCCATATTTGACCAATATGAATTCTGTATTTTTAAACCTAATACTAAACATGTGTTTTCACAACATTACGATGACATTAATCATGGTTTTCTTGTCATCTTAGAAAATATTAGTTAATCGTCGCATTATCTGCCATCTATAATCATGCTTCATGAACCCTATTTAATCTATAAATATAAGCCGCCATGTGCCACCGCCATCTTCAACCCTGTCGCCGCGGCTGATTGGGCCTCCTTTGGGCACCGTAACAATAAGCTCTCTCCCTATAACAAAAGCTGTCGCCAACTCCGGTCGTGCAGTTTCCGGAAGCGTAAATCTCCAATCATCAACATCCAATTTATCCAACGATAATTCACCCTCTCCTCCGTCATTTCCTCCCCTAACAACAACTTTCGTCACCTCGGGATGAAGTTTCAGTGCATGAGCCTTTACCTGGCCGGAAAAGGCGTTGTTCTTGATATTCGCTATAAACCTGAAGCAATCAGATCTATCTTCGATCAAAACATCGGCGTCTGATTGGAGAGGGAGCTGGAGAACCTTGCTAAAAACGTGTGGGGCCCGCTGAAGCTGCTTCTGTGGATTTGCAGGCATCGGAGATGAAATTGGATTGGATGTATTGAGGAATTGAGATGGGATTGAGATGGAATTGAGATTGTTGATCGGTTAATTTGTAGTGGCGATGAAGAATAATTATATCGGACAACACCTTGAAAACGTTGAGCTGATCGCGAAAGGAACAGGGATTAACTGAATCAAATCTGTCGAAGCTGGTCTCTTCAAAGAGTTCAAGATTCTGTCGAACTATGATATTAGTTATTTCGAATGTTATTATGTTTTTGACATTAAATTTTAAACGTGATAAATATTTATGACGATAACAAATCTTATAGATTCTGTCAAACTATCGTTTAATTTGGCGGTGATATTGAGAACACAAATTTATAGATAAAGTATTTTCAATTATAAAATTTAAAATAGTCCCTATTCTTTATGATGATAACAATTTTAAATCTTATTTAGATACAATTTTTAAAACGTAATTGATTTTGCGACGTTATAAATGCAACTTACCTTTTTTTTTTTTAAGAATTATGGAGAAACAAGTTAAGAGCCGATTGAAGGATTAAGTTCGGTTTAGGTATTTCTTATTTAAGTCAACGTGAAAGCAAAACAAGATTTTTATTTGTAGTTTCTATATTTACGTTTCTTTATCGCTTTATTGAGTCAGGTTTAGAAAGATATTTCTATTAATTACCTATCCAACTATCATATTACATTATAACCATGAAAATGGAATTATACAATTAACCATCATTTTTTAAAATTGAAATCTTTTAAAAGGCTATCTATTTTTCAGATTTACTTCTTAAGTGGTGTACTATATATAGATTATATTTGTGGGTTCTATTTCACAATTCATTTGAAGACGATGAATCATAGGATAAAGAAGGGGTTCGAAAAATGGAATATGAAGCACGTCTATGGGATTTGTAGTAAATGTTGTTTTTTTATATTAGCAAATCTTCATAATAGTAGTTCAGAAACATGAATTTACATGAAAACAATATTAAGTTAAATCAAGATCTTGTTCGAAAAATCTTCAAAAAACCTGGCTCAAAAATCAAGATCATGTTCCAAAAATATGTTTTCGGGAGATCCTAAAAAGAACCAGTTTAGAAATCATCTACGTAATTGGTTCAAAAATCAGGAAAGTTTTTCAAAAATATTAAAATAAGTTGTACAAAACTCAAGAATTTTACGAAAAATATGTTTTTGAAAATCACGAACCTGTATGGAAAATAAGTGATTAAAAATAATTTTCAACCTAACACTATGTTGTGAGTTATTGCGGTCTAACCGTTGTAACATCGTCGGGCTCTCCCAAGCAAAAGGGTGTGGAAAAGGATAAATCGTTTCGCGTTATGTAATTTTATAACACTATGTGGAGAACGAAGTCACAATGCAAGAGTTGACAAATGTGATTTTCCTAAAAAAAAGTACAAGTCATGATCGCATTATCATAAGGTAAACCAGTGTATTGTTACTGCCTATATATATATATATATATATATATATATATATATATATATATATATATATATATATATATATATATGTATGTATGTATGTATGTATGTATGTATGTATGTATGTATGTATGTATGTATGTATGTATGTATGTATGTATGTATGTATGTATGTATGTATGTATGTATGTATGTATGTATGTATGTATGTATGTATGTATGTATGTATGTACCAACCATAGCATTCTTATCATGTCATGTACTTCAAATTTGTATTTTGTCATCAGTATCATCTTCCATGTCAGACTTTCATCATTTCTCCGTTCAAGTTCCTAGGTGATATTGTGATTTTTTGTTGTATAGAATAAAAAACTGATAACTTATTTTTATAAGACTACTTTAGGTATAAACGGGTATGATATTTACCTCCCTTAGTTCTTCATTTGAAATATCATTGTTGCATCGTAAGATGAAAAAACTCCACAAGCATGGTTATTTGTAGTTTCCTCTCAGTTGTACACAACACATTCATTGACTCTATGTTATTCAAAGTTATTAAATCATATCACACCCCTTGAAAGCAAGCTCTCGCCCATTTTTCATGGCCAATAAGATCAAGCTAGTCGCATATATCTAGAAAAGCAATATTTAGGTAATTCTATCCATTATTATCACTATGAACAGTGTTCTCGTGTATTTCTCTTTCAAATGGGCAGTGTCTATAATGAGTACTCGTTGTAAGCTTGTCAGAAATGTATGAATCTACAAAAGTTTCAACGCCTCGCACTTTTCCTGCCAATCTTGAGCATAAGAAATGTCTACTTCGAAACGAACATTCATATCTCGCACATTATCACTCCCATGGAATACCCTCTTACTATTATTGGTCATTACATCCTTTAATAAATAAGCCAACACTTTTTGGTGGCTTGTCGATGGTTGGGATGTATTTGGGTCTGTATACATGTGTATTTATTCTCTAATATTCAAATTTGGAACAAAGTAACATATTTAGGTAACACAGCCCTGATCCAGTAGAAAAATATTTATTGATGACATTTAGCCTCAAAGCTATTTGTCACAAATTTCATGATTTTAATGTCAAATCCCTCTTGAACACATTTCAATCCCACTAATATCTTCAAATCTTCTTTTCTTTTATGGTACTTAATTAGTACTTATGATGTTTAATTGTTTAATAAAGTTATATATTGTTTACATAGGTAAATCATGTTGCTTGGGCTTAGAGAATAGTATGAAAGGAAAAATGACGTAAGAACACACAAAGCTAAACTTTGAGTGGCGTGTATTTATATTGAATAAAAAAATATAGGCGCAACTTTGTAAGATGCAAATTTGTATAATGTAATCTATTATTGTGCGTTAAAAGCTATCATGAAAATTTTGAGCTTAGTGAATGTATTTTCTTTTAAAAAGGTAAAAAAAGATATGTATATGAAACATAAAGATGTCCAATGTAAGTAAATATGAGCTTGGTCATTTCTTTTATTTTTTAAGAAAATACAAATAGAAGTTGAATTTATTTGTTTTTAAATTTCTTTTTTGTTTTTTTGTTCTAATTTTAAAGATAACTTTTTGACTTTTAACATTATATACTTAATTTATTAGTTTATGTAAGTTGTTGTAATGTCACAAATTTGAATTATTCATATTGTATACTTAATTTGTTAATTTAAATATAATATAATAAAAAACTAGCATTAAATTTTCAGTTAAACTTAAAAGAAAATCCAAAGACTATTTTTTAAATAGTTAAAAAAAATTTAATGTAGTGTTACTTAAAAAATCAAATTATAATACCAATTTAACTAATTAATATCAAAAAATACTTTTTATAATCACACAACCATCCAAATAAGTAGCTTCAATAACAAATTAACAATAACATTAATTAAAGATAACATAATTAAAAATTATATTGTTACCTTAAAAACAAAAACAATGTTTGATTTTTGAATATTCATAATGTTCGAAATTAATAAGTTGGGTCAAATTAGTTATTTTTGAATTTATTAACTATAAAGATAGTTAAAATAATAGTTAGTTATGTATAAAAAGTGTCATCAAATTAAAATCTTTATTGTTACCATATATATATATATATATATATATATATATATATATATATATATATATATATATATATATATATATATATATATATATATATATATATATATATATATATATATATATATATATATATAATATTTGATATTTAAAATAATCATAATCATAATGATTGAAATTAAAAAAGTACTTTAGTAAGTTATTTTTAAATTAATTAACCATAGCAACTTTTAAAAATAATAATAAACCAACTATTTTATTTAATTTGGTTCATACGGACCCACGTGTAGATGTAATTGTAATGGTGTAGTTCTAAGACATAGATATCTAAATTAAATAATTATACTAATAATTTAACATAAAACTAAAGTATAAATTATATGCAATTTTTTTACAACAACACATATACTGTAACACCGCTTTTGAATTTAATATGCATGAGTCAATTTCATTTGATATTTTCAAGACAAGTGTTTATCATGGTAGTATTAATGGAGTGGTTATGGTGGAAAAAGGATTTAATTAGAAGAAAATTTTGTTAGAAGGGCTATTTTCGCCAAAATGGTGAAACTATAGGTTAAAAGGTTGACTTAGTCAAGGACTTGAGTGAATATGAAGTTTATTTATGGGACAAAACTCTAAAACTTAAGACTTTCACTTAGTTAAGCAAGTTTAGGGCCTTTTGTGGAATAATGGAAATTTGGGGGATCATTCTTGCCAGTGCTGAAAGATAGTATGTTTTAATTGGGAATTCTCCTTACTTCAGCCAAGGGCTGCGGTTTTCAGAAAGAGGAGAATGGAAAGCGGCGATTTTGAGGAATTGCATGAAGAATCAAGTGTTGTTTTGAAGAATTAGCAATGAATTGAAGAAATTCAACAAATTAAGGTAAGGATTTATCTATTTTCAGCTTTGAAACCCGATTTTAGGGAGGGGTTGCTATGTAATCTGAGTTTCTAAGTATGAGAAGGGTTATACCTATGATTCTAAGTGATTCATTCTTGTTTCTAAGCACCAAGTGAACATGGATAACTTGGAATCATGAATGGTGGAATTCTAGTCATATGAACCCTAGAAATGGGGGGTTTTGTGTAATCTATAATTTTGACAAAATTGATGGGTGGGTCATAAGCAGTGTTTTTTGGGTGAAAGAAACTATTCTTAGTTGTTTCAAAATTATCCTAAGAAACTAGCGAGTAATTAGAACTAATTTAGAATTATGGGTGGAACGGAATCAAGGATTCCATGGATGAAACCCCACAAGGATTGGTAAATTAAGTTTTATAGAGTATGAGGGCATGGAAAATGATTTGTGTGTGTGTGTAACCTCCCAAGGATGTGTTTGTCATTATGTTACCTTTCGGTCAATTTATTGGGAGGTGAAGGGAGTACTCTAAGGACATGTATATAATGGGTGATGCCTTCTTTCTTGATTTGTAGGAAAGGATAACAATGTAGCAACTTGAAGGTGACCAAGGAGTCGACCAATGTCTAGAAAAATGTGAGTAACCACCCTTTATCAATTAACTATTTAACAGTTATTGTGGACGAAATTCAAATTAATCTGTTTAAGTGGGTTAAGTATAGGGGAAATTACACACTTTAGACCGGTACTCATGGTGCAGTTAACCACTCTGCTCTGGTCTCTTATAGGTTGTAGGTGTAGACAACATTGGAGAGTTTAGGTTTTGTTTCTTTAGGTGATTGTATTCTTTTTCTTCTACATAAGCCTGTTTTGAGAGATAGGTGCGTTCCTAATTTTGATTTACACAAGATTTCGTGATTAAATCATATGGGGTGGGATTGAGCGTAGTTTTTCTTTTCTTTCTTTGGTGTTTTTCTTGGTGTTATGTCGTTTGCAAAAGTTGGTTGTCTGGTGTGGGTCTTTTTCTTTTGTGTGGTAGAAATCTATTAGCGTTCTGTTGCGTTGAGGCATTCTTTCGTGGGTGTGTGTATTATTTCGTTTCGTGTCATGTATCTTGGGGGTATTATTTTCGTTTGAGGCCATCTTAGTCGTTTAGTTAGTTGCTATTTTGGGCTCTGTCTTCTTAGTCTTAGGTTGTTGCCTTTTTCCTGTGTTCTCCTTGTATGTTAATTTGGTTTTCTTCGAGCTTCCCGCTGGATTTTATTTAATAAAATCTCTATTGCCGTTAAAAAAATTGAACTTATAACTTCAAGAATTTTCTGAAAATCGATGAAATATTATACAAACAGTATGTGAAAACAAGATAGTTTCAGTTATTTTTCTCAAATAGAAAATATTCCGATGACATTAATCACCGTTTTCTGGGCATCTTCTACACGAAAATATTATTTAATGGTCGCATTATCTGCCATCTATAACTCTATAATCATGAATTTCATGCACTCTATTCAATGTATTAAATATCCCGCCATTTGCCACCGACGTCTTCAACCTTGCCGCCGCCGCTGGTTTGACCTTCTTTGGGAATCGTAACAATAAGCTCTCTTGCTATAACAAACGCTGTCGCCAATTCCGGTCGTGTAGTTTCCGGAAGCCTAAATCTCCAACCATCAACCTCCAATTTATCCAACAATAATTCACCTTTTCCTCCGTCATTTCCTCCGCTCACAACAACTTTCGTCACCTGGGGGTGAATCTTCAGGGCATGAGCCTTTACCTGGCTGGAAAAAGCGATGTTCTTAATATTCGCTGTAAACCTAAAGCAATCATATCTATCTTCAATCAAAACGTCGGCGTCTGATCGGAGAGGGAGCTGGAGAACCTTGCTAAAAACTTGTGGGAGCCTCCGCATCTGCTTCTGTGGATTTGCAGGCATGGTGAATGAAATTGAACTAGAAGTGCGATGGATGTATTGAGGAATTAAGATTGTTGATCTGTTATTTGTAGCAACGATGGGGATATGAAGAATTTTTTTTCTGAGAATCAACACCTTGAAAACGATGCATTGATATCTAGCCAAAAAGGAAATCATTGAATCAAGTCAAACGGAATCGATTTAAAAAGATTCTTCACAATGGATTCTTCCCAATGTTAATTAATCGTTATACTTCCTAAAAACAAATTTTAAACGTGATAAATAACTGTCGAAACAAAACATGTCATATTCTTATGATAATAAAAATTATAAAACATGTCTATTCTTTATAATAATAAAAAATTTAATGTTATTATTTATTATAACAAGATTTAAAAACGTTATTTATTTTGTGACGTTATAAATGCGACTTTGTTTTTGAAAAACATTTCTTCTATTCAAATCCTCTATGAAACCAAAACAAGTTGTCTACATGGCCACAGTTCACTCACTCACAACTATCGTCCAATGGCCTCGCATTTCTCCCACCTCGTTCGATCGTTTCCGTTGAGAAAATGCTATTCAAGATTCCGGTCAATGACAAAATGCTACCGAAAATACCTGAAACATGTGGTCCATCAAAGAAGAGTTAACCCAACAACTAGAAAATACGATGTGCAATAATCAAGATAACAACGCCTAACAAATTTCAAACAAAGAAAAAAACAATTACACAAATAATGAGACATAGACTTGGATCCATAATCGCAAGATTGTGTACATCCTCTCGAGAAAAATAAAATCTTGTACATTGCACTCAAATATTCGGATTACAACTTACCAATGTAAAAATGAGATGATCAAAGCATAAATTAGAACACCACCACCAAAGAGATATAGGACCAAAGAACTAACCTAGAAGTAGGGTCGTTCCAAATATTTTTTGGGGTCCGGACGATAGGAAAAAAATGCCTCCAAATATAAAAATATAGCTTTTTTTTAATAGCCAATATATAAAACAAAACTAAACAAGCACTCTTAAGCAAGGAGCTCAAGAACAATTACAGAAAACAGTTAAAAAGAGGATATGAAGATCAAGCAAACCAATCCATAAAGTTACAATTCGATCTACACCTAATCCAATTAATGTTGCAACACTAATATCATCGGCAATCACCATAGCATTATTTCTAATACTTTTAAACACCCGAGCGTTTCTTTCCTTCCAGATCATCTACAACAAGATATAACACAACGACACCAATAATTTTTCTGCTTCTTGCTCCCTTTTAAGGAATTAAACAACTCCAAAAGCTCGCCATAGGAAGTTGGTTTGAATGAAAGGAAAGGAGGTCCATTTGCACAGCTAATTCCATAAGGAGATAGCAAAACCAGGGCAAGAGAAGAAGGTATGATCAATGCAATCAACAATAACACCACCAAAGGGACACAAAAGAGACTCCACAAAAATATGGATAAATCATTTATACATAACTAGGCGATTATCCGCACGTTGTGCGGAATTTAATAATATGTTATAAAATATTTTTCAATATATGTTATTAAACTAACTATATCATTCTTATTAACTTTGAAATAACTTTTAGACTAAATTTCTATAAAACATTGTAATTATTTTAATTTATATTATAATGTAGACATCTTATAAAACTATATAATCTTAGTGATTTATATCTATTGTTACATGTGAATTTTTTTTAATTTAGTTTTAATTTTAACTCATACATGATTACTAAATTTATATAGACATATATAAGAATTATATCAATTGAATGACCTCTACGTTGTGTATGAATGAAATTAAATATAATATCTAGTTTAGTGTTATTTTACATGTTGTTATGGTTAGTTAATTTATCTAGTTTATTGTTATGGTTAGTTAATTTTATAATAACTTATGTTCTTAACTTTTTAAGTTTTATCATTATTATAGTATCAAATACCAAACATTGTTTTTACGTTAGGTAACAATATAATTTCTAATTTGATGTTACTTTTAACCGTTTTTATTGTTTGTAATGTTAAAACTATATTTTGGAAAGTTGTCATGATTATAAGAAACAATGTTTATACATCTTTTTAGTTAAATTAGTACTACTATTTAGGTTTTACATTTAACACTACACTAAAAAATAATTATTTAAAAAATAGTCTTTTATTTCTCTTTTAAGTTTAGTTAACATTTTGATTTAAGATTATCTAATACGTTCGATTTAAGTTAACAAATTAATATAATGATAATATATCACTAATTTAGAAGTTGTAACTTATGATATTAAAATGATAATGTTTCCATACAACATATTTAAACTAATAAACTAAGTATATTATGTTAAAATTTAAACACCTAACTTTAAAGTAGAATAATAAAAAAAATTTAATATATTAGGAAAAAAATTATTATGGTTTAAAATATGATTTATCTTTAAAACAAAACAAAAATCAACATCTATTTCTTTATTTCTCATAAACAATATTGTTAGTGTATCCCACATTGGTGCGACACGGTCCTATAAGTTTGTATATATGTTGGAGTCTCCCCTCTCTCCACAAGGGCTCTTCTGGAGAGACACTCTTAGGCTCCACATATATTTACATGGTATCAGAGCTCTATGTTAAAATCCTATTGCTGACCACAACCTGCCGCCGCCGACCTCCACCTCCGGCGAACTAGTCGTCGGAGGTGCCTTCAATATTTTTCCCTTTCTTCTTTTTTTTCTCATAAATAATAATACAACCGCCGGCACCAAACCAGAGCTCCGTCATCGGTTTCTTCTACTGCATCGTCTGCTTCACCCCCTCTCCTCGGATGACATCTTCTTCTTCGGACATTCTTCGTCGGGAAGCCTCCGATTTGCAGTCATCTTTCTCTCCTCTGTCATGACTGCAGTCGTCGATTTCACCGAAATTGGCGTCGTCCGCCGCAGCTCGAGCCTTGTCATGAATCGTAGCATTCAACATGGTATCAGAGTCGGCGTCCCACACCCTATAACCTCATCGAACCTATGTCTCTGAGGGGGAGTGTTAATGTATCTCACATTGGTGTGACACGGTCCTATAAGTTTGTATATATGTTGGAGTCTCCCCTCTCTCCACAAGGGCTCTTCTGGAGAGACACTCTTGGGCTCCACATATATTTACAAATGCACATAGAAAATAAAAAGAAAAACAACAAAGCTCTTATTTAATTATATATAGCATTGTCCTATTTCATATACACATGGTTTTTCATATAATAAAAACATACGTTATTCTAAAGTCGAGCCTATCTTTTTTTTGTTTAATAAAAATACATACGTCCCAAAATAGAGTTTTGTGTTTTTAAATAAGAATTTTCTTTATATTATTCTTTGCACTCTAGCAACATGAACTACATATGTGATCTATATATATACCTCTATCAACAATTATGTGTCAAAAGTACCAATTAAGTAGCATAACTTAATAAAAATTCTTGAGTTGTAGTGATTAATTAGTAGAAAGTTGGAAAGTTTTATTATTAAAATCAACATTTCATACACTTAAGTATTAAAATTAATATAGTTTTTGACATTGTTATTAACTTATCTATTTCCTCATCCACACGAAAGTTATCATAAACATATAAATGTATGAGATGCATCTATTATCAACAAATGCTTATAATGTAATAAAAAAAATACCAAATAATATGGAAGATTTAATAATTATAATTTATTTTCATTTGTTTGCGGTTCCTTTTTAATACATTGAAATGGAAACTTTTCATGTTGTTATGTTACTTTGTTTATATATAATATATATATATATATATATATATATATATATATATATATATATATATATATATATATATATATATATATATATATATATATATATATATATATATATATATAAGTAAAATATGCATAAATAACTTAATTATACTCTTCTAATTATATTCGTTATATATCGACGATGGAAGACCATCAAACAATTATATAGGATATTAAAAACAAAGAGTATACATTATTTTCAACATAATGTAATAAATAAATCGGAAAAAAATCATCTTTCTCTTGGCTATAAATGTATAATCATAAACATTTTCTTGAAATCTACAAAAATAGAAGCAAATTTAGATGAAAATAAACTAAACCTGTGAAAATAACCCAAATAGCTTCTCGCCTTTCAAAACATTGATTGTCATATCCGTTATTACTTTTCCCAAATATATTTCATCATTGAACACTTTCTTTTGGAGATTAGATTACTATGAATCTTTTGCACCTTATTCTTCATCTTCGTACACTTTAGACAAAACAAAATGTAAGTAATCAAGCATGAAAATAATGTACTTATATAGTAAAAATATTTCATTTAACTAAGCAATTAATTAGTGGAAGTTGAAAAGGTAGAAGTTTCAAATGAATACGGTGCAAGATCAAGACATATCTTTAACCATATTCTTTGAATGGCCTCTATTATAAGAGTTACTAGGCGTATTCCCGCACATTGCGCAGGAGTAAATTAATATAGTAAAAATATATTGACCGATCAAATATAAACATAAACACTTTGTATTTAATCAAAACATGCAAAACTAAAAAAAATCAATCATGTGACATATATATCAATAGTAATTTTTCATTAAAACATCAAACAAAATAAACATAATCACCTTTTTGTAGTCAATTATCATGGATGGTCCAACATTAAAAATAAAGTATCTCAAAAATTTAAAATAAAACATACTAATAACACCATACATTAATTAAGAAATTAAGTATATTATATTAATAATCCAAAAAGTCTATCATTAAGATGATAATATTTTATATCTAATAAATTAGTTAATGTTGGAAGTTGAATAGTTAGGAGTTTCATATGAATATAGTGAAAGTGAAGATGTTCCAATAAATATAAGAAAAAATTATAAATCGTTATCGCAACTGATATTTTGTATCAATATTAAAGTTTTTAACTAAAAGTCGAGAAAAATAACATAATAATCTATTTTAAGTCAAGTGTATATAGACAATTCAATATTAAAAAATATATCACAACACATTGACATGAATTATAATACATACATTATGTTATGTGAATGTATTATATAGATCGTTTCTTCATAAACCTTGTAGGTAAAATAAATATAATTTAGTAACTTTTTGATATACAATTTTAATCGATAAATTTTCATTGATGAGAGTTGAAAATTTGTATTACTAAAATCATACTTTAATTAAATTAAAAAATATAATATTTCAAATCAATCTAAAATAAAAAGAATGAAATGTATATAGAAAAACTAATAAAACTAATATAAATATAATATAAATTAAAACTTATAACAAAAACCTAAAGTAAGTATGCTTTAATAAAATAATTGTTGATATAATTTATAGTTGCATAAGAAATGTATAAATATGCTTTAATAAAATTTTATTTCTGCTAGTTTCATTCCCTTAATTAATTTTCCTTAAAAAAATAGTTTCTAGTCGAATTTCATTTTTGTTAAATCTTAGTAACTAAAAGTTTTAGGATGCTTTACTACTAAAGTTTTTTTCTTGTATTTATGTAAAATTATTTTTAACATTTTGAATGTTTAACTTCTTACATGACAATAATGTCACAATTTCATATAATTTTCTTTGTCAAATAATTCTAATATTAAAAAGATTCTCCAAACCAAATGACCACTAATTACAATGAATAATCAATCTATTATATATCTTCGTATCATTATCTTGCGATAGAATCAATATGCACTTTGTTTCTTGTCTTGAAACTTGTAATTTGCTTTGACATCTTCACATTTCTTCCTCCTAATACAATATAAACATATGTACCTTTAAAATATGTGCTCTCAACCATGTCGTTTTTCTCTTTCCTTGCGACTTGTAATTTGTTATATGTTCTTCATGTTTCTTATATCATCTTTTCTTCCATCATATTCTCCAAGCTAGAATCATATTTATATGTGAATTATATGTAACTCTTGTATTAATAAGGTGTGTTAAGTAACAATAAGTTCATAGGTTAAAAAACTCTTGAGTTGTATGTGTTTAATTACTTGAAAGTTGTAAAGCCTTGTAAGTTTCAAATGAATATAATTCAAGATATTGGCCTATCTTAAACTACATTCATTTATATGACCTCTATTATAAGATTTACAAGACCAAATCCCGCGCGTTGCGCAGGTTAAAGTTATATAAGAAAAACTTTGTCATTAACATTATCTATGAAATAATAATTCTTCTACATAGTTGATATATAAACTTGTAACTACTTTGAACAATAAACATCTATTACAATCACAATACCAATGGTCGTTACTCGCGACTTGCGCTTAAATAAAGTTAAATATAATTCCCAATTTAGTGTTATTTTTTCTATAGTGATTATTAACTAATTTAAATATTACTCGTTTTACCATCTTTTTTATTTATATCATAATAATTATTTAAATTAACAATCATTCTTTAATGTAATGTAATATAAATTATAATTTATGTTACTATATATTATTATTATCGTCAATTAAGTTTAAAATCAGTTATTATTTATTTGTAATTATATTATATTAAAAATGAACTCTGAACAATTACTAAAAAAATAATTAAAAAGTTGTGTGTTTCAAATTAATATAGTGTACATCTTTAATAAATCATTAGTTATATCCACAATGATGCAACTCAATCAAACAATCATATATGATATTTTAAAATAATAATATACATCTTCAATGAATTGTTAGTTAAATTGATTGAATTTTTATTAATATTACAACCCTTCAAATTCCAAATAAGAGTTATTTAACATTAAAATAGTATAATGAAGAGGTTTTTTCTACTTATGGTGTTTAATTGATACTTATGATACTTAATTAAAGATGATTGAAATATTTAAATTGTATTTGGTAAAATAAATAAATAATATGATCATCTAATGTATATTATTATGTTATATTTGAATATTTATAACGCCAATAAAACTAATAATATGTTAGTTCTATCTTTTTGAACTTTTTATAATAGATTATATTTTTGTATAATTGTTTCAAAGTAAAGTTCAAATCATGTGTTCTAGAATACGATTATCAGATGAATGTGTGAGAAGTTATTTGATAGTAAGCTCGTGTAACATATATACATATGAGATGTATTCATTATCAACAAATGATTAAAATGTAATAGAAAAACACAAACTAATAATTATGATTTAATAATTACAATATATTTTCCTTTTTCTATGATTTTTTTATTATATTGAAATTGGACATCTTTTCATGTTGTGGTATATATATATATATATATATATATATATATATATATATATATATATATATATATATATATATATATATATATATATATATATATATATATATATATATATATATATATATATATATATATATATATATATATATAATTATACTTTTCTAATTATATTAGTTACACATCCGACGACGAAATTCAATCAAACAATTATATAGGATATTACAAAATAAGAACATACATCTTCAACATATGGTAACAAATATGTAAATTGAAATATAATCATTTTTTTCTCTTAGATCTAAATGTATAACATAAACATTTTATTGAAATATTCATCAATAAAATAATTATACATTTCTAATTATATTAATTACACACCCGACGACGAAATCCAATCAAACAATTATATAAGATCTTACAAAATAAGAACATACATCTTCAACATATTTTAACAAATAAATTGAAATAGAATTTTTTTTTTCTCTATCTAAATGTATAACATAAATATTTTATTGAAATCTAAATAAAGTAGAAGGAAAATAAAAGTGAATACAATTTGAATAAAAAATAATAACTAAAATAACTTATAGCATTTTAAAATCTTGATTGTCATACCGGCCTTTAGTTATTCCCGATACACAACTCTTTCTTTTAGATAGTAGATGATTATAGATCTTTTGCATCTTCATACACTTTAGATAACAATAACAAACATACGAAAATAAAATACGTGCAACAAAACATGAAAATAATGTTTTTATATAGGGGAAAATATTTCATTAACTAATAGATTAATTGGAAGAAGTTGAAAATATGGAAGTTTCAAATGAATATGGTGCAAGAATAAGAGTTATCTTGAACCATATTCATTTAGATGGCATCTATTATAAGAGTTATATAGATATAGATAAATATAAATATATAGATAAATTTATAGAAAAATATATTTCTAGCGTTATTCATTATATATATATATATATATATATATATATATATATATATATATATATATATATATATATATATATATATATATATATATATATATATATATATATATATATATATATATATATATATATATATATATATATAGACACACACACACACACACACACACACACACACACACACACACACACACACACACACACACACACACACACATGTTCAAAATAGAACTAAATTATACGACCTAAACCACTGAACCACATGAAAAATACCTTATGTGCATCTTTGAACATGAAAATTACATATGTTTTATAAGGACAGAGCAGGCGGAGTAGCCACCGGATCAATGCAGTGCTGTTTGAACCGCGATTTCGTGACTATAAAAATTAGGAACCACACAGTATAATTTCAAAACCGTATAACACAGTGCGATATGGTGCGGTGTGGATAGTTTATACTGTTTTAGTTCAATGATCGAGGCCTTGCTTAACATCAAACTAACAACATTATATTAATTTGTAATCAAATGTTTCAAGTTTTCAATATATAACTCCGAATCCATATTTGACCAATATGAATTCTGTATTTTTAAACCTAATACTAAACATGTGTTTTCACAACATTACGATGACATTAATCATGGTTTTCTTGTCATCTTAGAAAATATTAGTTAATCGTCGCATTATCTGCCATCTATAATCATGCTTCATGAACCCTATTTAATCTATAAATATAAGCCGCCATGTGCCACCGCCATCTTCAACCCTGTCGCCGCGGCTGATTGGGCCTCCTTTGGGCACCGTAACAATAAGCTCTCTCCCTATAACAAAAGCTGTCGCCAACTCCGGTCGTGCAGTTTCCGGAAGCGTAAATCTCCAATCATCAACATCCAATTTATCCAACGATAATTCACCCTCTCCTCCGTCATTTCCTCCCCTAACAACAACTTTCGTCACCTCGGGATGAAGTTTCAGTGCATGAGCCTTTACCTGGCCGGAAAAGGCGTTGTTCTTGATATTCGCTATAAACCTGAAGCAATCAGATCTATCTTCGATCAAAACATCGGCGTCTGATTGGAGAGGGAGCTGGAGAACCTTGCTAAAAACGTGTGGGGCCCGCTGAAGCTGCTTCTGTGGATTTGCAGGCATCGGAGATGAAATTGGATTGGATGTATTGAGGAATTGAGATGGGATTGAGATGGAATTGAGATTGTTGATCGGTTAATTTGTAGTGGCGATGAAGAATAATTATATCGGACAACACCTTGAAAACGTTGAGCTGATCGCGAAAGGAACAGGGATTAACTGAATCAAATCTGTCGAAGCTGGTCTCTTCAAAGAGTTCAAGATTCTGTCGAACTATGATATTAGTTATTTCGAATGTTATTATGTTTTTGACATTAAATTTTAAACGTGATAAATATTTATGACGATAACAAATCTTATAGATTCTGTCAAACTATCGTTTAATTTGGCGGTGATATTGAGAACACAAATTTATAGATAAAGTATTTTCAATTATAAAATTTAAAATAGTCCCTATTCTTTATGATGATAACAATTTTAAATCTTATTTAGATACAATTTTTAAAACGTAATTGATTTTGCGACGTTATAAATGCAACTTACCTTTTTTTTTTTTAAGAATTATGGAGAAACAAGTTAAGAGCCGATTGAAGGATTAAGTTCGGTTTAGGTATTTCTTATTTAAGTCAACGTGAAAGCAAAACAAGATTTTTATTTGTAGTTTCTATATTTACGTTTCTTTATCGCTTTATTGAGTCAGGTTTAGAAAGATATTTATATCTATATTTAAAAATGGAAGTTTTGGTATCTTATTGCGTGATTTTGTATCACCTATGTAACGTTTTTTTGTAACGCGGTTTTTAAAGAAATTTTTTTTTTCTCTATGTTCCAGAACCATCCCCACCTCCACCGCTTGACCTTTAGACCTCAAAAGGGGGGAAAGAAGAAGGGGAGACGGGAGAGACGAGATCGACACACACAGTCGTGCGTGTGGGGCTGCGACCAGGAGGGAGAAGGGGGTTCAGCCACCGGTTCTGAGCAGCCGAGGAAGGAGAAGAAGCCGCGCAGCAGCGGTGCCTTCGTCTGCAATAGCTTTCGTACGCCTTCTCCACCACTGCACCAGCTTACCAGCGTACTACCGCCACCGTCATGTAAAGCTATCGCAACACCATCGGTACTAAACTGTTAAATACCTAGACCTGGCTGAAAAATATGTTGAGATTTCTTTATTTCGCAGGTTAACGAGGGTTTGTGTTGGTTTTTGAAAGCTAAGAAAACTGATGGACCTGAAATGCAGATCCAAAAGATGTGAAAAACTCTAATCCTCTCAATCTCTCATTGAAGCCCTAATTGAATCTCTTTCCCAGCCACAACCACTGAACTGTCGCACCACCACCGTGTCAACATTACACCTCAACATCTACATCAGACTACACCACCCGTGCAGCACCAAAGCGCCACTGATGTAGCCACTGCCACCTCTCATCCTCTCCATCTCTTCTCTAAGTCATAAACATGTTTCAACATTATCGAGGTCTGTCTGTTTACAAGTGTGTGTATCTGTATAACAGTGTATTTGTGTCTGTCTGTGGATTTCATGTAAGTGCCTCATGCTAACCTTTAAGGTTTTCAGATTCTGAATTTTGGTTATTTTCTTTATTTGTTATTTGATACTTGCAGGTTAAGGATGAAGAGAGCAACACACCTTCGTTATTTGATGTAGATAAGGATGGTAGAAACCTCACTAACATTGATTTATTTTTTGTAATTTTACAAAAATATTTCAGTTTTGTATGAACTTAACAGCTTGGATATGTGTGTTTTTTTATCACAAATCTGTAGATATGGTTTATGACAACAATCAAAATCAATTTCTGGTTAATTTTTCCCAAATCAATGATGTTTTGTTTCTTATATTCTTAGCTATGGGTTTTCATCTCAGCGTTTATTTTGTCCGATTTCAAGAAGTTATCCAATCTTCTTTTTGTAGGAAACGTCACCGAAAGGCAAGTGCAAAGAAAGGTTATTCAATGGTTCTCCAGGAACAGGAAAACCATGGCTACCCAAGGGCTTGCCCAATATTCTAAAATACTCAAAATATTTCTATCCAAATTTTATTATTTTTACATGTTTTTAGTATTTGTTACATGGTTGACTGAAATGAAGCTTATCAGGGTTGCCTGAAATGAAGTTCATTGCTGTTACCGTCGGTGTCAACGATGGCACATAGGAAACGATACAGCTTCAAGATATATGCATATCATTTATAATATTTAATCGAGTTGTGGTGATATATTTATTCCCAGTTTTACCCCTTTATGTAATTGTCCCCTTTTTACCTAAATGCATATAGCTATTTGTTGTTTTGTAGGTAAGAGGTGATACTACCCACTATGATGTTGTTGCTAATTCAGCTACATCTGGGGTCCTTTCTGCTGGCCTTAATTCAAGTTATTTATTTATTTTTTATATTTTAAGTTTATATTTGAAGTCAATTACCAAATACCATGGTAGATTGATATATCATAATTACATATTGTTACTACAGGTGTTCCTTGCATATTTGAAGTCTTGACATGTGAAGACATGGATCAGGTATATTTATAATTATGGTAACCATCACATATGTTTTTTTATATCTTTTTTTTTCAATATTTTGAGATATCAAAATACCACCTTGAAAAATTATCACTTTTTAAAGTTGTTGTAAAACATTGTATTGTTACAGGCCTTGAATCATGCTGGTGGTAAAGCAGGAAATAAGGGCTCTGACGCAGCTTTGACTGCTGTAAGTTGCTTTGACTTTTTTTTTTGTGAAATAAAAAGTTCATATTTTGTTAACTGAAATCCTTTAAATGTAACTGCAGATTGAAATGGCATCTCTTTTTTAGCATCATCTGAAGGATTGATGGTTATCATTGCAGCGAAATATTGTCTTGAAGGAAATTCTGTTGTTTGAATAACTAGAAGAGTCAAATCTTTTTCTATTTTTTGTGTAATTTGCAGGGAAAATTGGTGTTTTTTTTAAGTAAATGTCTACATGATACTGGTGAGTGTGAAATGGAAAAAGAAGCTGAGACTGGATCTTTGATTTAACCATTACAGGTAAAAGCTAATTTTGTTATAACTTATTACATGTTAGGTGTTTTAAGTTTGCGTAAAATCATAAAATGCATGTAACAAAAACGTATTTACCATGTATATGAGCCTATTAAATCACATAAACTCGCCTCTTTATATGAGCCTAATATTGAGGGCAAATGAGATAAACTTTGCCATACTTGCTGCTTTACCAGCATTCTTTCTTTCTCTTGTGGTTTTCATGTTATTGCGCGCTTAGTCAAACAGGTATTCCTTTAGAATACAATCATTAAAGGGCTACAATACCCCCCAATTATCTTTTAACCTTTTTTTTCTCAGGACACCAGAGCAAAAGGCAGAGGGAAAATTGCGCGAGTGCAAAAAAGGCTATTAATTGTTGAAGTTGAGAAGAAAATCGTGCAGTCTAAAAATTGCATTGATCAGGGGCTGGTAAAAATTAAAAAAATATTATGTTTTTTATTTATTATTCTTTTACTAATATAAGTTGAATAATTTTTAAATTTAGAATATTATATTATTATTTTTTGAAGGAGAAAGATGGGCAGTGTATGTATGCATTGATTTTGTATACTTTGGACCGGCTTTACAGAGCCGTGGAGAGGCATGCAAAGGCAACCGGCGAGTGGCAAAGATTAGTTTAATCTTTTTTTTTATTTTTTTTATTTTTTATATCATTTTGTTATTTTACTAAATTGCAATTTTATTGAATGAAAAAAAAGTCATCATCGCTTCAAGCAACCGATTGACACACTTGATGATGATGGAAAGACGATAATGAAGAAGTTTACACAGGTTTAGAACTAGCAATGCCTCATTTAAATTTCTCTATTCATAAACTCTAAAACTTACAACTTTTCAAGTAATATGTCTAAGGGTAAAGCTCATGAAATGACAACGAACTGTTCCATTTTTGACATCCCAAGTCAGTAAACTAAAAATCAAATCAAAGTCTAGAAATTAACCAAAATCAACCTAAAATTCAAAACAAACTGAAACTTTTATATTTGCTTATATATCTTTTTGGATAAACTGAGTTTTTATTTTCTTCGGTATTTTAGTTTTACTATTCAATATGTTTCGACTATTTCTTCGTTTTTGATGGTTAACTGTTCAAACCAACAGACGCGTTATCTTTCTCTTCTAAGGACGTTGTTGGTTCGTCTCCTGGCAGCTACATTTTTTCTTAGTGCGACGTTTTTCGTTAACTCTTTTCTCCAGTATTCTGGACCACTGCAAAACACATAAATGGTAAACCTGTCTCTTATGTTTTTGCACAACCTATTGGGTTTTTTTTCTTAGGGTTTTTGTGGGTTGTTGATTGTTTCCATACTCATGTTTCACAAATTCATTGCTTGTGTAAGTTTTTAGGTTTTTTGGGTTTTGGGTTTTCGATTTACCTTTATCCTTTATCGGTCCTTAAAACGTTCACACCAAAAAAATCATACAACAGAAAAGAGGGTAGAAGGAGGCATAGAAAGCAACAAAAGTAGAAGTGTTATGTGGTGCCGGCGTTCCTAACAAAGATTTAGGTAAGACGTAACGTTAAAAGCTGACCATTTTTTATCTTTACGTCCTATGTATTTAGATTCTTATAGTTTTGGTTAGGTTATGAGACTTTAAACACTTTCACTGTCATAACACATCACTGGGTATTTTCAATAATATGTGGGATGTAACCCACTTAAACTGAGTTATTAAAATACATAACATGGATTCAGAATTATCTACCTTTCGGTTGAGCGATTTTTTAAAGAAATTGTTTATTATCTTTGAAACTAATACTATATTTATACTACTTTTGATTATTTAGGTATTAATAAAGAAAGTTTTTAACACAGTGTTGAGGTTGGTACAAAGAAGAAGCCCTTAACTACGCCTAAATGGATGAAGGAATCGATCCCCGGTGGGGAAAAGTACCCGCATATTAAAAAGAAGGTTAGGGAATTGAAGCTTCATACGGTTTGTGAAGAAGCCAAAGGCTCCAATTTGGGGGAGTATTGGTCCGGTGGTGAAAGCAGACGAAGCCACATCAACCTTAAACAAACAAAAACTACTCAATTCGATTATCGACTGTCACAACAAGGCAAGTAATTTTAGTATTTTATACAATTCTATTACACCATTGTACTTTCACCTCATTTATAGATTACACCTCTAACTCTACAACATTTTCACTCATTACAGGATTCTTCTTTAGAATCTTCTACGGATATTCTCTCTCAAGTTTCACATACACATGATGTCATCATGTAACTTTCTTCTTTCACTTATTATTTACATTTCACAAAACTACAAAGTTTATATCAATATTAATTTGTATAAAACTTTCAGGACACTTGACATAACAATATCTTCATTAGAAACACAACTTGCTTCAACTAGATCGGCTAAAAGACCTGCAATAAATGCGCGCCAAAAGTTTTTCTTTGTTATGGGAATCATGACAGCTTTTAGCAGTAGAAAAAGAAGAGAATCCATTAGAGAAACATGGATGCCTCAAGGTTATTGATTTTTTTTTTTGTTTTGGTGTTTATTTTTTGTAGAATTTATTGTTTTTGTTTTGTTCTGGAAAGGATTTATTGAGGTTGGAGAAAAAGAAAGGGATTATGATACGATTTGTCATTGGACACAGGTGTGTATTAATTATTATAGCATCGTACTTTTGTTTCTTTTTTATTACGTCATGTACTTTCACCTTTTTTTTCTTATGAAGGTGTTGTACTTTGAAAAAACGATCTATTATAGCATCGTACTTTTTTTCTTATTAGGACTTTATGTTTCTTTCTATAACAACATTTTACTTTCAGGTTTTTCTTTTTAGGGCATTTGTGCTTCGAAAATCTACCCAATTATAGCATTGTACTTTCAATTTTTTTATACTTTATTTCTTTATATTCCAACATTGTACTTTCAATATTATTTTGTATTAAGGCACTATACTTAGAAGAATCCACCCAATAATAGCATTTTACTTTCAACTTATTTCTTATTAGGATATTATACTTTTTAGTTTTATTACAACATTCTACTTCTAAGATTTTTCTCATTAAGGCATTGTACATCCAAGAATCTAACCGATTATACATTCATTTTTTTTCTTATTAGTAAATTATACTTAATATTCTTTCTAATTCTATTACAATATTGTACTTCCATTTTTTTTTTCTACTTCGGCAACATAATATCAATGCACTTATAATTACTTACTCATAATGGCAACATACTTCCATTTCTTTATTGATAATAGTAGTATGTAACAAAGTACATGCTCATATTGGTAAGTAAATGTAAGTAATTTTTTATAATATGTAAAAGATAAAGTACATTGTTATTATAGGTAAAGAAATGTAAGCATGCTGCTATTGTGGGTACAATATAAAGTACACTGCTATTCCTCCCATTACTTTTCCTTACCCATTTTTAGGGTCTACTTTTTTTCAAACTATAAGTATAATTTCTTATTTTCTAACAATAATTATTTCTTTTTATTAAGGCATTGTACTTTTGAAATTCTAACCCATCGACCCGTGCGTTTGCACGGGTCACCCGTTAGTTTCTATTAATTACCTATCCAACTATCATATTACATTATAACCATGAAAATGGAATTATACAATTAACCATCATTTTTTAAAATTGAAATCTTTTAAAAGGCTATCTATTTTTCAGATTTACTTCTTAAGTGGTGTACTATATATAGATTATATTTGTGGGTTCTATTTCACAAATCATTTGAAGACGATGAATCATATGATAAAGAAGGGGTTCGAAAAATGGAATATGAAGCACGTCTATGGGATTTGTAGTAAATGTTGTTTTTTTATATTAGCAAATCTTCATAATAGTATTTCAGAAACATGAATTTACATGAAAACAATATTAAGTTAAATCAAGATCTTGTTCGAAAAATCTTCAAAAAACCTGGTTCAAAAATCAAGATCATGTTCCAAAAATATGTTTTAAGGAGATCCTAAAAAGAACCAGTTTAGAAATCATCTACCTAATTGGTTCAAAAATCAGGAAAGTTTTTCAAAAATATTAAAATAAGTTGTACAAAATTCAAGAACTTTACGAAAAATATGTTTTTGAAAATCACGAACCTGTATGGAAAATAAGTGATTAAAAATAATTTTCAACCTAACACTATGTTGTGAGTTATTGCGGTCTAACCGTTGTAACATCGTCGGGTTCTCCCAAGCAAAAGGGTGTGGAAAAGGATAAATCGTTTCGCTTTATGTAATTTTATAACACTATGTGGAGAACGAAGTCACAATGCAAGAGTGACAAATGTGATTTACCTAAAAAAAGTACAAGTCATGATCGCATTATCATAAGGTAAACCAGTGTATTGTTACTGCGGTTTTCAGAAAGAGGAGAATGGAAAGTGGCGATTTTGAGGAATTGCATGAAGAATCAAGTGTTGTTTTGAAGAATTAGCAATGAATTGAAGAAATTCAACAAATTAAGGTAAGGATTTATCTATTTTCAGTTTTGAAACCCGATTTTAGGGTGGGGTTGCTATGTAATCTGAGTTTCTAAGTATGAGAAGGGTTATACCTATGATTCTAAGTGATTCATTCTTGTTTCTAAGCACCAAGTGAACATGGATAACTTGGAATCATGAATGGTGGAATTCTAGTCATATGAACCCTAGAAATGGGGGGGTTTTGTGTAATCTGTAATTTTGACAAAATTGATGGGTGGGTCATAAGCAGTGTTTTTTGGGTGAAAAAAACTATTTTTAGTTGTTTCAAAATGATCCCAAGCAACTAGCGAGTAATTAGAACTAATTTAGAATTATGGGTGGAATGGAATCAAGGATTCCATGGATGAAACCCCACAATGATTGGTAAATTAAGTTTTATAGAGTATGAGGGCATGGAAAATGAGTTGTGTGTGTGTAACCTCCCAAGGATGTGTTTGTCATTATGTTACCTTTCGGTCAATTTATTAGGAGGTGAAAGGAGTACTCTAAGGACATGTATATAATGGGTGATGCCTTCTTTCTTGATTTGTAGGAAAGGATAACAATGTAGCAACTTGAAGGTGACCAAGGAGTCAACCAATGTCTAGACAAATGTGAGTAACCACCCCTTTATCTATTTGGATAGTGTGATTGTAGCTAGTTTGAAATATATGACTTATTTTTTTGGTGACTTGTTAAATCGCCATAGTGTTTGTTGCAGTGCCTTGGTGGCTTGAAAATTGCCTTTACGGCTTGATGTTTGCCTTTGTGGCTTGATATCTTTCCTTTTTGGCTTGATGATTGCATGTGTAGTTGAATATTATTTAGTGACTGTATAGTGATTGTATAAATGAATGTGACTTAACAATTAGGTAATGCTTTTGTTCATGGATGTTGCTTTAGTGTTAAGATAGTGCATGTGTGGTTGGATATTATCCATGTGGTGAGGGTATTACCTAAATTGCAAGAATAGTATTTATGTGACATCGATAATGTCTAGGTGGCGAGGATGGTATTTACGTGGTGTGGAAAGTGCATATATGACAAGGTTTGTGTCTATGCAGCGAGGCAAGTATCCATGTGGCCCGAATAATGCACATATGAAAAGGTGGTATGTGAGTGGTGTGTTATGCAAATATGAAGGAGTTGATGCCTAGGTGGCAGGGTTGATGCTTAAGTGGCGTGAGATGGTATTATATAACTGAATATTGTTAGGATGATGGAATCATGTCTGAAGGATTGAATATTGTCGGTGTGATTAGAAAATGCATGATTCGTTCCTCTATGAGAGTAAGTGATAAGCATGGTAATATGGTATGATAGGAATAACTATAAAACACACAACTTTGTGAGGTAGATGAATATGTTTCCAATGGTTGGTTTGATTGTTGTGTGACTAAGTTTGTTATTGGATTTGGTTTGTCACTGAGCTTTTGTAGCTCACAGTTATTATGTGGTTTATTTTGCAGTATAAAATAGTAACGCACGATTCGGATCATGGGTTCAATTCGTAAAGATATCTACTTGTAATCACCGTTGATATAATGTACACCAAATATGTTGATAACTTTTAATATAATATTTATGCATATGTGTTTTGGAAACGAAAAATTTTGGGTATACTTTGTATGTGAATCAGACGGTACATATAGTTTAAAATAATTATAATATTTTATATCAATTTAGTATAATCACAACTAATAACAATGACATGGTATTTTTAATAATGTATATCTATAAATATTTTAACTGTATGACTATAATCTATATAGCACGCAAAAGTTCGTCTGTTTTATAAAAAAACAAATAATAAATACATAAATTAAACGTAGTTAGTCTTGATACCCAAAAATTATTTGGGCCTTAAGCTTTCATACAACTTGCCTCTCTTTTAGGGTCTTGATACCCAAAAATTATTTGGGCCTTAAGCTTTCATACAACTTGCCTCTCTTTTAGGGTCGGGGCCATCTCAAAACTCTTTATCAAAATAAATGATAATCTTTTTATATCCAGAAAGAAAGAATATTAAAATATTGAAACGGTGTAGTTACTGTAACTATAACTAAGAGGGTATTTAGGATTGTGGTAGCTTATAACTTATTTTTTGAAAAACAAATAAATCAAAAATGATATTTGGATAACAAATAAGTCATTTTAAAAGCTAGTTTGATAAGTCATTTAGGAAAAGGAGATCCTAATTTGATCCTAACTTATTGATTTATGAAACTTGAGAAAAATATTTTTGACAAAAATACCCCCAATTTAAGCGTAACCTACCCCATCTGATTGAAATGGAAGGAAACTCATCTTTTGCTCTGATCGAAATTGAAGGAAACTCATCTTTTCACACACACAGCTCTTGTCGCGTTCGAAGATTCTCCTCATGGTTCGACAAAATTTCCTGATCGAAAAATCTCGCATTGATCTACGATTTTCTCCCCTTAAAGGCATCCGATAACCGCTTTCAAATTTTGTCAATCGGGGAAGAACGTGGATCGCACAGGTACGTTCCAATTCTTGTCACTTCCGATTATTGTTCAATCTCTACTCCCTTAATACATCGAGCAGTGATGGGCCGCAATTTTGTGCTCTCTAACTTGGCTTTTTGAGTTTTTGAAAGACCGAACATATTAGAATTTATATGTATCAATTGATCGAAATGCTTCTCGTTTTTTTTTTTTTTTTTGTTGAATCTGCAGTTTCACGAAGATCACACAGTATGTTTTATTTCAATTATTGTTCCTAAAATCTCAACACAATTGATCGAACATCAAATGCTTCTCGTTTTTTTTTTTTTTTTTTTTTTTTTTTTTGCCGAATCTGCAGTTTGATGGAGAATTTCGCTCGTTTTGTCTGGTTTACGCAATCTGCTCCATCTAGTTCATAATCTTCTGGTATTTTTCGATTCTTGGTCTTGTCTGTTTATTCATTTTCTGGGAACACCTATATGATTATAGAATCTGAAACTGTATCTAATTCAATGGTTGGTTATTTTCGTTTTCTAGTAACAACTATATGATAATACCATACGGTTATTTTCGTTTTCTGTTTCATTTGGTTCATAATTTTTTGCTATTTTTTGATTCTTGGTTTTGTCTGGTTATTTCATGGTTTAATGGCTGGTATGAGTTTGCTTCGATTCCTAGTATGAGTTTCCTAGTATGTTCTGGTTATGGTTATTTTCTGGTTCGGTTATCTTCAAATTGTGTTTGTCTTTCTATTTATCTTATGTTATCGGTCGTATCAATGATGAAGATCGTGATAAAGGTCCAACTAAAACTGGTCATTTTACACATGTAAACTAATCCAAATACTTTTAAAAAAAAAAAAAAAAGTTTATCAACTTATAGTTTCTTTCACCACATAAGCTAATCTAAACATTTTTTTAAAAAATCATAAGCTAATGAACACTTTTCCCTAAAAATACTTATCTCAAACACCACCTAATCTAGCACTGAAGCTAAAATTACAAGTTACAAGTATTAAAAACTAATTAACGCCGTTTTAAATCATCACGTTGCAAACGTCAGCCAGACACCCCCTAAATGGATAGTTTGGTCATACCAAATTACCAGATCATCCATCAATAGTATAGCAATTCACTAAATACAACACTTATCTTTACCTAGGGTTATTTGGATTTGATTTTCAGTTTTCGTTTTTATATTATTTGGATTTGATTTTCAGCTTTCAAATCAGATGCTCTGTTATTGGAGAAACCGATCAGAAGAATGCCGCCATTTGCCATAACTCCGAAAAGCTCTGCTTATTTCTCTGCTCTCACCCAAGAGATCGATAAAAAACTTCATAGGGTTTGTTTAATTCTTCTGTGTATATCAATTACGGTGTTAATTTGAATTGTTATTTACGATCGGTTAATTTCAATCTGCGAATTGAACGTTTAATTTTTAACTTCTTCAGGCATTAGCTTCAGCAACTCAGAGACGCGACTTATTACAAGCGCTGTTCGCAGACATAGCTTTAGAAGTTGATGATCGAGCTAGAGGTAACTCCGACCTTTTCCGTTTGTTTATTCTTAAAAACTACCACCCACAATACTAAATCTGTATGTTCTCAAGTCTCAACAAGTAATAGCCATTACTTGGAACAGATATAATTCTTGGAAGAGAAGAGGCAGCTTCTGAAACATGGGTAGAAATTCAAGTCCCCATATGTTTCTATGATGTTCTTGCTGACCATTTTTCCTTGCAACCTGAAAATGGGAAACCGATTCTTGTTTTGATTGTTCAACTTTGGAGTCAGCCATTTGCCTCTCATATTTTTGCCCTGTTGTTCCATAAATGGGTATGTATGTTTTCTCGAGTCAATAGTCAAAGTTTTGAATCTTTCTTTTCAATGTTTCAAGTTTTTTACTGCTTTACATCCATCTTGCAGTTATTTGAAGTTCAACTTGATAGTGCAGATATTCTCCTTCGTTACTCTTCAGCCCTTGTGCAAGGTGCCACAAATGTCTTCTGGTATGAATTTTTTTATGTTCTTCCTAAATTCAATTTGTTTAATTCTGATGCATTTGTGTTTTTATTTCTAGGATTGATGTCCAGACAAATACAACACACTTCCAAAGTGTTTTCTCGGTATACGGGCTTTTAATTTTATACTATTTATATTCCATGACTTATAAAAATCTCTTTCAGTTACAAATTATTTTTATATTTTTAGTATCTTCTTGAGGATGTTGCATTGGTGCCTGAACGGTTGAAGAAAATCCCTTTACAGGTCAAGAAACAAGAATATATTATTTCAATACGGGACAAATTACAGAAAAAAATTATATTTTGGATAATGGTTCTTTTTTGTAATTTACCCTTTCATAAATACAAAGACTATGAGTAGATTATTATCCTTTAGGTATATTAACAAATATCCTTGTGGTTTTCAGACACAGCGAGATCTATTTCTACTGCTTTCAAGATTCATATTTCTTTATAATCTAGGTACTTGTCTATTATACACATAGTGCGATTAAATTGTATTGTTTATGACCACAATGTTTCTTACAGTTGACAAGATCGAAAGCTTCTTAAAGAACTTTCCAGAATACACAAATGCTTTTTTAGTAGGGGGTCCCGCAGATATACTTGTCATAGAACTATCTGATCAGGTAACATCCAAGAAACCACCACCTATTTCCATTTATTTTTTTGAAAAATCTAACACTTGCTCGTTGGTCAGCTTCAAAAACTAAAAGTGGAACCTGTGCTTTTACATTATTTCTCCCACATTAAACTCCTCCAAGGTAAGTACCACTTTCTGATTGGTAATTACACTTTTAGCCACCATTTCTTACACAGTACAACAGGATTTGCTGACGTGGCGGGATTTATTTCAGGTCTGGAACTGAGAATGACTACAAGTACAAGACTTAAAAGTTGTTTGTACAGCTTCACTTCGCCCGGTGGTCCAATGTATCCAACAAGAGCTGTTCGTCATGCAGCCTGGGATGCTCTGGATTTTCTTTTTCCTGTCAGTAAATTTTAATTTTATTTCCTTTTAATGTTTGTTAGCTTTTTGGACTGATTTTTTTTTTTTTTTTTTTTTTTGGGGTACAGGTGGGGCGATATCCGCGACTTATAATTAGTCTATTTTTCCGGTTGCTGTATCCATGGTACTGGCCATCATCGTGTTGGAATTTTGTGATGTCATTCATACAAGCAATATTTTTCTCCATATTGAAGCGAATCTTTCCTCGCTATAAGTTGAAAGAACCCCATGACCATCAGTCTTAACCAATACAATACAGACCACCTGTAAAGCTCATACGAAATTGCTCTTTATGGCTCGACACGCGGTTCTTGTGAGCCGATGTTTGGTTGTTGTATTGTGGTAATTTTACTACTAAAAACAAGTGTTTATATATATGCATTTGTGTTTAAATCCATTCAGGAGCTTTTATTGCATAGTGGCTCCTTGTTTTTAATTAGGGTTAATCATTATAAATGGCCACCAATCGTCAATTTATGGTTTCAACTATCAAGTCCCCAATCATGTATCACATTCGGCATATCATTAAGGAGTTGATCCGTACACAACAATTTTTTGCCATACACAACAATATCATGTTTTTTATGCATAACAACCTACTTAAAGCATAAGTTTTTGTGTATGGCAAAAAGTTGTTGTGTACGGATCAGCTCCCTATCATTAAACATATAATGAACTTTCAGTTATACCATCGGGAACCAGTATAAACATCGGTAGATGTTAATACTATCAATAACGACTTATCATACGACATACTCCAGCATTTATGATGATAGAAAGAATATGACAAATAAAGACTTATAATAATATATTGATTAGTGCTATAAAAATAATCTTTAATGGTTGGATAATAAGCAAAAGAATTAAGGAACATATGTGGTATGTTCAATAACAAACTTTTGAGAGCTTTTAGTTTTTATAAATAAAAAAACAACTTTAAAAACTTGAATTAAAGAAAAATTCATGTGTTAAAAGCTACTTCAAATATTTTTAGAAGGCTTTAACTTTTTGATTTTAGATAATTTTTACAGATTTTAAAACTTACACCTACTTTGTAAAACACTCCTGCAAAATTTAAAGTTATAACTTACGGGTAGCTGTCAACTAGTTTTGTCAAACATATTGCAATATGGTTGTTTAGGTTCTTTGAAAAATTATAGATTAAAATGATGTGTTTTTCCTACAAAAACGTATATAACTATATATGATTTATATCTTTATGTTTCAAGATCACAAATGCAAAATGAAAGTTTTGAGAAAAGAAAGTGTAAACGTACCAATAATTGGAGGACTCTTTATGTATGTCAATTCTACTTCAGTTCGATAGCCGCTGCAACTCGCTCAGTCCCCGGCTGCATTTTCTCCCAAATGAGAAAACTCCACCGTCATCGTTCCTTCCGGCCACTTTCCCACCCAAATTCCATCATCTCCACCACCATCGCAACTTCTTACCCCACCAAACACGAAATCAACCGTCATATTGATAACGACGAAAGCCTCATATCCACTATCATTCACATTGTTCGTGGAAATCAAAGCTGGAATTTATCTTTCAACAACACCATCTCCAGCAACCTGAAGCCGCACCATGTCGAAAAGGTCTTGCTCAGGACCCTAGACGATCCAAGGTTAGCTTTACGTTTCTTCAATTTCTTAGGCCTGCACAGGAACTTCAACCACTCAACTACGTCGTTTTGCATCCTCATTCACGCACTCGTCCAATCCAATCTAGTATGGCCTGCTTCTTCACTAATCCAAACTCTCTTATCACGAACTCCGAGTCCGGAAATCGTTTTTAACTATTGCTACGATACGTATGTGAATTTCAATTTCTCAAGAAGTATAGGGTTTGATTTGCTGATTAACGCGTACGTTCAAGATAGGAGAGTGTTAGATTCATTTTTGGTTGTGAACTTGATGAAAAACAGGAACTTAATGCCTGAGATTAGGACTATAAGTGATGTTTTCAATGGATTGATTCGAATTAGGCGATTTGATTTGGTATTGAAGTTCTTCGATGAGATGACTGAAATCGGTATCAGGGGCAATGCTTACATACATACTTCTGTCATCCGATGTTTGTGTGAATTGAAGAATTTCGATAAAGCAAATGAATTGATACAATGGTTAGACTGCAACAATCATGAGTTAAACATCATTATGTACAATGTGTTAATTCATGGCCTCTGCAAGAGCCAAAAGATGGAAGAGGCAATGGAGGTAAAGCAAACAGTAGCTTTAAAGGGTTTGAAAGCTGATGTGGTCACATATTGCACTTTAATTATTGGTTTCTGTAAATCACAACAATTCAAAACTGCTAGAATTCTAATGAATGAAATGGTGGAAATGGGGTTTGTACCAAGTGAGGCTGTTGTATCCACTCTTGTTGAAGGGTTTAGAAGAAATGGGGATGTTATTAGTGCTTATAATTTGATACAAGATTTGGACTCTATCAAAGCAGTACCAAATTTATTTGTATATAACGCATTGATCAATTCGTTATTTAAAGAGGGAAATGTAGATGAAGCCAACATTCTTTTTAAAAACATGGGTAACAAAGGTTTAACCCCTAATGATATTACTTACTCGATCATCATTGATTCCTTTTGCAAAAGAGGCCAACTTGAAAGCGCACGTCTTTTTCTTGATAAAATGAACGATTCAGGAATCAAAACAACCGATTATCTCTACAATTCTCTCATAAACGGTTACTGCAAATCAGGAAAATTACAAGTTGCTGAATCTATATTTCAAGAAATGGTTTGTGAAGGTGTAACTCCAACTGTTGTAACATATACGTGTTTAATAGATGGATATTGCAAACATCAAGATGTACAAAAGGCATTGAGACTTTATCATGAAATGACAGGTAAAAGAATCTTTCCAAACACGTATACATTCACTTCACTAATTTCTGGTCTTTCTCTTGCAAACATGATGACAAAAGCAAGTTCTTTGTTTCAAGAAATGGTGGAAAGAAATGTGATCCCTAATGAGGTAACTTACAATGTTATGATTAAAGGACATTGTCAAGAAGGCAACATGGTAAAAGCCTTTGAATTGTTTGATGAGATGTCTAAAAAGGGTTTGAAACCAGATACGTATACTTTCAGATCTTTAATAACCGGACTTTGTTCTATAAATAAGGTTTCAGAAGCTCAAGAATTTGTAAATAACCTCAATCAGAATCACCACAAGCTAAATGAGATGTGTTATAGTGCTCTTTTGCAAGGCTACTGCCAGGCTGGACGTGTAAATGATGCAGTTAGTGTATGCAAAGAGATGGTGGAAAATGGAATCAACATGGATATTGTTTGTTATTCTGTTCTTATAAATGGAAGTGTCAAACAAGGTGATGTTGTAAAACTAATATGCTTTTTAAAAGAAGTTCATGATAAAGGAATGAAGCCAGATAATATTTTATACACAATCTTGATCGATGCTTTTGGAAAAAGAGGAGATTTGGAAAAGGCGATAGGGTATTGGGACATAATGATTAGTGAAAATTGCAATCCAAATGTTGTGACATACACCGTGATTATAAATTGTTTATGTAAATCAGGATTTATAGAAAAAGCCGAGGTTTTATTCAAGGAAATGCTTGTGAATGGCATTATGCCAAATCATGTCACGTACGGGTGCTTTCTTGACTGTTTGACCAACGAAGGGCATATGGAAAAAGCGTTACACCTTCATAACATAATGCTAAAAGGGTCTTTAGCAAATACCGTAACATACAATATTTTGATTCGGGGTTTTTGTAAATTGGGTAGAAATCAAGAAGCTGTGAAGATGTTGTTTGAGATGGATGAAAATGGGATCTTGCAAGATCATGTTAGTTATTCGACTATTATTTATGAATATTGTAAAAATGGTGAATTACATGAAGCGATAAAGTTATGGGAGTTGATGATTGATAGGGGTTTGAAACCGGATGTAATGGCGTATAGTTTCATAATACATGGCTGTTGTGTTGCTGGAGAGTTGACCAAGGCGGTTGACTTTCGTGATGACATGGCGAAAAGAGGGTTGAGGTTAAATCGAAGTTTGGAGCTTTTGTGATTCGATTTGGACGTCTTTTTTAATGAAACAATCGGGGTAAAGTTTAATCTTTTTTTAAACAATTAAACATATGAAGCAATTAATTAAAGATAAAAAAGTTGTTTGTGTAGATTCAGTTCCCATGGTGGTCATATCAAATGTCACCAAAAAAGCCGATTGTCATGCAGCCCGTGGTGAGTAAACTTTTTCAATTCTTCATATTATTTTTTACAAAATAAGATTTTTCAAACTAAAATGTTTACCAAGTGAAAAATTGAAAGTATAGTGCTATAATCGGGTAGATTTTTCTAGGTATAATGTGTGAATAAAAAAAATGGAACTACAATGCTGTAATATAAGAAAAGAAACAAATAAATGAAAGTAAGTTGCTATTTGTTTGCAATTAGACCACTTCCCATATAATCATATATGTTTGTGTATCTTAATGGTTAAATTTTGGTTATTTGTTTTATAGTGCACATGAGATAGAAGATGAAGGAAATTTACACATGGTGTAGCATCAGAAACACCTTTTTTTATGTGCAATGATGCAGATTTGGAATCTTGTGAAAAGTGGGTCTTGAAAGGTTAGTTGTATTAAGTTCTTTTTGGTAATTAATGTGGGATTAAGTTCATTATGATTGAGTAAATTAAATGTGTGTTATAACCAGGCGGCGCGTTGAATGGGCTTGATTGGCGTGTTTATACGAGTCATCTTCATCATTGGTGGATTTATAGCCATGGGAGAAAGTTTTATTGGCTCTGTTATTTGTGTGTTTGAGTTTCCTAGACACCCTTGTTCATCAGTTCATGGGTTTCAAGATGGAGATACACAAGATCCCCAAAAAACATGTTTTATGGATAATAAATGAACAGGGTTAAAAATGTTATTTTACATGGGTCAGGGATCAATCACGAACTAACACACGAGAAATTCAAACCATATGGATCATCATTATCAAGAAAACAATTAAAGACTTAAAGACTGAACATGTGACTTTTTATAAAGCACGGGAACCATTTATGTAATTTTTTTTTTATTTTATGTAAACTTAGAAATTTATATGGATATATTTGTTTATACACACACACACACACACCAAAAGGCCTTAACATCACATTGATGATTATAAAAAGGTTACAAGAAAGACCTCTACAAAAAGCCTGTAATTAAACCAAACTTTGCATTATCTATAGAATTATAATTTATTTTCATGAGTTCATCATGCACATCACAGAAAGTTTGTCACTAAGTCGAATAATATCAAATCAACACAACACACGTATAACATGCATCATCAACTATATTTCAAATGTTTATTAAATAATTTCCAACGACTCATAATCATCACTTATGTGACACACATACTTTACATACCAACTCGTACATTATTAAATTGTGAATTTTAAGCATAATCATATTTCAAAACATAAATAAGTTCCTGAAGTTTAATAAGAAAACTTGAAAAATAACAAAACAAAATACAAACGAGGCATAAACTATCATCCCTTATCCCAAGAGAAAAACAATTTTACAGAACGCTGTCCTAATCAAATTAAATGCTAGATCGATCGCAAGCCGATAGTAAGGCCCTAAAGCTCTTCGAAAGAACAAGTACAGATGCAATTAGGACATATGATGACAAGCAAAAGAAACCTTTTGGGAAACCAATTCATGTTTACAACAGTGTTATCTAACAATGGAGGAACACCAGCTGGATTTATGATGTTTCGCAAGCCGATAGTAAGGCCCTAAAGCTCTTCGAAAGAACAAATACAGATGCAATTAGGACATATGATGACAAGCAAAAGAAACCTTTTGGGAAACCAATTCATGTTTACAACAGTGTTATCTAACAATGGAGGAACACCAGCTGGATTTATGATGTTTGGCACTTGAAAGAGACGCCCAAAAATATGACATATATTCATTCAAACAAAAATCTCGTATAACGAATAACAGATGTCGTATTTATCTGAGCTAAACTGGCTAACCTCGGGAGCATCACGGTTAGCACCGCGATTGTTGAAGTGGCGAAGTAAGTCCAGGTCCAGAGGCTCTACCATGACCTCAATTTCCGCCTCCGCCTCCGCCGCCGCCGATTTCTTAAAGTTCGTAATGAGATTGAGAGAGACATATGGAGCAGGAACGGCCATTCTTTCCAATAAACACCGAATTAGATAAACAATTAAGAAGCTGTTGATCAAATTGAGTGTAACTATGGAAATGAAAATTTGGGTTTAAGGTCGATGAAAAAGATTCGAACGCAGAAAATTTGATATAAATATTTGTGATAAAACGATTAACACAAGGTTTCGTGGTGTAGTTGGTTATCACGTCAGTCTAACACACTGAAGGTCTCCGGTTCGAACCCGGGCGAAGCCACAAGGTTTCGTGGTGTAGTTGGTTATATCACGTCAGTCTAACACACTGAAGGTCTCCGGTTCGAACCCGGGCGAAGCCATTTTGTTTTTCTTGATAAGGTGAAGCCATTTGTTTTTATTGATAGATATTTTATTGGCGGATTCTTAGGTAAAATCAATATTAAAAATACATGCTATGAACTTATAATCAAATAGAATATCACCTTATATGAAAGGTACATCCGGTAACCTTTTTGCAATTTGATTTTTTATATAGTTTTCTTAAACTTTTAAGTACTTATTAAGTTATTATTATTTTATCAACTTGTGGCTTGTTCCTACTTCTGAACCATGTGAAGTTTCGTTATATTGAATCTTTAATTTATTAATTTCATATTATATTAAGCGACGTTTTCTCTCAGTTAATTTCAAGCATATCTCTTTTGTTGTTTCATAATTATTGTAACATTAGTTATTTAATAAATCACATGCCAGAACAACTTTATTGTAATAGAAAAATACTATAATTACAAAGAATGTTTCGACGTAAAGCTAAATGATTATTGCAATTCGGAATTACAGAATTATTTTGAATGTAAAACAAAAATAGTATTGGAATAAATAAGTTGTTTTAACTTTTAAAAACTCATTTTCAATACTTTTAATAAATTATAAGTTAAAAGTAACAAAGAAGTAACTTATTAGCTTTCGGAAAACAAGGAAACTATGTTTTGACAAAAATATGCTTAATGAACTCTCTTACATTCTTTTTCACATCTTCTCTTTTTTTTTCTCACTTTTTGGTCATTTTACAAATACAAAAGCTAATTCAAATACTTTTTTTAAAATGATTTATTAACTTATAATTTTTTGTATCACACAAGCTAATCCACTCATTTTTGAAAAGGAAGTGATCCGTACACAACATTTTTTAGCCATACACAACAATTTAATGTATTTTATGCATTATGTACAACAACAACCCTTCTAATGCATAAATTGTTGTGTATGGTTAAAAAGTGTTGTGTATGGATCACTTCCCTTTTTTGAAAAGTTATAACTAATAAGCACTTTGCTAAAAAAATGTTTATTGAGTTAAATAAGCAATCCCAAATACCGCCTAAGAGAAAAAGATGAAAGGGAAAAAATTTAGTAGAAAAACAAATTAACTTGACATAATTTTGATGATATAATCACTAAAAAATCTTTATATTAAATATAAACATAAAAAAGCATAAAGTGTATGGCAAAGACAATTCAAGTTAATTGTTATTAGAGATTTACAATATATTTAAAAAGAATTTAACTTCAGTTTTTTATTCAATCTGCAGATTTTAAAGATAAACGTGTTTTTTTTTTTCTTATAGATAACAAAAGTTAATCTATCTCTTTATTTACAGACGTTGTTCGCAAACTACGATATTTACTTCTTCATAAAACAAACAGCCTTTAAATCTTATTATAGATCTATATAAATGATCGGAAGAAACCTGTAATACAACATAAATGTAAAGTTACATGATTATCCACAACATTATTAAACATTTAAAGTTATGCTATTGCTACATGCATAGCCACCGTTTTCTATTCCCGATTTTTGGTCAGCATACCCACACTAACAAACGTTTATTTTATTTAATCGTATTCCCATTTTGACCTCATAAACCTTCTACTCTATTTATACACTAACCTCCCCAAAACTTCACAATCCAAGTGATCGCCAAACAAAAAACATTCGAGCCCGAACTCAAACTCGATCTCGACATGACGGACATCAAGGATCATGGCGGATCCAACCCGACAAACCTGTCGTCCGTCGACTCACCACCAACCTCCGCTCCTTCTTCACTAATCCATTCTCCATCTCTAGCTCGTTCACCGCTCCTCCAGTCACCAGACCAACAGTCCCCGGACCACCCACAAGCCGCCAAGCCAAAAACCGGCCAGAAAATCACGTTTATCAGCATCCCGCCGCCAAGCCACTCCCCGTTCATGTCACAAACACCATATGTACCTGGTACACCAGACAGGCCGGTGACCATGCCGCCTAGTGGGGCTAGGACACCCATGGCTTATATATATAAGGTCTAGAAATTTGACACCAAGGTTTTTAACACCTTTGGGTAGTCCTTTGAGGAAGGCTCTTCGAATCACAAAACTGGACGCAACAGATGCATGGCTGCCGATCACTGAGTCCAGAAATGGAAATGCTTATTGCGCAGCTTTTCATACACTTTGTTCTGGGATTGGGATTCAAGCACTCATTCTTCCTGTTGCTTTCACGATTCTTGGCTGGTAATTTACTTAGTTTTGCATATATTTCGTTGTTACAATTTGTTCGCGGGTTCGAGCCTAAAACCATTAGAGTCATACCAATGGTTTTGGGTAGAGGTGGCGGCCGTTTGACTTAATTATTTGAAATTCTGGTTTTTGGTATAAACACAACATGTTTACTATTTTAGCCACTTGCTTAGTTGCTTACTTTTAATTTTGCAGTAACTTAAATTAGAAACTTTTTTCAACTACCCATTATTATAGGAGGGAAAATATATAACGAATAATAGTGGCGTTATTTTTCCGGTTTAGCAATTAAATGGTTATTTTTATTTAAAAACAGATATCATTATTATTATTAAGAAAATAATCGATTGTCTAAATTGATAAAATGGTAAAATTTACCTCTTCAAAACCTGGTAAATAGAAATTTAGTATTTTAGATGGTTATTTAGCTTCAAACGACCAACGTATTATTTTCTATGTTTAAATAATTATTATGCATTTTTATGTCCATTAAAATTATAATATTTTTTGAATTTGGTTAAATTAAGTTTTCGCAACCAAATAAATCAATTAAAACCAATCATACAGTCTACCTTGAATTAAAATGATTACATAATATTATTAATATAAATTATACAGTTTATGTGGAATACCATTTACAATTTGTGAAATTAATGATATTACAGTTTCTATTGAATTTTTTTTGGAACGGCAAATCTATCGTACTCCTACACTAATCACCTTAAATCCACTTATTCCCTCTGGTGAATAGCAATTATAATTTTTGGAGATTAATACTGACATCAATCTATTTAATTTCACGTAGGTTACACAATGGTTTTGTTGAGTTAATTATCTGGTTGCGAAATATATTAAATGATAAAAGGGATCTTTATTATGATTCTTATGTTTTTACGGCAATGAATAGTTGAATACACTAGATGATATTTAGGATTGTCACCACCATCATATCAGTATTGACCCATCTGAACCAGTATGGATCTGTTAACTAACCCGTCCTCGTTGATTTCTGTTTTATTACAGGGCTTGGGGAGTCATATTGTTGACTTTGGCATTCATATGGCAACTTTACACTTTGTATATGCTTGTAAATCTCCACGAAGATCATGAAACCGGGGTGCGATACAGTAGATACAGAATTGCAAAGGGGAAAGTAAGGTTATACGTAGAGGAAGAAAGTATTTATGTTGACTTTACTGATTCTTGTGATTTACGACTTTTTTATTCAGCTACTTCAACAACTGAATGGCTTTAATTTCTGATCCGGTGACTATCTTTACAGGTTCTTCTTTCCTATCTTTCTATCTCTGTTATTTGAAAATAGCAAAGAAAGTCAAACTAAAGTAGTGTTTGGTATATGATGGAATTAGGGAAGGAATGAAATTGTTTATTCCATTGGAATGAGAAAATCTTTTTGTTTCATTCGATGGAATGGAATGGATTGGACCATTCTTTAAGGAATATGATTCCTTCATTTTTACCATTCTTATTATATGTATTCTAATTCACTCGAATCATTTTCAAGGAAATTCATGATTTTAGTTGGAATAGAATTTATTTTCTACAAATAACTAAAAAATCTATTTTTCATTATAATTTATTGGGGTTTTAATGATCTTCCCTTCTGGAACAGGTATAAATTTCCCCAAAGCACTATTTCCCATTCAGAAGTTCACAAGAAACACATCAATAATTAACAGAAAAAACCGCCCTGTTTTTGAAAAGGTAAATAGGTGACTATTTTTTCTTTCTGTACCACTAAATATAGCCAACACCATGTCTTGATGAATATTATTTGTGCTAAATGCAAGAAATAGCAACCTACTTTCATTTATTTGTGTATTATAGCATCTTACATTCATTTTTATCTATTATAGCATTGCACTTCCAATTTCTCTCTTATTAAGGCACTGTACTCTGATAAATCTAATTAATTATAGCATTTCACTTCCATTTTATTCTTATTACAAAATTATACTTTCAAACCAAATGACTTTGCTATAATTCGTTAAAATTTTAAATTACAATGTTATAATATGAACAAACGAAAGACGGATCCTATAATAAACAAATTAAAAAAGTACACTGCTATTTGTTGTATTCAACACTGATTTTTGTTATTGTCAAATTCAGATATTTATAAGAAGACCTCAGTATTTATTTCAAGAAGGTTATGGTGGCAAATTTGGTATTTCAGTAGGAAAAGGAAACCACAATGAGCTTAATTTACATCATGATGCCATTGAACCCTTTTGGTTACCACCTACAAAGGGATTTATCAGGTAATACATTTTACTTTTTTAGTTATAGGGTTAAATGCAATAAATATAAGTTACTTCCATTTATTTGTATTTTTTAGCATACATATTGATCATGATTATTGTTGTACAATGTGGTACTTTTGCAAAGTTGTGTACACCTTCCATTTTTTTTTTTTTTGAGGAAGAATCATATAGTATAACTAATCAAATACCATTTGACTTCAAAAGCCAGATTTTATTTTATTTTTTATATAATAATAAAAGAATTATGTAACCTTTGCTAACTAATTAAGAGAATTTATAATTTCGGGGGAATAAAATCATTGTTTGCTTTTCTGGCTGAGCAACCTAGTCAGCTGAAGTACATAGAGTGGCCAGGTTTCCAGAATACGGTTAGTGTTTCTGATTTAAGGCAAAAAAATAACAACATACTTTCATTTATTTGTTTATTATACATCCTACTTTATATTTCTTTATATTACAACATTGTATTTTCAAAATACAATGCTATAAAAGGAGTAATTAGAAGAAGATGTTATAATTAGCAAATCGATGAAAGTACGTTGCTATTTCTTGCATTTGGTTCTTATTTTTATCATAATCTTTTGGCATTGACATTGCACAGAAAAATTATTTTCTGTTTAATAATGATTAATAATAGTTAAGTGGTTGAATCGATCATAGTGAAAGTACTTTTTTTTTTCTTTTTGTATTTTTCCCTTTTTATGGGATCTCTTTACATGAAATTTATTGCTATTATCATTTTCTTGGGTTGTTTTGGGAGAATCTAATCATATATTTTTTTAAGTTTTCGGGAAAATTTTGATTATATAATAGATAAAATTACCAAAAAGGACATTCTTATATATTGTAATCAGCAACATGTAACTATGAAAACTTATTTGTAGAAACTCTTCAAGAAAATTGCCATCTAATTATTAAAACTATATAATCATTTTACCTAAACACCAAAAACTAATTATTAAAATTGCAATAATCAGATGGAAAACACAAATGACTCAAATTCTGTATTTGTGTATATGCAGTTGAAGACCGCTATGTTGACTCTTGTTCTTGTGGCAATGCTTATTGTTGGTTTATCATCTGTTGATTCTGGTCTTTGGTATTTACTTGTCAAGATTCTAAGGAAACCTGCATGATTTTATGATAAAATAGATTCAAATATAGTTAACAGTTTTTTTTTTTTTTTTGACTTGATACAGATAAAACCGAATCAGTAGGAAAAAAATGAGGCTTTTTACATGAAATCTTTATACTTTTTGCAAATTTATCTTTTCTTCATTCGTAGCTTCTTTTTGAATAAAGTGATTGTTGTACATTACTTGTGAGTGTTTATAATTTGGTAATGTTGAATGAAGAAACTTTTGATTGTCACTCATGTTTTCATTTATTTTTCTTAGTTAGATTTTCAAGACTGACGTGATGCTAATTTCGGTTTATTTATTTAAAAATGTGTCAGTTTAGGTTATATTTTAGGCAAAATGATACTGTAGCCCAACGAAATTTCATGTTTGGTTTTAAAAGGTCCCTGAAGTTTTTGTTTTTTTCTATGTAGGGGCGTAAATTCGTTTTTGCTTGCTATTTTGGACCCTCTAACCTATTGTAGTTGGTTTTGTTGCCACATAAGCACAAATAGAACCTGCTACTTTGGGCCATCTATCCTATATGGCAAAAACTGTCTATTTTATAAATTTAAAGCATCTTTGAAGAACATTTCATTCCCAAAGCAAAAATCGATAGAACCTACCGTCGGCGACCTAGGGTTGACTTTGATTGTAGGTTTTATTGGAAAAAAGGGCCGAGTTCGCAACTTGCTAAGCACAATTTACTGAATAAGAAGTTTTTGGAGAAAATTGATAATGTGGGTTGCTATCGTTGATGTTATAGTCGATGACGATATGCTATTGATGCTTGTTCGATCGCTATGCTAGACACGTTTCCCCAAATCCTAATTATATCTTGCCAATTTTGGTTTGGAATTGCTAATTTGCTAACTTGCTAATTTGCTAATTGAATTATAATTGCTAGTTGAATGTCTCAAATCGATAATAAGAAAATGATAATGTTGGTCTTGTTATCGATTGGTGTTTGTCGCTGAAGTGGATTGGATCACTAAGCCTAATTGATTCATCTCTTCAACAAATCTGACCTGAACGGATTCATTTCCTCAACTTTTTTCCTTTAGCCATTAAAGGAACACTTTGAACAGAATCCCTTACAACTGATTACATAATTTCAATTTCACAATGAACTTAGCCAGGAACACTTTGAACAGAATCCCTTAGAATTGAATACCCTAATTTCAATTTCACAATGAACTTAGGCAGGAATTCCCTAAGAACTAAATACCCTAATTTCAATTTCACGATGAACTTAGGCAACGTTCCCGTTTCACGTTTAACTCAACGTAACATATTTATAGAAATCAGAAATTGGGAAGCGACCTGTGAAGCGAAGCTTAACAAAGTCAAATGAAGAAATCAGAAATAAGAAGGGAGCTTAACACAATCAGCATAACATATTTACGGAAATCAAAAATTTAAACGAAGCTTAATAGAGTCAAATGAAGAAATATGTTGTGCGAAGCTTAACAGAGTCAAATCAGAAATTGAAGCGAAGCTTAACAAACATGAAATGGCGTTTGAGTGTGAGCTGAAATGGTCGTCTTTGTTAAGTGAGGTACCGAACGACATCGTATAGAGCAAAGTCGACTAACAGACCTGTGAGGCTGTGAGCTTGAGCTTGAAATGGCATTCGAGTGTAGAGCAAAGTCGACCTGAGGCTGTGGTTTTCTACTTTTCTAACATGGCAAAGGTTTTAATCATAACATGGTGACCGGACTGTCAAGTGTCAAGTGTATAAGTTCTAACCCTCTAACCAGTTGTAAAGATTAGATGGATTTAATTAACAGGTGAATATGACGTTATTCCCTTAGAAAGCAAGAAAAAAACTTTAAGGACATTTTAAACCAGAAGTTGATACTTTGTTGGGTTGCAGTGTTATTTTGTCTAACTTTAAGGACATTTCTAACATGGCAGAGGTTTTATGAACATTTCACTGATGTCTCTTAAGAGACTTAAGAAACACGCTACTTATCAAGTATTAACATGATATGACTACCATAAACTCTTATATGAAAAATATTCAGTTTCATGTTAATGAATTGGTTGAATGATGAGACTTTGAACATTCTTGATACATTATTGTTGCTAGAACATCAAGAATTGAGCTTGGATCATCAATGTTCTTGGTAAAAGGATTCAAGAATCCAAATATTGAAACTCAAATTGGTCAAATTTCAAGTGAAAAATAAGCATATGAAATGAATTATATGATTAACATTGTTTAAGAACACAACATGTGAGCTTGAATATTAGATATGATTTGAGAATTACAATTAATGTTTGAGTGGATATGTCAAACTTGCATTATGACTTGAACCAAGTGAATGTTATTGGAAATGAGTCGCATGGAATGTGTAAATCACATTAATGACAAAATAAGTAATTGTGAGAGTCACTAGTTCATGGAAATCCTCAGCTTGAAACATAAGTTTTTTAATCACTAGTTCATGAAGATATGGATTTTGAGAAAAATCATTAGCTCATGAAGATCACTAGTTTTCAAATCGTTAGTTTGAAGCAATAATTCCTGGATATCATGAGCTTAGATCATTAGTTGACGAAGATCATCAAACTAAATCATTAATTTTTGAATCATCAGTATAAATCATCAGTTTTGAATCTTTATTTCACAAACATCATCGGTTTGAATCATTATCGCATGAAGATAATTGGTTTCAAATCTTTAGTTTGATATCATTAATCATACCATTAGTTTGAACAATTACCGCATAAGATCATAAGTTTAATCATTAGTTCATGTTGTACAAATATAGAAATCATTGATCCAAATGTTGTCTTTTCTTTCCATTGTTTCATGAATATTCCCTGTTGTTGATTCATTGATTCAACACATTTATTCATTTTTCTTGTTTGTGAATTTCTTAATAAAAAGACTAAATCAATTTTTTTATCGTTATCAATACTGAAATGCCGTATATAATTCTCTGAATTCTCACGAGGGAATATTTATTTTTCAAAAATAAGCAGGATTTCAAAATTGTCTCCTAAAATTGCCACTTAATTTTGATATCAATTCAAATTAAACACATTGAAAATCATACACATATGACATAACTTATTACAATCACAAGCAACTTTATTTTCAAGGCATACAACAACATCGACGAGGTTCCATATTTCCAAGACACAAAGCTCCTGGGTGTCCAAGAAGGTTGCACCTACCTACGCATAGTGCAAGATTCTCACAAGTAATGGGTAGACAAAAATCTTCTGGATTTTCTGACAAAGACAGGTTACAATTTTAGAAACGATAAAATGATAATTATATCATTAATACTTTTATAACTATTTCAAAGGAAGTAATTTTTACCATGGGCTAAATATTTTGTTTGAAGTGAGATGCATTATTTATGACTATTGTATTAAGTTAAGGCAACGATTAATAGGATTAGATAAAAACAAAGGAATAACAAACCAAATCCCATCTGCAATAAAATAGAATCTATGTAATCCCAGTTCACCGAGTCAAAGGCCTTATCGAAGTCTACTTTGAACATCATCAACTTCTTTTTTTCTTTTTTAGCCCACGAGTACACTTCATTGACGATGAGGGGGCTGTAACACCCCATTTTCGATTTAGCGTTTATTAATAGCATCAATTATTTTGGATGCGGTTTTCTTAAGAAAATAAATGAATTCTTATTTAGGAAACGATGTGTAGAATTAAATCGCGGTCGTTTCTAACAATAATAATTCTAAAAAAAAAATTAAATTAATTATAATAAAATTTTGTAATTATGATGTTTAAGGGTGGCAATTGTCAAAATGTAAAACTTTAAGTGTGGAATAATCAAGTTTTGATCTAAAAGAAAATAAGGAGGAAGAGATGAGGGACTAGTTGTAATATAATGCAATGGTTCCTTGAATTGGTCGTGATTTGTTTTGTGTGGGCCAGAGAGACATCTTCTTTTTCTTCCTAGTGCCGACAACAAAATCCTACATAAAAAAAAAAGAATGATGCACCTCACCTTCCTCATTTTTCCTTTTTCTTCTTCTCGATTGACGATTACCATCTATATGCTTCCTTGTTCCATTATTTATCCTGGAGTAAAAACAACTAATACCACCCCAACGCCTCCCAATCTGTTCCCAAGAATGAGTATCGATGTAGACGAACCGCTACACCTCTCCCCTTTTGTCGCGATCGGCTTCCAAGCTCCAATTTCAAACCACCGATCGAAAACCTGCAACTCACCGGGTCACCTCTTTAGCCGCCGAGTTTCGACCAACCATCACCGGTTTCGGAGTCCAGGGACCTTCCGCAGCAAACCCCAATCACCATCTTCTCCGATCTCCATCGGTTGAGTCGATTCAGTCAACTCGGTGAGTTCACTCGGTAGGTCGAGTCGGGTACGGGTCAAAACAGTTGAGTCAGACAGTTGGGTTAGTTCAATGGGTCGAGCAACTGGTCCAGTCGGGTATCCAATTTAGTAAGTAAACTGTTTCTTTCTATTTTCTTGTTTTGAACTGAGGAAATCATTTATTGTGTGTGTATTTATATGTTGAGCTTGATTAATTCTAGTGAGCCGTAACCTAGTAAACTGATATTATGGTGTCTTTTGAGTCTTTTCAGACCCAAATGTCTTAATGGATGTCTTATTGGTTTTGGAGGTTGTAGTGTGTGGCTAGGTTTATCTAAACTTAATAAAGTGTTTGATAACCTCAATGATAAATATACTAGATTAAAAGCTGGTACATGGTGGGACACAGTGTGTATTAGTAATCGGAAGAGTATATAATTATAAATAGTAGTTATGATTATAAAATCCGTTCTAAGTTGTGTCATGTGGGATGTAGGTTCGGGGAAGGAGGGTCGTTGAGAATTATCTTGCCTGTGTTACCTACTGCTACTTGTCAGGTGAGTTTCTCACTACATTGTATAGACGTTATATGTGCTTTACCGAATTTTGTGTGCTTGTAAGATGTTTGTGGATAGTACCAGGTTGTGTGTATTTTATTAATTTTATACATTCCTGTTATAGTTGTACGTGTTGGGATATAGTGTGTGGCTAGTACTAGACGTGTCTAGGTCTAGTATGTAGATAGTACGGGCTCGACGAACTGAGCAATATAGGGTGGCTCGACGTACTGAGCAATATGGAGATGTCCGCAAGATGCACTGAGCAGATACGCATGGCTCGACGTACAGAGTATGCGCGGCTCTGAGTGCTGAGCAGAGGTGTTAGACTTACTGAGCAGATACGTATGACCCAACGTACAGGGTATACGCGGCTCCGACTGAGCAGATACGCATGACTCGACGTACAGAGCATGCGCGGCTCAAAATGCTGAGTAGAAGACTATAGTTCGGTGTACTGAGTATAGCAGGTTATGCGTGATAAATGGTAGTATTTTTCCTGTAGGGGTTAAGTATGTATGATTGATATACTATGTAGATGTTGGAACTCACTAAGCCGTGTGCTTATCCTTTTCCTATTAAATTACCATTTCAGGTTATACATGTGAAATTGACGATCGGACATGACGGGTACACACTGATGCAGCTTCTTTCAAAAATTTGTATTGAGTTGACTTTGCCTTGTTGACTTCCGCTGCTGGACCAATTTGGTATTAAATGTTTTGTTTTTAAATGATTAAGGATTTTGAGATGTGAATGTTTTTAAAATATAAGGTGATTTTACTGAAATTGTTTTATTATTTATTTTAAATTGGTTTAAAAACTGGGACGTTACAGGGGCCATCTAGGATGTTTCTGCCTTCCACGTATGCTGGCTCTTCTCCTATGACCTTCCGAATCACTTTCTTCATACGGATAGCCAAAATTTTAGAAATAATTTTATTCAAGCTCCCGATTAGACTAATTGGCCGAAATTCACTTAAGGTAGTGGGATCTTTCACTTTTGGTACGATATATTTACAAGGAATATTGGTAACGGCAACGACACAAAGTTCTGGTTGGATAAATGGACAACAGGTAGCCCCTTTAAGTCCAAGTACCCATCGCTTTACAAACTTGAGAAAGTGAAAAATTGCTCAGTGGCGGAGAGAGTCAGTAGTTCTGGTCTGACTGGTGCATGGCGGACTTCTCCTAGTTCGCATGATGCACTAACGGAATTAAATCAACTAAAAGAAGACCTCAGATATTGTTCGTTATCGTACAGTCGTGACTCGTGGGGGTGTGCTCTCAGCAGCAATGGCGTCTACTCGGTGGGTTCCTTGCGCCCCTTCATAGACAACACCGACTCAGTGTCACCAGGAGCTCCGATTACGTGGGTGAAAGAAATTCCTATAAAGGTCTCATGCTTCGTGTGGAGGGCACAACTAGGAAGAATCCCTACTGCAGAGGCGCTAATTAAGAGAGGTGTTCGATTGCCCTCCTCCATATGTTCCTCATGCAACTCAAATATTGAATGTTATAATCATCTTCTTGTCGATTGCGATCTCGCTATGAATGTTTGGAGTCTGATCAAGCAGTGGCATGGTATTCATTCAGCGGTGGCTAAAGATATAGTCGACGCGCTTAATCTGATAGAAGCATGGGGTGACAATTATAGAAAAATACGGAGGATAGCAATAATTGTTTATGGCACACTTTGGAGCTTGTGGAAAGCGCGAAATGATAGGGTATTCAAAAAGGTAGTCCACTCTCCCACCAAGATAACAGAAAGCATAAAAAATTTGACTTATTTATGGATTAGTTGTCGTGGGGGTCTTAGAGGTCTAGACGGGGTCCAATGGTGTTCATCCCCATTTTTTGATATGTAGTAATGTAATGGGTACGTTTGTAATTTTTGCTAGTCTGGTACCTCGCCAGATCTAGTGGTTTTTTTCATTTGCCGGTTTAAAAAAAAAAAAAAAAAACCTTATACAAAAGATGGAAAAGAGGCTTACGAGAAGCTTTGGTATGCAGGTTATTCTTTTAATTTATTAAATTATTAGATTCCTACTTTTCTGGATACTTGTTAAAATGGTTTGTTGTCTATTTGTCATAGTTACAAATAAATTGTCATGAGCTAAACTAGTGGTTAATAAAACTTTATAACCTTTAACAGGTTACACTTGAGACACCGAGTTATAGCATGGATTTTCTACCTTTTCATAGGGTACAAGTTTTTTAGTAGTTTTTTAAATGAAAATTGTGCAATAAAAAAAATTATTGATACTTAGTTCTTTTATCAAGTAATAATAGGTAATATTATTTTTCAAATGGGATAATGTCACTGTAGCACTATAAACTTTTCGATTTTGGTTTAAATGATCATTAATATTTTATTTTTCTCTTTTCTAGGTGCTTAAATTGTATATTTATGAATATAAAGTTTGAGTCCCTACAATACAATAAAAAAAAACCAAATCATTGACTATTTAAACTAAAAAAACATCAATGACTATTCCAAATTGAAGAATAAGATCTTTGATTTTCTATTTGTCTATTGCCAAAATGTTACACTTCAAAATCAGGATTCTTGATTTTTGGATGGTTGTCAACAACTCCTGCACAATTTTGTTGTGATTTTCAACTTCCGAAACAACTGTTAATTGTGTGTATTCTAGTTTCTCGGCCTCTATCTCGACAAAGCGCGTTGACTCTATAGTGCCAACTTTCAAATATTTTATGAGTGTTTTGATCTGAGCGTTTTCACTCATTTTGCAGACGATGTGGTGAATTTTAATATAGTCTCTGAATGTAAATTTCACATAACTAAGATAGAAAATATAGAAGATGATACGTGTGATGACGTGATGACCAGAGCGACGGATGTGACTTCCATGGAGTAAAGCTTAGTCTCCGGCATCGAGGGATGACAATGAACGAGAAGTCTAGCCAAGATAATATCATTGTAGCCCTATGAAGTATTCAGTTTTGGTTTAAATAGTCCGCAATGTCTTTTTTAATATTTTACAGGCTTAAACTTGACATTCACCTGCTAACAAAGTCCTTCTGACCTTTTGTAACTGGTAAGAGGAACTTGGGTGACAGGTAAATATAGAATTTAAGTCCTTAGAAGACCAAGAAAAAACATCATGAATCATTTAAACCAAAATCGAAAAGTTCGTATGGTTACATCGACATTATCCATTCTCAAATATATATTTCCATTCTATGTGGACTAAAGTGGTGTTTGTTTTTCCAAAAGTTTTTTTTGACCACTTTTGTCTGTAGACACACATATGTTTAGCTCACAGACTGTTTATTTTTATAAAGACTGTAGACGTTAAAGCGTCTGCACGTCCTCTTTTCTTTGAAGACTTGAAACCGCTTTTAAACTCTACAAACGTCTCCTAAACCTAACATACATACATACATACATACATACATACATACATACATACATACATACATACATACATACATACATACATACATACATACATACATACATACATACATACATACATACATACATACATACATATATATATATATATATATATATATATATATATATATATATATATATATATATATATATATATATATATATATATATATATATATATATATATATATATATATCATTATTATATACAATCATCTTATTTTTTAGATTTTGAGCAAGTGGGTCTTTAGAAATTGAAGAGTTTTTGTATTTGACAAATCAGCAATATATATAAGACCCTTAAATTAGAAATGACAGGTGGCATGTGTATTTGAGGAGAGGAAATGGACGGCAACAAGCCATAAGAAATAAAGGTTTATTTTTAAGATTTAATAAATATTTTTTTTATCAAGATGACTGTTTATTATTTTGGGTTATTAATTTTATGTATAAAAAACAGAAAGTTTGAGGAGAGCACGTACTCAATTTCCTCGGGTACTCACTTCCACCACCGCTACGATTCTTCCAACGGCTGGACATCTGTACTCCACTTCCTCGATTTTCCCAATACGACCGCTTCCCCTAATTCAACTTCCCCTTCAATCGGGTCTCCACGCCGGTTCTTCCATGATCAAGTCTTGCACCACTCTATCTTTGAGGATTGGATTGGGATACTCAGGAGAGCGGCGAAGGGTTTGATGTTCCAACGTTCAACCAGTTAAAGCCCTGCACCATTGAGTTCTAGAAAACATCCTGAATAGAGATGAATTTTCTCGATAATGTCTTCACCGAGAAATCCGTGTAGCATTATCTCATAACTTTGGTTTTGATCAGCCTTGATATACCATTGTTCACACTATTCGCTCTTCATCTCGATTCGTCATTGGGAATTCTCAACTCTAGGACGATCAGGGAAAGACGCAGATATTAAAACCTCGATTTTCTTTATTTTGTTTTGGGATTCGGATGATTAAAACCCTGTTTTCTTTTGTGGTTTTTTTTTAGTTTTACTGCTTTTTCTCTGCACAATCGACTCCACGTGAGTATGAAGATCAACTTGAGCTACAATTTGGTCAACTCGCTGTGGTATGTACTCGATAAACATGTTTTTTTTTTCTAGATTCTCTCTGGAAACATTTGAAGAAGAAACGTCCTAAAAACTTGATGAATGGTGATTTCTTTTCACCATGTAATTTACCTTTATCTATAATTGTATTTCATCAATTTCTATTGCATAATTGATATGCGCTTTTGTTTGAGAATTATGATCTCGGTACCGAAACTTCATAAAAGTAAGAAATTCATTCATTAATTTGTAATTTTCTTTATTTTCTTTGATTTTTAAGGTTTCGAAGCTTTGATGTATGACTCAATCATTTAACAACCGAAAGAGGGCAAGAGGTACATTGTTTGTGTTTTGCTGTATTTTTTCTTATGAAGCATGCCAAAGGCTTCTATCATCCCATGGCCAACCACGAGGTTAGATCTCCTAATGCATAATGGGAGTTAATCCAAGTTATAGGCATCTCATATCTATATTTTATATCTCTAAAAAAGGGGGATTGTTTCTTGAGTTTTTCTTATAGTCATTTTTATATGCTAGCATGGAAAAGAGCTTTATTTTTTAAAAAAGGTTCTTTAGTTTTTATTCACTGTTATTTCATCTCTTGTTTGGTCATATATCATCCCCCAAAGTAAGAAAATAATGAGATATTTCTTTTATGCGTGAGGGCAATGAGTGGTATATAGTTCTACAAATCAATAGCAATTAAAGATAATGATTTTGGGTATTCCAAAAGGGTTTATATATGGAAATAGAAATTATACTACATTGTATTTGTGTATTATGAAATGAAGATAAATATGGAATAAAATTTTTGAGTTATGAATACCATAATTGTAGCGTTGTTCAATTACTTGGATGTTTGAATTTCTTGTTGTAGCTTTTATTTTGTTAGGAAATAGTTTATTTTTTGATTCTAAAATCTGAATCAGAATGCTAGATTACAATCTAGAATGTGGACTAATTCTTTCGCATAATACAGAATCTTGAGATCAATGTAAAGATTTTGTAATCATTCTTACTTATATTTAACAAAAGGTTATTACCATATTCTTGAAGATAATGCTGTCCAATAATGTCGCTAATGTAAAATGGCATCTGAAAGCAAGAGTGTATGAAAGTAAATTTGAGTATAATGTTGACATGTTTACTATGTTTAACCATTTTACTGTCATGACTTCAGGTGGGAACAGTTGCAGTTACCCAAGAAGATGGGAGGTTAAGTGTTAGACGACTTGGAGCTACTTCTGAACATGTATTTCAACACTTTTCCATGAAGCTTATGCTTAAATTTCAAATATGCTGACATACAATATTCAGTCAACTCAATAAACAATGAGTACGCTCTCTATCAAATTCAGTGAAATTTTACCCTTGGTTGGAAAAGGAGCTAGAAATTTACCTTGAACCTGTGTTAATTAATATTCACTTTTTGTTTCAAATGGAAATGATGGACTTGGAATTCCTGAAACAATAACGAGAGATAAAATGAAGTTATTGATTTATTTCTATTTGCATTCATGATGGTTTGATGAGGGAAATCATTAATGTTTTAAGTTGATACTTATAATGTTCATATAATTTTTTTCTCACATTATGAATCATAAGTTATGCTTCTATTGTTGATTGTATTTGAAAGTTCCATGGATGAAAGGTATAAGTGACATTTGTAATAAATAAGGGAAAAATATAAAGTATAAAAATACAAAGAAAACAACAATAAATACTGATATAATGTAACCCGTAAACTGAATCCGGGTCGGAGTCATGGTGAATTGAAGGTTTACCAGGTGCGATTACAATATGAAAGAGTTTTCTCTTATGTAACTATTTACATTCTTAAATAAGTGGGTAGAAATGTGTGATCCCACCATCTTCTTCTTCAACCTTCTCGTTGATCCAATTTATTCACCTTTTGACAATCATGACTATTTGTTGGTAGTTTAGATAGGATTGGTGTAATTTACAAAATTCCAACGTTCGGGTGTTTGATGGGAGACTTGTCATGTGTGCCATCATAGTTATTGGTTTCTTAAATTCCTGGATGGTTTTCCTATCACTTTATCTAATATTTAGTTTATTATTGATTTTTTAATGTTTGAGGATCGATGAATAATTAGAATGCAATACAAAAACAAACAGAAATCTGCACTTTGATTTTCTACTTTTCTTACCTCAATGCAGTTGCGGGTACTTTTCCAATGTTACTACAGCTGCTGAACCATCTTGTAGCACCTCTATGAAGTCACTGCCTTACAACTTAACTCTGTCAGGTTAAGAGAGTTTTTTTGATTCACTGGCGGTGTTGATGTATGAGTGATCAGTTAGACGGAACTTGGAACGAGACAGTTAATACTGGGAGGATCATCATTTTTGTCCTAATTGAGGTCCTAATGAAAATCAACGATCCAACAGTCAAGGTAATAAATATTAATTATATTATCTTAAATCCATATTTCTATTACGAGTTTTTATATGATTATCGCTTCTAATCATTTGTGATTGTGTACTATAAATTTGGGATGTGGGATCAGGAAGGCCAAGCCGTTTAAACATGACTTACAAAATAAATATATGTTATTACCAATTTGTTTTTTATTAAGATAATAATTTTGAAATTGGTGAACTATTGCAGGCACATCCTATAACAGATTAAGGTTTTATTCACTTACAAACATAAAATTTCTTTTCTTTTTCTATTTTATATACTTTTTTTTCTAAAAGGTTATTTATTCATCTTTGTTGCACTTCAGCTTATCTCCGCCAAGTTAAGAGAGTTCTTGAACTTCTTCTTTTGGTTTTCCATTCACCGAGGGTCCTGATGTGTGAGTTATTTGGGCCATTTTTATTTCCAAATTATATGTGTCCATTGATGTTACGTCTCATACATTATATACTTAGTTTGATATTAGTTGTCACATTTATCTAACATTCGATTTTGCATGGCTCTTTTGCCTTTGCCCCAAACCTGTAGTTCATGGATTTACTTTTCTATTTTTTGGAGCCACCCCTCCCACTCATAGTGCCTTGTTGGATGGCTAATTCAGTAGGTGAATTTCTATTAGTTACTATTATCATTTGATAAATGAGGTAAATTTGTAACTGTTAGTATTATCATTTGAGAATAGTCATATAAAGGGTATCTTCATTTGTTATAACCACAAAGGGGATTTTCTATGTATAAATTTGTTATATCTGGTTATTAATGTTAATATTGTTAGTAAACTCCAACAATAGCAATGTGCTTGTAAACATCATATCCGCAACACGACCCTTAACATTTCCTAGTATATATATATATATATATATATATATATATATATATATATATATATATATATATATATATATATATATATATATATGTTACTCTAGGAAATTATACTTTATCAAAAACAACATCCATTATATCTTATTAATTCACTCCCCAGTGTGTTGATACCTCATCAATTTTTTGCTAAAAATCTTTTCTTAAACAATAGATATAATTGCCAACGCTAATAACTAATTTTCTTAAATTTCTACTTATGAGATTTATTATTTTATAAAACTTGCATCTAAGGTGTACATATTACAAAATCATAATAAAAAAACTTAATGATTAACAATAATAATAAAATAAAATTTATATAGATCTTAAATTATCAAACATCAATAATGTAAATGTAAACCAAACAAGCGTAACCAAATTACAATAAACTTGAGCATTGTAAATATGAAACAAGTATATTAAAAATAAAATCATTGATTAGAAAGAAAAAAAAAGTTTGTTCCCGATTGGTGATGTAGTTTAAATCTTGAATGAACATCACTAATACAATATGCAAATTGCGGTTCTTTTGGTGGTAGAACTTGTTTTTTTTCCAATCAAGTTTTAATTGATACTTGCAAAATATTGGGTAAATTGCTAAAAACAGTAACATAGTTTACTTTTTTATTATTTGAAAACTACAAGTAATGAAACGGTCTTTGAAGTTTAAAAAGACAATTCTTTTGTGGAGCCTTTAGATTTTAAAAAATAATTGTTGCAGACTTTTGGTCTACATTTACTTATGTAAAATATGGTCAAACAAACTTTTATTTCATCAAAATCATGGGTTTTCACATCATTAGTTAGAAATTTTTTTTTTTTTTTTTTTTTGAACGGCAAGGCAAATTTTATTCACAAAACAAACCGACAATTACATATAACACAACCTGCGAGATGCAGGAACAAAACCACGGGCAAAAAACTTGCTAAACACAGCTAATACATCACCAAACTACCCCAAGTTGTTACAAGGGCAAAACTGCATCATTAGTTTGAATTAGTGATTCGTAAAAGCATCAAATTGTATCATTACTTTCATGAATATCATCATCTTGAATTTATTTTTTTAATCATAAGTTGATAAAGATTTGAAACAATAGTTTTGAAGAGAATAATTATTTTAGGAAGATCGCTACGTTTCAAATCGTTGGTTTGAATCAATGCATCATCGAGACTATTAATTTAAGTCATCAGTTCATGAAACATCGTTAGCTTGAATCATTAATTTTTGAATTGTTATTATAAATCAATAGTTTTGACTCATTACTTCACAAAGTCGATGTTGGAAAAAAAAAATGGACTTTCCCTATTTTCGAACACAATATATGAACCTTATCTAATCTCAAAATTGGTAAAAAGTTATATATCTGTGTTTTGGTTTTTTTAATACCTTTTTTGGGTATATTAGCGTCCCAAACAAGATATTGATGAATGAGAAATTAATCACTAGAATATGATGGTTGAATGAGATTTAGAGGATTTAAGATTATTGTATAACCAACGTCTTAATGGATTCTTTTGTTACAATGTGGTTTTAATACCTAAACTAAACACAATTTCGGTTATGAGTTTTGTATTTGATATTGATTTAGTTTGGTTAATAATTCGACAATTTTATCACCACAAATTTTGATTATGACAATTGTTACAAGTTTACATTATAAATAGAGTAATCTTGTATATAGTAAAAGATACTACCAATAACTCTTTACCCTTCTCCCTTCTATAACTGTTTTTTCTTGTTACCATGAAAGTGAAGGAAAAGTTTGGCCTTAGCTAGGTTCTATGGTGTTAAAGAACGTCTCTGATTGTTGTATCCCAGGAGATAGATGCCCAATAATGTGGAATACATATGTTTTATGGTAAGTGTCCATTAATATTGCAACCGTCTATACATAATGCAATATCCTCAAGTATCAGTTTATCGGGTAGATTTGCTTATTATTTTATTTTCCAAACACAACATGGTCTATGTTTCAATTATTATTATTATTATATTAATTAATCTATATATCAATTTGCGTTGTATCCTATGGGTTCGTGCCATATGGATTCTCTTGCGGTTTGTGGATCCATATTCGGGTCGGTTGTTTTTCGGGTTGCGGATCTTTATTCGGGTTGTGAGGTTTTATACGGTTCACTTTCTCCATTTTACATCTTCTACCGCCTTTCGTTTCATTCATCGTCTCCACCGCTTCCTCTGTGTCTTCGTCGATTTTGCGTCTTCTACACCACCGCTTTTGCAATTGGGACCATCGATCACCGCCGTCGTTGTCTGTAAACCCTAGCGAAAGTATCGCACCACCAACTTAGGGTTCAATCATTCATTTACCGCACTTGAACATTTCTGATTTTTTATGTTCTTGCAATCGCTGAAGGAAATGGCATCCTCCAATGTTGATTCTATCAAGCGTGACTTTGATTTCTCGCATTCTCAGATACTTAAGAACATGGAAGCTTATCGATCGCGTCTACACAAAAGATTTAAGGTCGACTTTTGTTTTTTGCTGTTTCGTTCATTGTTTCTCGAGTTTTAAATCTGAAAATGGTAAAGAACATTACTACATATTTGATTTTTAGTTCAATTTTCCTCAATGATGTATTCCCCTGTATGTGTGTTTTGTGTAATTTGTGTCAATAGAACACGCACCCTAGGTGTTCAACGATATGCCACAAAGAGTTTTTTATGTAAGTTCTCAACACTTTAACTTCCCTTAATTTTTAAAGATTTGTGTAAGTATTTATGTGCATTTAAGGGTTCTTATGTTTTAAGTCAAGATTTGGGAGCTCAGGCGGTTGAAAAAAGAGTTGAAGTGCTGTCTTAAATTTGTTTCTCTTTTATACAATCGATGAAACACAACTACAAATAGTGGGCTATCATAACTTATTATTCTAGCATAGCAGTTCGATATCGGTCTCGCTGCCAAACTAACATCAGTATCTACATTTTTAATACATGTAATAAGCTTAGTGCAGTACCAAATTGGGAAAGTTTTGTAAATCGACTCCTCTTTCAGAATGAAGAGATCGTTTCAGTTTTTGTAATATGGGAAAATTGAGAAAGGAGAGTGATGTTTTTAGGTTTGTTTAATGTGCTTTTTGATGATAAAATGTGGGATTGTTGTAGGATTGTTAAAATTGGGAATAAGAATTATCCACTTCGGCCATTGATTGGGTGTCGATTTGGTTCTTTGTTTCAAGTAGAAAGTGGAGAAAATGGTCCTTCATTGGCTCGAGTCATTCATCTGCGGAAGGTTTGTTCACTTTCTTTTGTTTATATTTCATTATTTCTTGATCTTTTCCACCTTTTTCTTCATAATTTACATTTTGTAAAACCCTTACATCCATAACCATGAAAGTGGAATCCTATTCTAAAGATCTTTTTCCTTTTTTCTGTTCTTTTTAATAGATAATAACATTGAAGACAAGAAGGAATATGACTTAAAAGAAGAGTCAAGAGACAACCGTGCATTGATTGATAATAATACAGCCCAAACACTTACCGGTGAAGATATAAAAGGAATGCGAAGGTTAGAACCTGATGTTTCTCTTTTAAGCCCTTACAAAATGACCATTTTGCCCTTCCATCTCCTTCAACATCCCAATCTTTTGCAAAACCCAATCATAAAGCATGACCAAATCTGTGTCCATTAAAAATGATGAACCACCTGGACGATTTTTGTAATTAAGTCAAAATATATGTTTTTGAAATTTATTTCATTTCTTTTTTGTTAATTTTCATAAATATGACTTATATATAGCTTTAATCCAGACAGGGTGCAAGTGGGAATGATATAGTTGAAGCTCTTATTGCCAACAGTGCAACATTTGAGAATAAAACATCTTTTTCACAAGTGAGCACTTTACTTGCCATTTTAAAAATTATGCTTTAATGTGTGTTGCATACTGAACTTTTACGATTTTACCCTTTGCAGGAAAAATACAGGCTTAAGAAACAAGAAGTATGCTCCTAAAAAAGTATGCTCCTAAAGTACTCTTGAGACGCCCCTTTGCCCGTAGGTAATTATGAATAAGTTTTTAGGGCTAAATTCTAAATGCAAAAAATAGCAATGTACTTTTATATTCTTGTGTATTATAATATCATACTTTCATTTCTTCTTATTATAACATTATATCTTCATTTTTCAACATTTTTCAACATACAAGATTTAGTAATAATCAAGTTAATTAAAGTGTTGCATTTAACCGTAAATTTTTTATATCAATTTTATTCTTAATCCTTGCAGTATATGTGACACTTACTTCAAGAAATATCCAGCAAGAATTGGGTAAATAATAATACCATTAGTGACTTAATTAATCATAAATCTCTTACTAACCTTTTAAACCGATTAATCATTTACTCGTATTTTAATTTCAGGTTTTTAAGAGTTGACACATTATCTCTTATTCTCTCATTTTCAAATGTCACTGCAAATTCTGATGTTCTTGTGGTGGATATGATTGGTGGTTTAATTACTGGTGCTATTGCAGAACGTTTGGAGGTATAAAAATAATAAATAATAAATCTTTTGTTTTTTCTACCTATTTTTGTTATAATATAATCTAATTACAAAATTTTTAAGTCCGTTTCCCGAAATGCAAGTGGTGTAAATTATAATTATATAACTTTTTTATTTTTTTTGTAACAGGTACCGGTTATGTGTGCAATACGTATCGTGGTGATTCTCCATATTCCATTGAAATAGTTAGAATATTTAACTTCAATGATGAAATTAATAAAAGGTATATCACCTTTTATGAAATTAAATAATCTGAACAAATCACTCTAATTTCACTCACAAAACTTAATCGGGCATGTTTGGTTGGTGGATTCCGACAAATCTGTTGGAATCGGAATTAGAATTCCATTCCATAGTGTGTTTGGTACTTTGATTACCAAATGGATGGAATTCAGTTTTGTAAGATCATTTCAAATTCCATGAAGCAAGGAATTCAATTCCATTTTTTTTCTTATCTTTATTAAAATGACCAAAATACCGTCGTCATGTATCGAAATAGGTAAAGTTAATTATAAAGTTTCGAAAGAATCTGTTGGAACCGGAACTGGAATTGGAATTCCATTCCGTAGTGTGTTTGGTTGGTTACCAAATGGAAGGAATTCAATTCCGTCAAATCATTTGTTACATTGAGCCATAGCAGGTCAATTTTATTAATTCTTTTAACATGTGAGTTATTCAGATTTGCTTTATTTCGACTCCAACTTTTGTTTCTTCAAATTAACGTCCTGATGTCTCTGATGTTTTTCTGGTTTACACTGTAGAGACAACCGATCTGTTATGTTTGAGAAAAAAGCAATTTCAGGTACCTTGATATGTTAGATTTCGCGTATGTATAACCATATATGCTAAACCCACTTCTGATGTGGGTAAATGTAAGTCATGATGCTTATTTTATTATTTTTAATTTTTATTGTATATTGCGTAAGTATAGATCACTTCTTACTTTCCATGCCATCTATACGAGACCATAGGACAATGTAATAAATTTCTTAATGGTAAATTACGAAAAATAGCAATGTATTTTTGTCTTTTTTACCAATTTTGGCAATGTACTTTATCTTTTTATCTATATGTTAGTTTTTGCATGTCAGTGTATGTGCATGTTACTGTATGTAATTATACATGTTAGTATTTGTGATTGTGTTTACGTTTAATTGTATGGCTGTTTCTTATTTCCAAGGTTGGCGTTAACAAGAGGTTGACTATTCTGACATTCTGTGGGCCTTATTAGCGTTAACAAGAGTTGGAAGAGAATACAAACGACGACTGGTGGAGCATGGATCATAGGGTAAGAAAGCCTTAAATTGTCTTTTTATTGTTTATCCAAGTTTCTATTATGTTTTGAAGAATTATTATTTTTATCTTAAAAGTAATAAATGAAGCCTTATTGACATGTTTATGTTTGTTTTGGACATTTGGTGTTGTAGATATAAAGGGTGGGGGTTCCCTTTTAGGGTTTCAATTAGCAGAAAGACATATCATTGTCACATGCCTTGATTACAGGTGATCATATATTCATATTTACCAAACTACACTCTTTATTCAAATCTTTTGATGACATCATATTTGATATGATGATGCTGATTCTATTGAAAACTCTACTTTTAAGTCATTAACCACCTATAAAACGGAGAAAGAAAGAACTTTTCATTAAGTACTCAAAACAATGAAAGTACATTGCTATTTCATGCATTTAACCCTTCCATTAATCACAAAATTGAATCTATAAAAAAATTATAAATCTTTCATGTAGGAATTTTCCTCAAGGTATAATCAGCGATTGTGAGTTTGACCTTCTCATTGCTTTAGCAGTTGTACGCTTCTTTCCTAATCCTTCGAGCTAGTGCCAAGACATTTGGGGTGTGGATGCTTGGATCTGTCCCGGTAATTGCCATAAATGGCAATGTATTTTAATTTTTTTAGCATCGGACTTTTGTTTCTTTCTGTTACAGCATTGCACTTTCATGTTTCTTTTTGTGTTTTGAAAAGTGTATCTATTTTTAAAAATCAACCCAATTATGACATTGCTATTATTCGGCAGACTACGCTGTTTTTTCTTGTATTTATCCGGACCTGTACTCCGGCAATCCCAAATCCGTGCGGAGCACAGGTTCCCGCTAGTTTAATTAACTTCTAAAAGTTATTGAGGGCTAATATACATCATTACATAATGATTATGAATGTTTATATTAGTGTATAACACACTATGGTGTATTTAACAACATACAATCTCTAGTATTTTCTGACAAAGACAAATTACAATTAAAAACGATAAAATGATAATTTTATCATTATATTGATAAAGTTTTATAAATACGTTAAAACTATCTTACAGGGTGTAAATTATTACCATTTTTAAATTATTACCAAAAATCATTAAGTAACTTTCGAAGTGCATTAATAATTATTGGCGTAAGTCTAATTGAATTTATTGAAATTATAAAATTGTTATTGCAATTTCAAAATAATTGTTATTCCTTTATAACCTTTTTAGATTTTTATGATTAGTCAACTACGTAGTCATTACTAGTAATAGTAATGACCATGTGAGTGATAAAAAATAAACGACTTAACACTCGACCTTTTGTAAAATCTCATTGACCGATCATGAAATATTATCAAATAATAACAGTAGCAGCAGCAGCAGCAGTAGTAGCAGCAGAAAAGACAACAATCATGAATGTAAGCGATAAAAAAACAACTAAAAGCCTGACTTTTTCTAAAACAAATTGGTTAGTTGTGAAATTTTCTCAAATAATGCAATAATAATAATAATAATAATAATAATAATAATAATAGACAAAAATCGTAAAACTGTCTCACAAAAAATAAGCTCTAAACGCATGATTTTTTGTAAACCACATTGACCAATCGTAAACCTAAGCGATAAAAATAAACTAAACGTGCGATTTTATTTTAAATCAGATTGACCGATTGTGATTTTTATTTCAAATAACAATAATAATATTATAATATTATTAAAACTAATAATAATAAGGCAAAATTACATCGTAGCCCATTCAACTCTTGGCTTCTGGTTTAAAACGTCCCTCACGTTATTTTTTTTGCTTTTTAAGGGAATGAACTCTATAATTTAGGGTTTAAAACACCCTTGACCCCCAAATGAAGGGGTCATCGGGTTAAACTTGTTAGTCAACTGCAAGACCATGTCTAGTCAGCTTCCAGGTCATGCTTAGTCAGGTTCCATGTCGTCAAGATGTTGACCTTCAATCATTCATCAAAAATTCATTGTAACGTTATGACTAACCTTAACAACAAAAATTCACCAAATCCAGGTTTTAGCATCATCAAGAACATTCATTCTAACATCTGCTAGATTTGAGAAAATCTGAAATCTTGTTAAATCTAACAAATTTGAAACGGAAGCTTAAATAGATTTGAAATCGAAGCTTGAACGAGTCTGTACAAGAACCCTAACAATTATTCTCAATCTAGCATCCAAAAATCTTAAATCAAAGCTTGAACAAACTCGATGGTTGTGAAATTGACACTCGAAGCTTGAACAAATCTGAAATTGAATTGAACAAAGATGTTTGTTATGAAGCTTCTATTCTCGATGTAGCCTCCAGAATTCGTTCTCAATCTAGCCTCCCAAAATCGTTTTCTTCAAGACCTGCAAATGAAGCTTTTGTTGGATCTCCTTGAGAAACACACACACACACACGACCAAGACCGTGTCAACACTCCAACAATTCGACAATCATACAACCCCCTCATTACGACATTACTCCTACCACCGTATTGACAAACTACCATCGTGTTGATTATTCGACAACCCTCCTCTGATTAATCCTCGGAAGGAGGGCAATCAACATCGAAATCCATCGACATTGCCTCCATCTCTCAAAAAAATGATCATCAATGTAATACCGTAATTTTAATTTATGGTAAAGTTAGTTTAATTTTTGATATAAACGAGATTAGATGAGTTAAAACACGAGTTAAGACGTTTAGAAACCCATCTATGAGAAGTAGGATGTTAAAAAGGGTAAAAGAGATAAACCGGGTCGAGTTAATGCCTTAGAATTTCATTGAAATGGAAACGAATCAAACCCGGGGCGGGTTTTAAAACCCGGGTCGTGTGATATTAAAAACCCGGACCGGGTTTCGGAAACCGGGTCGGGTTCCGTCAAAGAGCAAAAGAATGGGCCAAACGTCAAGTCGGGTCATGCTGTCGAGCTAGGGGCGTGCTGCGGGTCGGGCCCGGGTCGAACCCGGGTCGGGTTTTGTGCCGACCCCACCCATTTAAATTCGCGATTTCTCCTCATTTGGTCATTTTCTCTCGATCAAAAACTCATATAAAACCCTAGAAACATTCCTCTTTCGTTCTTGGACCACATTGGAAGGCCAAATCGCGTTGGATTGAAGTGATTTTCGATATTTAGCTTGTTGAAGGTAAGGTGTTCACTTCTATCCCTTTTGAAAGATTGATTTTGGTCAATTGGAGTTGGTTTCGAGTTGTGGTAAAGAACCAACCGTGAATGGTTGGAATTTGAACATATACACTTGTTTAGATGTGTTGAATGTTCCCAATTCCGAGTTTCAATAGTTATGACCAAGCTTTGAGCTTGAAGGGTTGAAAAACAACATATTCACCTTTGTTTGGTGTAAATATGTTCATGTAGGTGTTAGGAGAACTTGAAGGATCGTTGGAGCTTTTGTGATTCTAGCTTTAATCGTATAAATCTTCAAACAAGTGAGTGATTTCTTCGGTTTGGGGTTTTTTTATTGAAACCCTAACTTTGATTTTGTGATTTCGTTATATATTGTTATGTATGTTGATAGTAGATTGTTAGTGGATGCCTCTAGAGTTATTGGTGAGAGTATTGTCGAGTTTCTACGGTTGAATGAGTAGAACCGCGGAATTGGGAATTTCAGTAAATATTGAGTTGATATTTACCGTTTATATTCCTTTTTCCTCTTTTGATTTATACATCTTTGAGATAGATGTTATTGAGATGATTGTACATGTTGGAGAATTGACTTAGACTATGGTGTTATAACCAAGTCTAGCGAACAGGAGTCCAGTACGCGAAATTTGGGGTTTCCACATACTGAGCCAATATAAGATGAGTAACTATAATTCATTCTTATGATTGAATTGTGAATTAACAGATTGCTATTGATTTTTAATTGGTTGAGATAACCAAATTTACAAATTTAGAAATAAGAGTTATATCTTGTAGTATGTAATATATATGTTGTACATATATGTGTTTTATTTTGATATTGCGGTAGTTATAGTTAGAGAGGTTCTGTTATCTGTGGATAACAAGAGATGAGTTATAATCTATATTGAGTATAAAAGTAGACTACATGTTATAATGAGTGAGTTAAATAATCTTTGAATTTGATTACTATAATCATGATGGTTGTTCTAATTGAATATAGGAGTAGAGTATATGATGTAGAGGTTGAGTTTAAGAGCCTTTGAGTCAAATTGTTATAGTTTTGAGAATTGTATATTATGTATTGCTAATTGTGAAAATGAGTACTGTTGAGAATGTGATTGAGTTTACAAGCAGTACTAGTTACGGTACTTATTGATAAGTTGATGTATACTAATAAATAGCTGGCATTGTAAGCAAAGGTGAATTGCAGGTTTCAGCTAAAAGAAGGAGGTGCTTACTTGCTAATGAGAATAGCAAGAGAGGACAATGAGAATGTTCATGGAGAAACATATGTGGATTATATTGGAGATTACTCACTAAGCTTTATAAGCTTACACTTGAGTGTTTTATTATTTTGCAGGTATCTGTAGCAGTGATAGGGGAAGACATGTGATAAAGAATGATGGATAAGTTTAGAGCCTGTCCTTAGCTGAAGTAGATTTAATTTTAATGCTTGGACATATTTTTGTAAGGACCTTTTTATGTAATCATTGTGATGATAACATCTTGATCCTTGGTTTGAGTACGAATATACCCAATTTAACGTGAAATTGTTAGAAAATATTTGGGTGTATTTTGTATGAGAAACCGGGTGTTACAATCAACCCAATCACTTCAATCTGGAGAACCCTGAATCGATTCCCTTTCTCCCCTTTTGTTCCCAACGTCTAATAAATGGAAATCGAATAAGAGATCAGGGAGAGAGAAAGGGTTTAGGGCTCCATCCTGCGAACTCTCGTTTCTCTATCTTGGAGAACACACAGACGCAGGAGACACACCATCTACTTCTCTCTTGCAACATTAAGCCACATCATCAGGCATGGCAGTAGACACCGGCTATTACAAGTCCAGATTCTTTTTTAGCAGGTAAATTTCAACTTCATGCCCCTTAAAGACCCAAAAATAACATGAGGGACCTTTTAAACCAGAAGCCAAAAGTTTGATGGGTTATAGTGTAATTTTGCCTAATAATAACAATAACAACAATAAACAAAAAAAGAAAAAACACAAACAAGTCAAATCAAAAAGGAAATATAAAGTAAAAAAGACAAAAAAAAAAAGATATCACATAAGGAGGATGCATGAAGTAGTTTCAAGAAAATTAAGATCGTATGTAACAACCTTATTTTATATCTATTTTTTTATTTATGACAACAACTAGTCATGAGAAGAACAAACAAATAACAATCATTATGCCAAATATTACAAGTAGACATTATCGCAGTATCTTAGGGGGTGTTTAGTATGTTTATTTAATTTAATAAGCAATTTTTAATAAAAGTGCTTATTAACTCGGTCAAAATAAGTTTTTTTTTTTAAATATTTATGTTAGTTTATGTAATGATAAAAAATGAGATTTTTTCTAAAATGGCAAGAAAATAAGGAAAAGAGAGGAGAGAAGGAAAAAAAATAGGAGTTCATTAAAAGTGAGGAGAATGTCATTGTAGCCTATGAATTTTTCGATTTTGATTTAAATATTCTCTAATGTTTTATTTTTGTCTTCTAAGGGCTCAAACTGTATATTTACCTACTATTCAAGTCCTTCTTACCGGCAATACAAGATAATTGAGACTTGAATAGCAGTTGAATGAAAAGTTTAAGTCCCTAGAATACAAAAAACATCTGATTATTTAAACCAAAAAAACATCGATACCTATTTGTGGCATATCAGAGAATAAGATTTTTGATTTTTTTTGTCAATATTGCAAAAATATTATATTTCATCGACTAGATTCTTAATTTTTCGATGGTTGCCAGCAACTCCTACACAATTTTGTTGTGATTTCAACTTCCATAGTAGTTATTAGTTGCGTGTGATCTAGTTTATCGACCTCTATTTTGACAAAGCACTTTGACTTGTGGTCCCCACTTTCAAATATTTTCTTGGATGTTTTGGTCCGATATTTTTGCTCATTTAGCAAACGAACGAGTGAATTTTAACCGTTGATATTCTCCGAATTTGAGTTTCACATAAGATTAGCTAAGATATAACATATCAAAGATGATATGTGTAAGGACCAAAGCAACGAATACGACTTCCATGGCTCGAAGCTTAATCCCTTTACCGACGGTGAGAATGAATAGAAAGTTCAGCTAGGATAATATCATTGTAGACCTATGAACTATTTATTTTTTATTTAAATGGTCTCTAATGTTTTTTTTTTTTTTTTTTTTTTTTTTTTTTTTTTTTTTGATATTTCAGAAGCTTAAACTTGACATTTACTTGCTAATAAATATAGAATTTAACCCCCTAGAAAACCAAATAAAAACATTAGGAAACATTTAAATTATAACCGAAAAGTTTGTAAAACTACGGTGACATTAACCCTTAAAGATATTGTAGTCATTCTATTTCAAAAACCTTAAAGATATTGTAGTCATTCTATTTCAAAAAGACATAACTTCTTCAAAATGTCATGAAATTGTGACTTTAAAAAACTCCTTTTTAAGGCTTATAAAAAGCACTTATCCACTAGCCAAACACTTTTTTGAAAATCCAATAAATCATTTTAAAACTCATTCCTAAACATCCCCTTAAAACACTATAAGCAAAAGATGAAAATAATGTTTACCGTAGGCTTTGGTATTACACGGTGTAGTACGCAATGAGAAGGACGTTGAACATGACCAAATGTAGTAGTATCCATGTCTTTGTATTTTAGATCATTTGGTGAACAAATGTGTTTAGGGTTATAACATGAAGATCGGTTTCCGGTTATAATAAACATTTTCAAACAAGTTAAGAGGAAACAACCCATCAAAATCTGCTTATTTAAACCAATAAACACATTTCATTTTATATTAAACCAAACGCTTAAAATGCTAATTTATGGTGTCAAACCGCAATAAGCTAACAAGCAACCTTAAATAGACCAAACGCTTAAAATGCTAATTTATGGTGTCAAACCGCAATAAGCTAACAAGCAACCTTAAATAAACAAACCCAAACACCCCTATCAATGACAATCTCCAATTTTCATTTACTTGTTCTAAGTCTCTCGTTTGTGTAAAAGACGATAATACCCTCATTATTGAAAAAGCCTTAGAAACCACGTGGGGTCATGTCTCATAGAAGAAACAGTCATACAGAAGAAAGCAAATAAATGTCATACACATTAGCAACGTTGTTACTCTCTTTTAGATTCAAAATTGCACATGAGTTGTAATCATTGGAATCTTTAATGGCTGTCACCTATCTTTCAGTTAACATAATTAATGTACATAAAGTAGCAATTTTGGAATTTATAGCTTACATGTTCTGAGAGCTCATTTTTGTATTTCGGCAGCCTGCAAAAGAAATCAAAAAAATAATTGATTAACAATATCAAAATATAAAAAACTATTTTTTTTTTTTTTTTGTTTTGCCATTACTCCTATTGTTTCATCTCATTATTGTTTTGGGTTAAATACAAGAATAAAAAAGATTCAAACCTTTTGAAGTTTTTGCAATACAGAATCTTCAAAAGCCTGATACCTAGCACCAACAAGGTCTTCATTTACGTGTTGACCGTTTGACTTTACAGGCTCACGAGCTGTTGGAAAAACATTACTTACTGCTGGTTGAAGAGGTATAACCAACAAAGGATTCGATAAATCCCCACACACAGTTCCAGTTGCAGCAATCTGTAAAAAAAAAAAAAATTAGAATAAAATTAAAAAATGGCAAATCTGTAAAAAGTGAGAAGTTAATGTGCATTAAGCAAAAAAAGAAACAAAAACTTACAGCAGCTTCTTTAGAAGCCATAACAATAAGAGCAGATCCCTTCTTCTTGGAACTCCTAATAACAACATCCTTAACTTCTCCAAATGTTTCAAATAACCCCCTCAATCTTTCGGCACTATAATCCAAACCACCCTTCTCCCATGAAACCTTAAGCATCTTTTCCTTATCCATATCAACCACACTGCTTTTTTCTCCAACTTCCTTTTCTTTCTTTCTAGAAGTTTCTCCTTCTGTTGTTGTTGTAAAATTCATTTTATACATTGACCGAATTCTATTAATTTCTTCTACAAGTTTTCTTGCGATATTTTCCTCTTCATTTTTAGCTTTTGATGTTGGATCTTGATAAAAAGCGTTTCTCTCTCTTTCTTCAAGATCTGACATCATTCTTCTTCTTTTGGAGTCTTGTTGTGATTGGCGGTGAAGTTTTTGTTGTTTTACTCGAAGAAGATCGTCGAAGAGTTTGCGGGCTTTTTCGTCTTTTAGGATTTGGTAAGATGTTTGGAGTTTTTGGAAATTGGAAAGGGCGTTTGGGTCATCAGGTCTTTTGTCAGGGTGTAATTCTAAAGCTTTTAATCGGTATGCTTTTGTTATTTCTTTTTCTGAAAGTTTGGAACCTTCTTCACCGGAAGGTAATCCGAGAAAAATGTAATGGTCAATGTCAACATCCATGGCTTCTTCCTACCTGCTGAAAACAAACAAGAGAGTTAGGTGTTGTTTGTTTTTGAAGAGGTAAAATGTGTAGCAGAAGAGGTGGACCAAAAAGAAGACTGTTTGTTTTCTAAAGTCTGCAAACTGTAAAATAAACTTAAATTTAAATAAACTGATTTTTTTAAACATAAGAGTTTTCAACATTGAAATTTAAACAATTGTAGTTTAAGAACATCGAAATATAAATCATACAACATCAAAAACAATTTTTTTTGAAAGTATTCATTCCCTGATTTGCATTAATTGTTCTGCAACGAAAAAAAAAGAAAGCTACATATAATCCACATAAACCAAATTCAACAAGCAAATTTAGCAACGAAAAAAACCTCCAAAACAGCAACAAATCAGCATGAAAAAATTCGTGGCAGCACAACAGCAAACAGGAATAAAACCTAAAAAGAAACCAATTTCTGCAACAAATTCGTGGCAGCCAATTTCAGCCCTAAACAAGATAGAAATCAGGAATAAGAACCAATTTCAGCAACAAATTTCGAAATCAGGAACAAATTCAACAAGAAATAACTCACAAATTACGAAATCAGGAACAAATTCAACAAGAATTTCAGCAACAAATCAGGAACAAGAAGCAATTTCAGGAACCAATTTCAGGGACGGGAAGATGAAGCAATTTCAACAACAATCAGGAACAAGAAGCAATTTCAGAGACAGGAAGCAAAATCGGGAAGAAGAAGCACTTCACCATACCTGTGTGCAGCGAGGTGTGCCGGAGGTGCGCCGAAGGGAGCAGGAAAGAAGTAGCGGCGGCGACAGGAGACGCGTAAGGATGGAGGAACAAAGCTGGGTTTTTGTTTCTTTAGGGCACAAACATGGGAGACGCGTATTTTGTTTGGCAGAGGTTAAAAGTGGGTTTTTGTTTCCTAAGCCCTAATTAAGCAAAATAGAAGAATTTTGTAATCATCTGCTTCGGAAAATTCTTTTATCAAGTTGAAACAAAACAAGCAAATGGGGTTAAGAATACCACACGCAACAGTAAGGATCAGTAAAAAATAAGAATTGTGTAGAAGGAAAACCATAAATCAAATCTGTAAAAGCGTTAACACAATTGTGGGATTATTCGGGGGGGAATTTAACGAAAAAGGAAGACCGGAATATGACGATGAAAGAACTAATACCTTTTTCTTTAAAATAATCTTCTACTGTCTTTGGGTAAGAAACAAAAACGATGAGACAGAGAAGAGGGAGACGGCGGAGATCTGAATGCAACGAATTTGTCATTGATTGGGAAATCTATAAACCCCCAAACTATACAAAACCCTAATTCTCAAATTGAAAACACATAATAACAAACAAACAATAACAGTCTAGCACAAACAGAAACCCAAGCAATATCAGATATTTTATTACAATTAGCAATGTTTTGGCAACAAAAAAATGGATTTTGAGGATAAATTTTACCTGTGTCGTACAGTCGTCGAGACCTCAAGGAAGACTTTGGAAACAAAATCCGGAAGAGGTGAAGTAGCAGAGACCGAAATGTATGGAAGAGGAAAAGGTTTTTGTAGGGTAGCGATTTCCGGTGGCATGCTGTCGTCCGGCGGAAACTGGGAGGAGGGGGATGTGGTGGTGTCTCAGCAATGTGGCGACTGTTTCTCCCTCTTTTGCACCAAAAGAAAGCTTTTAAATAAAGAAGTAAATATCTTATTTATTTGTTCTAATGAATATTAAAATATTAACATCCAAAATATCATATTTATCAAAAACTTTTTTTAAAACATTTTATAACCATTTTATACAAAATTAATGACTACTATACCCTTCCTATCCATCTAAGTTTAAATTTTCATTTTTACCTTTTATAAACATTTTTGTCTTCTTTAACAGCAACAAAATCTCACTTTTATTGCTATATATTTGTTATAATAAATTATTGGATATTTTTTGTTGTACGTTCATGGATTTGTTTTTGTCACGTTGAACACAAAATCTTCAATTTGTTGTCCAATTTTGTTTTTGTCATCGGCACATTAAATAGCGTAAAACTAATGTTTAGACAGCTTCCCAAATTGTTAAATATATGGAAGAAGAAAAGCTTTAATTTTGTATAGGATAAGTTTACTATCTCAAAATCTTATCCAGAAATATTATACTATATTATTAATTCCCGTCTTTTTTAGATGTGAGTGTACCTTTTTTTGTTCTTCACTTTTTTTTTTTTTTTTGGATCCGTAACGTTTTTGTGCGCAGGTTTTTTTAGGATCCGGTTTTTTTCGGGTTCTTTAGCTTTCTTCTTTTCCAGAACCATCCCTTCTCCCACCGCTTCACTTTCATCCTCTCCGACTCCCCTTCACATCCACCTCACGCGCAAACGGGAAAATGAAGAGAGTCGATCACGGCTCCGGGAACGGTGACGTTTTCCGGTCGATCGACAAGCAAGCAGAGGATCGTCGACGAAGACTGCTTGAATCTCAAAAGCCTGTTGTCGCTGCCATTGAGGCTGCAGCAGTAGTTGATAATTATGCATGGATGTGCCACGCAACCTATCTGAAAGGTTTTCTGCAATCTATGAACTAATAATCCTAAGTTCACATGCAACCTAAAAAGATCTATGTTTTTCTATCAATGAACATATAACAAGTCCTAGAAGACCAATAATAATTTTCTAAAGAAATAAACAAGAAAAACCAACCTTTGATTTTAATCTTGAAACCAGCAGCACAAGTGTCCTGTCTCATATGATGTCACACCCAAGCAATGGAGGAGAAAACAGAAGAGTTCCAGTGTAACACCCGGTTTCTCATACAAAGTACACCCAAAATTTTGCAAACAATTATACATTAAGAATGGGTATACTTGCACTCAACCCAGGAAAAACAAGATGTTATCAAACATTAATTACACAAAAGGTCCTTAAATTTTGACCAGACATTACAAATAAACCTAACACAACTAAAGGACATGCTCTGAGTTGTCTATCTCTCTTTATCACATGCCTTCCCCTATCACTCCTACAGATACCTGCAAAACAACAAACAACTCAAGTGTAAGCTTATAAAGCTTAGTGAGAAATCTCAATCATACTCCACAATCTCTTTTAGTAAACTCTCTTCTCATTCTTCTTTTTGCTAGTCTCATTAGCAATATTCACTCTCTCTAAACTCTGAAACCTGCAAACATATTAGCTTTACAAACACCAGCTAATTAGTAGTAATATCAACTCAATAAATAAGTATCTCAACTAATACTACTCATAAACTCAATCCTACATACTCGTATAAACTCATTTCACTGTTAATTATGCTCAATTATAACAGTTATCATGGTTGTAGCAATCAAACTCAAAGACTCTTTAAGTTACTCACTCTAGCATATACTCTGGTCTTATGCTCAAGTATAGACTATAACTCGTCTCTTGTTATCCAAAATTAACATAACCACTTTAACTCTAAGCTACCGCAATATCAATACAACACACATATATGTACAACATATGTATTAACTCAATCTCTATGATTATCTCAGTCATTCAGTATATTCATTCAAACCAAGTACTCGTATATAACAGTGAATTCTAAACCTTGTTTAACTCATACCACTTAGTATCTCAACCAATTAACATGTATCATAATTCAATTTAGATACAGTCAAACTATATATAATGAATTATAACTACTCACCTAATATCGGCTTGGTATGTGGAACTCCCAATTTGCGCGTACCGGGCTTCTGTTCGCTAGACTTGGCTATATCACCATAGTCTAAATCAATTCTTCAACATCCACAATCATTTCAATATCATCTATCTCAAAGATGTATAAATCAAAAGAGGAAAAGGAGTATAAACGGTAAATATCAACTCAATATTTACCGAAATCCCCAATTTCGCGGTTCTACTCATTCAACCGTAGAAACTCGACAATACTCTCACCAATAAATCTAAAGGCATCCACTAACAATCTACTATCAACATATATAACAATATATAACGAAATCACGAAATCAAAGTTAGGGTTTCAAAAATCCCAAACCGAAGAAATCACTCACCTCGACGAATTAGGAAGCAAGAACGCGTGTACGGGATTAGATCCGCATCTCCCCATGTTTCCCTACGATTCTCCAGCTTCAATTTGACCCAAAATCGCCATTTGGAGCTCTCAAGGTCGAAAAGGAAATGTTTTTCCCGTAATGAGCATTTCTGCACATTTAAAGGGTCTGCACGCGTAACACGGTCGTGTAAAATTTAACACGCCCGTGTAATGCTATAGTGCCCGTGTAAAATTTAACACGCCCGTGTAATGCTACAGTAACCAGCAAACACAAAATTACCGTGTATTACACGACCCGTGTAACATTTACACGACCCGTGTAAGCCATTTTTGGCATTTTTAAGGCTCAAACTTCTTCCAAATGGGTGTCTAATCACCCAAACTCATACATCAACTTAACTAATCTTAATCACACCAAGATTAGTACATAAGAAAGGTTTTAACCTCTTCTCCCAAATCAAACAACTCATCACTCAAAGGTAATTATAAAAGATTGCCACACAACTCTTAATAACTCAAAGCTAGAATCATACTAATTATAAGGTAATAACTTTACTTACCTTAGTAAGCACCTCAAAATGAAAATGGGTCTTACAAGTTCTTACCCCCTTCAAAAGATTCCGTCCTCGGAATCTCTTGAAACAAAAAGGGATATCTTGACCGCAAAATCTTAACGCTCGCCATCATTCTCGTAAGATGATTTCTATAGCCATATTGGCTATCATCATTGCCATGTGGGAAAATACTCACTCCTTCAGGGCACACACACTTTTTTTTTCTAGCATCATTGACATCAAGGTAATCTCACCTCACCCCTCAAGTGATACTCCAATCACCAACTTCAACTTGTCTCATATAGCCATCTGGAACTCAACTTTCATTTCAAATTTTCTCAAAATGATCTTACTCTCACTCAATAAGAATAATGGTCTCACCGATCTCAAGCTCATTTTCTCTCTCCATTTATTCCTTCAATAACAACACGCTAGTTATTGATTTCTCCGAATTGCACATTCTCATTGTTTAGAGTAGGAGAAACACTCATACAACATAAAAAACACACATATTCAATTGTCTCACCCATGTTGCATAACTCATCAACACTAGGATGTAAATCCAACAATAATATAATATCAGAAACTATTTCGAGTTTCACTCACATCTCCTCTAATTTGGTATTTAACCCTCGACCCTTTGGTTATATAATACTCTTTTCAGTTGTGTTATCGATACAACTGATTGCAACTTATCTGAAAGTTCATTCATCTCTGTTTCCACCTCAACACACATATTAGGTTTTTACCCAATATTCAACTAACAATCCTCCACCAAAGTGGCTCCTCTTCATACCAATTTAACAACATACCTCATGTTGTTTCTCTCGATGTACTCACTCATTATATTTTCTCTTATGTGAACAAATCCACATCATATTCTCAATAAATCATTTACTCTATTAAACTCGATAATTTATTGTCAAATAAATTCTCAACACAACCACATATATTCCTTCTGACACACTATCAGTAAGGATTTTCTTCTCGTCATTTCTCCCTCGTTATCATCTCAATCTCCAATTCATCATAATGACATAGAATAGGTGATATATACAACTCACCGAAATCTCTACACATGCTCAAAATAATAAAATTTGACACCGCAATATCTACAATGGGATCATATCTCATTATCCAATTTACTTATATATATAAAAAAAATAACTCAACATTATTATAGAAAAATCTACTATTCGTCGTCTTATATGAATAATAGTTTTGTCATCTCAACATTCACATATTTATCTCATTGGCAGTAATCGATTTGATTGCTAAGGAACGAATCCTATCAATCACAACCACAATTACTTTCCTCCTCTTTTTAACTCATTACATAATTATACAACTTTATATCGTGCAACATGTAAGAAATCTCACACATTCTCAACACGACTACATTACAAACATATTTACTCATAGCATCACTTCTCAACAGTATAACTCACTGTATTATCTCACAGTACTTCTGTATTGTTAATCTACCTCTGTTTCGTCCTCTTCTCAACCCGTAGGTTTCAAGCCACACAAGCTTACCGCGACGTTCATATCTATCCGCACGCAAGGATAGTACATGTCTCATTACTCCGCATCATCATAAAGTACATGCTTGTTTACACACAAGCACAACCACTATAGCACCATTCTGCTTCGACTCTTGGTACCTCGTACCATACTTTGGTCTCATCATTCAACACTATCTCACGGTACTTCGGACCGTCCTCTGATCAGATCATGGTACCTCGTACCATTCTCCGATTTGAATCCATCTCCTCTTTGACTCTAGCGAGTCTCCACTACGGTCTCGAGTCATATAGACTCACCGTCACTCCTCCTTTTATTTGAGTCATAACAATTTTCATTACTCCAACCACAAAGTACTTGTTATGTGCTCTCACAAAAATATGTGATCTTAACCTCAACTACTCAATACGTGGCCCCACAGAATATGTGGTCTCCACCACGTTTATTCGCTATGTGGTCCCACAATATATGTAGTCTCAACCACCTTTTACTCAATATGTGACCCCACTGAATATGTGGTCTCAATCACATTTACTCAATATGTGACCCCACTGAATATGTGGTCTCAATCACATTTACTCAATATGTGACCCCACTGAATATGTGGTCTCAATCACATTTACTCAATATGTGACCCCACTGAATATGTGGTCTCGATCACATTTACTCAATATGTGACCCCACTGAATATGTGGTCTCGATCACATTTACTCAATATGTGACCCCACTGAATATGTGGTCTCGATCACATTTACTCAATATGTGACCCCACTGAATATGTGGTCTCGATCACATTTACTCAATATGTGACCCCACTGAATATGTGGTCTCAATCACATTTATTAGGTAATTAACCCAATCTCTAGGCCAATTAGGCCTACTTGAACCACTCTAGGTTCTCTCAATTATAACCACAAGGTACTCTTTATGTGGTTACTCGAGTGTCCTCTGACAACTCTGTCACAAATATCTCATTATGTGACAACTCTAAACTACACAATTCATCTCTCAGCATGTCAACTCATAATCAGTTATTGTGTGCAATCAACTACACACTCATTGTCTTTCTCAACTCATACTCTTTTAGCTATCTCAACCATTCATTGTGATCATTCATAAGTACTAGTTATGTGGCCCCACAGAACATGTGGTCTCAACCACACAATACTTGTACACAGAATTCTCGTCACATCTGTGAAACAACAAGCAATATATATATATATATATATATATATATATATATATATATATATATATATATATATATATATATATATATATATATATATATATATACACCATATCATTCTTTATATATTTCTTACCATGTATATGCTCATTTTACACATTTCTCCATGGTTGCTAAGTACTCGTCAAGCAACCACTTATAATCTCGGTTATACATAATCACAAAGCACTCATTATGTGATATGTAAACTTTACCTCAAATGGACACGAGATTCTCATCTCGATATCGTTTACTACACCTTATACTCACAATTCTCTAGCACATGTAATTTCAATTAATCTTTTATGTGTTCACATATTTTACACATATTCTACAATATGTAGTATCAATAATTAAAACACATGTAACTCATTACAATTAACATTTTAAGTGAAATTACTTACATACCTTGTAGCAAGAAATCTTGTCTCCTCATTAGTTGAACTTGCATACTTTGGATCTCAACTCTTGAGTATACTCGGCTACACTCACATGTTTCAACTCATAGTTTATACTTAGCTTATGTTCATACTCTTTCTCATCATCAGTTGGAATTTAGCCTCAACCGGGATCTCATCTTATCAGCTCATCATCATCTGGAAATTCGCCATCAGCAGAATCTCATCTCATATTCAACTAACATCTCATAATTAGCTGAATTTCTCGTCTCCTCGTTGGTTGATATCTCTTATCAGTCAAAATCTTGTATCATCATCCAATATTGGTCCAACCGGCTATGACCAATTCATCAACTCGTCCTCATCTGTCTCCATATCTGTATTCACACACAGAATATAACAATAACAAATATGAGATAAAAGTTATAATTAACTCATAAACTAAAATCAGCAGCAGTATCTTTTTCCAAGCATGTGATAGGGGCTCTTTCTCACCTCGGTTCAAGTCTAGGACTCTACACTCAAAGACCTAGTTCACTTAAACCATGCTCTGATACCAACTTGTAACGCCCGGTTTCTCATACAAAGTACACCCAAAATTTTGCAAACAATTATACATTAAGAATGGGTATACTTGCACTCAACCCAGGAAAAACAAGATGTTATCAAACATTAATTACACAAAAGGTCCTTAAATTTTGACCAGGCATTACAAATAAACCTAACACAACTAAAGGACATGCTCTGAGTTGTCTATCTCTCTTTATCACATGCCTTCCCCTATCACTCCTACAGATACCTGCAAAACAACAAACAACTCAAGTGTAAGCTTATAAAGCTTAGTGAGAAATCTCAATCATACTCCACAATCTCTTTTACTAAACTCTCTTCTCATTCTTCTTTTTGCTAGTCTCATTAGCAATATTCACTCTCTCTAAACTCTGAAACCTACAAACATATTAGCTTTACAAACACCAGCTAATTAGTAGTAATATCAACTCAATAAATAAGTATCTCAACTGATACTACTCATAAACTCAATCCTACATACTCGTATAAACTCATTTCACTGTTAATTATGCTCAATTATAACAGTTATCATGGTTGTAGCAATCAAACTCAAAGACTCTTTAAGTTACTCACTCTAGCATATACTCTGGTCTTATGCTCAAGTATAGACTATAACTCGTCTCTTGTTATCCACAATTAACATAACCACTTTAACTCTAAGCTACCGCAATATCAATACAACACACATATATGTACAACATATGTATTAACTCAATCTCTATGATTATCTCAGTCATTCAGTATATTCATTCAAACCAAGTACTCGTATATAACAGTGAATTCTAAACCTTGTTTAACTCATACCACTTAGTATCTCAACCAATTAACATGTATCATAATTCAATTTAGATATAGTCAAACTATATATAATGAATTATAACTACTCACCTAATATCGGCTTGGTATGTGGAACTCCCAATTTGCGCGTACCGGGCTTCTGTTCGCTAGACTTGGCTATATCACCATAGTCTAAATCAATTCTTCAACATCCACAATCATTTCAATATCATCTATCTCAAAGATGTATAAATCAAAAGAGGAAAAGGAGTATAAACGGTAAATATCAACTCAATATTTACCGAAATCCCCAATTCCGCGGTTCTACTCATTCAACCGTAGAAACTCGACAATACTCTCACCAATAACTCTAAAGGCATCCACTAACAATCTACTATCAACATATATAACAATATATAACGAAATCACGAAATCAAAGTTAGGGTTTCAAAAATCCCAAACCGAAGAAATCACTCACCTCGACGAATTAGGAAGCAAGAACGCGTGTACGGGATTAGATCCGCATCTCCCCATGTTTCCCTACGATTCTCCAGCTTCAATTTGACCCAAAATCACCATTTGGAGCTCTCAAGGTCGAAAAGGAAATGTTTTTCCCGTAATGAGCATTTCTGCACATTTAAAGGGTCTGCACGCGTAACACGGTCGTGTAAAATTTAACACGCCCGTGTAATGCTATAGTGCCCGTGTAAAATTTAACACGCCCGTGTAATGCTACAGTAACCAGCAAACACAAAATTACCGTGTATTACACGACCCGTGTAACATTTACACAACCCGTGTAAGCCATTTTTGGCATTTTTAAGGCTCAAACTTCTTCCAAATGGGTGTCTAATCACCCAAACTCATACATCAACTTAACTAATCTTAATCACACCAAGATTAGTACATAAGAAAGGTTTTAACCTCTTCTCCCAAATCAAACAACTCATCACTCAAAGGTAATTATAAAAGATTGCCACACAACTCTTAATAACTCAAAGCTAGAATCATACTAATTATAAGGTAATAACTTTACTTACCTTAGTAAGCACCTCAAAATGAAAATGGGTCTTACATCCAGAGAGACAGAAAAGTGGCGCATGTAACGACCGTGTAAAAAAAACGTCGTGAATAGTAACTCCGGCATGAATAGTAACTCCGGCATGATGTAATGCTTACCTTGTGAATAGTGACGATGATGATGTCGTAAATAGTAATGATGACATCGTGAATAGTGTTTTTGAGCCCTATAAATAGAGGCCCAACTTCTTCATTTCAACACACCCCAAACTTCATTCGATACATCGAGTGATAAGCATCCGCATTCGAGGCGGCTAGGATTTGAAGGCAAGGCTCTTAGCTTTAACAACTAAGATTACTACATTCGAGGCATTCAGTCTGAGCTCAATATTGATAATCACGGTGAGTAATCCCTACCTTATCTCCCTAGTAGTTATAAGTATAATATGTGAAGGTTATATTATACTATTTACAACAATTCGTAATTCCAAAAACAATACCAATTGATTTACTTACGAGGACGGTGACTAGGCCGATTACTTGGGATCTGGTTGTTAGATTTTCCGAAATGCTAAAATGCTGAAAGGATCCTGCCACTTCATCAAATCTTCTACCTGGCCGTTCTTTACTTGATAAATCATGAAGTATCATGTTGGAATTATCGAAGGGAATACAAAGCAGAGTAATGATATGATCCGTAGTAGTGCCGATCGAAATAGTGGTTCACCTATAAATAAATATATAGGTACAAATCAAGCAGTTGTAGCGTGTGCAAGGAGGCAGGAATAACTAGATACCGTGTAGCAAGAATCAATGTGAGTAATCGATACCTAAGTGTTACTTTTCCTGTGGGGCAACATCACCGGTTCATGTGATTGGGACCACCTTTCCGTGGGGTCACATACTCGGTACTTGTGGTTGAGACCACCTTTCCTGTGGGGCCACTGACTATTGTTGGTGGTTGGGACCACATATATACGTTGTGACGATCGTGTAAGCAGTAATTGTGGTGGGACCACATACAAGTGTTGTGATGGCCTAATCTGTAACACCCGGCTTTTAATATAAATACACCCCATTATTTCACATGCTTTAAAACATATTTTATTCAGTAAAATATTTTACAGGGGTATATATTACAAGCCAAAGGCACACAAGTAGTATCTGGGAGTACAAAATCTCCTCAAAGTCGGGCTGCTACTATCTGCTCTAACCCCGAAGCACCTCTTTCCCTTTATTAGGGTCTATAGCACCTGCACAGTGAGTATCAACAGGGGTAAGCTATACTAACTTAGTGAATAATCGATAAGCGTTACACAATATAAAATTTTCAGCTTTCATATCATATCATGTGTAACGCCCGGTTTTTCAGCCTGGAATTTACAAGATAATATCACCAGGGATCGTCCCATGATCCAAGCCAAGCGTTACCTATCCTGCAAAACCACATAAAACAACAGGGTAAGCTATAAAGCTTAGTGAGTAATCTAATCACAGTATGACCTATATGGTCACACACGTTACAGGATCACCGTTTCTGTCAGCTTCACAGTCCTATCCGACTCGTAATTCACACTGTGAAACTACCGTATTACCCGACGTCACTCACTATACAGTATCACCCACTGATACTCACTATTAGAATGTCCCACACAGTCTTATCTTACATCGTCACGACTCATATCTTTAGCTACTGCCATCTCTTTTTATTTATTATTTGGTATTAGTTTTCACGAATTCTTATACCATCTCACGGTATACCCCCTCACTTAACGGTTTCCTCATACAAGTATGGTCATAGTACATCTATGATTACCTCACGTTTTGATAGTATATGGTAAATATTGCAGTCCCCTGACATGCATTATATACCATTATTTATTCACTCTTCTCAGTATCATCTTATGGTACTTTTAGGTTTATAATTTGGATTTACCCTCACGACAACACACCTGCTTCCCACACAAGTATTATTACTTTACAGCTTTATATTTCCTTTAATAATTCCAATACGGCATTACATGATTTATCAAATAAAGAATGGCCAGGTAGAAGATTAATTGGGGTGGCAGGATCCTTTCAGCATTTTAGCCTTTCGGAAAATCCAACAACCAGATCCCAAGTAATCGGCCTAGACACCGTCCTCGTAAGTAAATCAATCAGCATTACCTTTGGAATTATGAATTATTGGAAATAAATTTATTACACCCCTCGTATTTTATAGTTTAACACATATAAACTATTAAGGAGATACGGTAGCGATTACTCACCTGAGGTTGGCGTTTTCTCGGAGTCCTGTCGCATTTCCCGTTTCCGAACCGCTGACAGTTCCCGAGCACCTCGCTGCTAGCTATCGCTCGTTTCTCACCTTCCATCATCCTCCCTCACCGTATTTTCCTTACCAGAACACTCCTCTATATCGTATATGTGTTTGGTGTGTGTTGTGGGTTGAAATGAGGCTTAAACCTCGTATTTATAGGCCTCCTGGACCTCCTTCGCGTCGCGACAAGCTTACGCTCGCATCGCGATGACACACGTGAATGATTACCTGATCGCGCAATTCACGGAGCTGCCGACACTCCGTCGCGTCACGACGCACTGTAACTCCCGGTTTCTCATACAAAGTACACCCAAAAATTTTCAAACAATGACACAATAAATTGGGTATACTTGTACTCAAACCATGGAAACAAGACATTATCAATATTAATAATTACACAAAAAGGTCCTTAAACTTATGACCAGGCATTACAATTAATTCTATTTCAACTAAAGGACAGGCTCTAAGTTGTCCATCTCTCTTTATCACATGCCTTCCCCTATCACAGCTACAAATACCTGCAAAACAACACAACATTCAAGTGTAAGCTTAATAAGCTTAGTGAGAAATCTCAATCATACTCCACAATCTCTTTTAGTAAACTCTCTTCTCATTCTTCTTCTTGCTAGTCTCATTAGCAATATTCACTCTCTCTAAACTCTTAAACTTGCAAACATATTAGCTTTACAAACACCAGCTAATTAGTAGTAATATCAACTCAATAAATAAGTATCTCAACTGATACTACTCATAAACTCAATCTTACATACTCGTATGAACTCATTTCACTATTAATTATGCTCAATTATAACAGTTATCATGGTTGTAGCAATCAAACTCAAAGACTCTTTAAGTCACTCACTCTAGCATATATTCTGATCTTATGCTCAAGTATGGACTATAACTTGTCTCTTGTTATCCACAATTAACAGAACCACTTTAACTCTAAGCTACCTCAATATCAATACAACACACATATATGTACAACATATGTATTAACTCAATCTCTATGATTATCTCAGTCATTCAGTATATTCATTCAAACCAAGTACTCGTATATAACAGTGAATTCTAAACCTTGTTTAACTCATACAACTTAGTTATCTCAACCAATCAACATGTACCATAATTCAAATTAGATATAGTCAAACTATACATAATGAATTATAACTACTCACCTAATATCGGCTTGGTACGTGGAACTCCCAATTTGCGCGTACCGGGCTTCATCATGCATTTATAGAATTCTGTCTCATTCAACATGAAAGATATCTCACACATTCTCAACACGATTATTTGATAAACACACATACTTACAATAACATTTCTCAACAGTACTACTCATTGTATTATCTCACAATACCTCTTTACTGTTACTCAGCCTCTGATTCGTCCTCTTCTAAACCCGTAGGTTTCAAGCCACACAAGCTTACTGCTACATTCATATCTATCCATACGCAAGGATAGTACATGTCTCATTACTCTGCATCATTATAACGTACATGCCTGTCTACACACAAGCACAACACTATAGCACCACTCTGGCTCAACTCTTGGTACCCCGTACCATCATTTGGTCTCATCATTCATAGTATCTTACAGTACCCCGTACTGTTCTCCAAACTCACTAATCAACACTATCTCATAGTACTTCGTACCGTTCGTCGACCTCATTGCTCAACACTCTCTCACGGTACCTAGTGCCGTTCTCTGTTCTCAGCACTCAACGATGTGTTACGGTATCTCATACCGTCCTCTAATCAAATCATGGTACCTCGTACCATTTTCTGATTTCAATCCATCTCCTCTTTTACTCTAGGAATTCTCCCTTACGGTCTCAAGCCATATAGACTCACCGTCACTCCTCCTTTCGTTTGAGTCACAAAGATCCTCACTGCTCTAACCACAAGATACTCGTCTTGTGGTTCCACCGAAATATGTGGCCTCAACCTCAGCTACTCAATATGTAACCCCACGTAATATGTGGTCTCAATCACATTTACTCATTATGTGGCCCAACAAAGTATGTGGTCTCAACCACTTTACTCGATATATGGTCCCACAAAATATATGTGGTCTCAACCACATTTACTCATTATGTGGCCCAACAAAGTATGTGGTCTCAACCACTTTACTCGGTAACTAACTCAATCTCTAAGCCAATAAGGCCTAGATGAACCACTCTAGGTTCTCTCAATTATAACCACAATGTACTCTTTATGTGGTTACTCAAGTGTCCTCTGATAACGCTGTCACAAATATCTCATTCTGTGACAACTCCAAACCACACAGTTCAATTCTCAGTATGTCAACTCATAATCAGTTATTGTGTACAATCAACTACACACTCACCGTCTTTCTCAACTCATACTCTTTTGGCTATCTCAGCCATTTATTTTGATCAATCACAAGTACTAGTCATGTGGCCCCATAAAACATGTGGTCTCAACCACAAAGTACTTGTACATAAAAGTCTCATCACATCTGTGAAACAACAAACACTATATATACAATATCAAAATTTATATATATATATTTACCATGTATATACTCTTTATACACACTTCTCTAAGGTTGTTAAGTACTCGTCAAGCAACCACTTATAATCTCAGTTATATACAATCATAAAGCACTCGTTATGTGATATGTAAACATTACTTCAAATGGACATGAGATTCTCATCTCAATGCCGATTACTACATTTTATAACCACAATTCTCTAATACATGTAATCTCAATTGATCTTTTACGTGTCTACATATTTTATACATATTCTATTACATGTATTATCAACAATTAAACACGCGCGACACGTTACAGCTAACATGTTAGGTAAAATTACTTGCATACCTCATAGCAACAAAATCTTGTCTCCTCATTAGTTGAACCTTGCGTACCGCGGTTCTCAAATCTTGAGTGTACTCGGCTACACTCACATATCTCAACTCTTAGCTCATGCTCAACATATGCTCAAACTCTTTCTCATCATCAGTTAGAATTTTGCCTCGACCGGGATCTCATCTTAACATCTCATCATCATCTGGAAATTTGCCATCAACAGAATCTCATCTCATATTCAGTTAACATCTCATAATTAGCTGAATTTCTTTTCTTCTCGTTGGTTGATATCTCATATCAGCCAAAATCTCGTCTCATCATCCACTATTGGTCCAACCGGCTCTTACCAATTTCTCAACTCATCCTTCATCTGACTCCATGTCTGTATGTAAACACAGAAAACAACAAATAATAATATAACAGAATAGTTATACTTAGCTCATACACTAACATATGCAGCCGTATCTTTTCAAAGCATGTGATAGGGGCTCTCTCTTCTCGGTTCAAGTCTAGGACTCTACACTCAAAGACCTAGTTCGCTTAAACCATGCTCTGATACCAACTTGTAACGCCCGGTTTCTCATACAAAGTACACCCAAAAATTTTCAAACAATGACACAACAAATTGGGTATACTTGTACTCAAACCATGGAAACAAGACATTATCAATATTAATAATTACACAAAAAGGTCCTTAAACTTATGACCTGACATTACAATTAATTCTATTTCAACTAAAGGACAGGCTCTAAGTTGTCCATCTCTCTTTATCACATGCCTTCCCCTATCACAGCTACAAATACCTGCAAAACAACACAACATTCAAGTGTAAGCTTAATAAGCTTAGTGAGAAATCTCAATCATACTCCACAATCTCTTTTAGTAAACTCTCTTCTCATTCTTCTTCTTGCTAGTCTCATTAGCAATATTCACTCTCTCTAAACTCTTAAACCTGCAAACATATTAGCTTTACAAACACCAGCTAATTAGTAGTAATATCAACTCAATAAATAAGTATCTCAACTGATACTACTCATAAACTCAATCTTACATACTCGTATGAACTCATTTCACTATTAATTATGCTCAATTATAACAGTTATCATGGTTGTAGCAATCAAACTCAAAGACTCTTTAAGTCACTCACTCTAGCATATATTCTGATCTTATGCTCAAGTATGGACTATAACTTGTCTCTTGTTATCCACAATTAACAGAACCACTTTAACTTTAAGCTACCTCAATATCAATACAACACACATATATGTACAACATATGTATTAACTCAATCTCTATGATTATCTTAGTCATTCAGTATATTCATTCAAACCAAGTACTCGTATATAACCGTGAATTCTAAACCTTGTTTAACTCATACAACTTAGTTATCTCAACCAATTAACATGTAACATAATTCAAATTAGATATAGTCAAACTATACATAATGAATTATAACTACTCACCTAATATCGGCTTGGTACGTGGAACTCCCAATTTGTGCGTACCGGGCTTCTGTTCGCTAGACTTGGTTATATCACCATAGTCTAAATCAATTCTTCAATATCCACAATCATCTGAATATCATCTATCTCAAAGATGTATCAATCAAAAGAGGAAAAAGGAGTATAAACGGTAAATATCAACTCAATGTTTACCGAAACCCCCAAATTCTGCGGTTCTACTCATTCAACCGTAGAAACTCGACAATACTCTCACCAATAACTCTAAAGGCATCCACTAACAATCTACTATCAACATATATAACAATATATAACGAAATCACAAAATCAAAGTTAGGGTTTCAAAAACCCCAAACCGAAGAAATCACTCACCTCGACGAATTAGGAAGCAAGAACGCGTGTACGGGATTAGATCCGCATCACTCTATGTTTCCCCACGAATCTTCAGGTGCAATTTGTCCCAAAATCGCCTCTTTGAGCTCTGAAAATCGCTAACTTCCGTTTTTGGTTCGAAATGAAGAAAATGAGATTTTTCTGCACTTTTAAATGCACTGTACGCGTAACCCGACCCGGGTCCATCTACGAAAAATTATTCCTTTTACTCAGTGGGTCTAACACGGTCCGGGTTGGATCACACGACCCGGGTTACTATCGAACATGACCCGGGTTCCTTAACACGACCCGGGTTACTTTTTTTCCATTTTCATTTCAACTCTAACTCGATCCGTGACTTAAAACTCGACCCGGTTTGACCTTTCAAGAACACAAGTTGTTTCTTTTACCCTTTTTAACATCCTACTTCTCATAGATGGGTTTCTAAACATCTTAACTCGTGTTTTAACTCATCTAATCTCGTTTATATCAAAAATTAAAATAACTCTACCATAAGTAAAAATTACGGTATTACACGCACCGACACTAAAAAGTGTCTTTTTTTCCGCGTTTTGCTCCGTTTTGACTCCTAGGCTTTGATTGTTATATTTTTCTCATCTCATAATGACAATAACATCGTCATTTGGTTACACCAAATACCAAAACGTATTTATTTTTAATCTAAAATTCAACCCGGAAAAACGGGTGTTACAAATCTCTCCCCCTTACGAGATTTCGTCCCCGAAATCTCACTAGTCTTGTGTATCCCATGTACACATATTTCTTATATACCCTGACACTCACAGAATTTTACAGCTATCATTACAGACCGTTTAGGTGCAATGTGCTTGTTATGTAATTATGATATTCATAACATTATTAACTCAGTTTTTCGTCCCCTTCTGAACCCCCTACGGTATCGAGTCCCAAAGACTCAACGCACACCTTAAAATTGTCGACCGATTAGGTCATCTCAACATTTGTGGTCTCACCACAATTACTGCTCATACGACTGTCACACGTCTATATGATCTTAACTTTTTAACAATAGTCACTAACTCTATAGAAAAGGTAGTCTCAACCACAATTACCGAGTATGTGATCCCACAGAAAGATGATCCTCATCACATGAACCGGTAATGTGGCCCTACAAGCAAAGTCAAGCCACAAGGGCTCCAACAACCAACAATAGGCCAAAAAGGCTTAACAGCTAACACCTAACCGCAAACTTCGTAATCGATCTTACGACACTACCACTTCCTTATCAGCTTAACAATTCACTCAATCACCACCCACGATATACTATCCACTATTATTATTTGGGTTTCCTGCTTTACCAGCTCCCTTTTTCTTTTGACATTATTGGTTATATAACATCTCACCACACACTAAATTTGTATATACTTAATTACTTCTCTGAGTAACTACTCACACTTCTCTTTTAACCAGATGCTTTTTATTTTAAAATTTTACTCTTTTTGATTTCCATTAGTCATAACAATGACTTCTTTAGTCGTAAAATGACTCTCTTTTAAAGGATTATCTCTTTCAGCTTTTGTCAAAATAACTTTTTCAGCAAAATAACTTTTTCTTTGGAATATCCCTCTGCTTGTAAAGTTCTGGTTATAAAATAACCTTTACATCAGTAGAAAAATCAACTATGTTTTGGGAAAATACCCCATCTCATTCTTCGGTTATAAAGATAACCTCACATTTATTTATTTAGTGATGATTGGATGGTCCCTGGTACTTAGACCTTAACTAAGTAAAATAGTACCCTTAATTCTTCTAGAATGGAAGGAATAAATCAATCCATCCTAGTCTTATGTTTACTCAGGACATCTAGCAGTTTTACTTCTCTTATGTCTTCGGTGAATTTTCCACAAAATTTACTCTACCCAGTATCTCAAATTATACTCTTCTGCTTAATATTCTGAGCCGCGTATACTCTGTATGTCGAGTCATACGTATCTGCTCACTAAACTCCTCTACTCAGCACTCAGATCCGCGCATACTCTGTACTTCGAGTCATGCGTATCTGCTCTTCACCACTCATTTAGAGCCGCGCATACTCAGTACGTCGAGTCATGTGTATATGCTCAATAACTCAAACTCCACCGCTCAGCACTCAGAGCCGCGCATATCCTGTATGTCGGATCATGGGTATCTGCTCAGTGCATCTTGCGAACATCTCTATGTTGCTCAGTACGTCGAGCCACTCTTTATCTCTCAATTCCTCAACCTCATATTATCCCCATGCTAGACCTAGACATGTCTAGTATTACCACACACCATACCCCAACACTTGTCTCATTGTATGAACTCATTTATTATAGTTCTTACCATTTTACATCCAATCATCACATATATTTATCACATTTTCTTTGCTATGGTTGTCGCCAAAAACATTTATTTTCAATAGGCCACCCACCAACTCGTGCTTTCAGCATTTATTTCAACTTATACTTTTTCAAAACATATTCCAAATTATTTTGGACTCAGTTTCAGATCAGCTTGTCAAAATCTTTCGTATTTCTCAACTATACCATACTTTCACATTTTCAAAAAGAAAAACTTTCTTTCAAGGCAACTTTCAAAACTTTCTTATTTTGACAAAATTTGCATCTGGATTAACTTTTAACACCTTTCCCGTATTTGGGAAATACCACACAAACTCACTCACTTTCTCCGATTATTTTTCTCTCTGAAAGAGTTTACTAACATTCTTATTATCATGTTAGAATAAACTGCTTTATCTACGTTCGACTTTTATCACAATATGTTTGTGATTTTTATATCTTAACACGCAATTCTCATGTGCCTACTAATTTGAGTCTAGGGATCTTATCCTAGTTCACTCAAATCTTGGCTCTGATACCAACTTGTAACGCCCGGTTTTTCAGCCTGGAATTTACAAGATAATATCACCAGGGATCGTCCCATGATCCAAGCCAAGCGTTACCTATCCTGCAAAACCACATAAAACAACAGGGTAAGCTATAAAGCTTAGTGAGTAATTTAATCACAGTATGACCTATATGGTCACACACGTTACAGGATCACCGTTCCTGTCAGCTTCACAGTCCTATCCGACTCGTAATTCACACTGTGAAACTACCGTATTACCCGACGTCACTCACTATGCAGTATCACCCACTGATACTCACTATTAGACTGTCCCACACAGTCTTATCTTACATCGTCACGACTCACATCTTTAGCTACTGCCATCTCTTTTTATTTATTATTTGGTATTAGTTTTCACGAATTCTTATACCATCTCACGGTATACCCCCTCACTTAACGGCTTCCTCATACAAGTATGGTCATAGTACATCTATGATTACCTCACGTTTTGATAGTATATGGTAAATATTGCAGTCCCCTGACATGCATTATATACCATTATTTATTCACTCTTCTCAGTATCATCTTATGGTACTTTTAGGTTTATAACTTGGATTTACCCTCACGACAACACACCTGCTTTCCACACAAGTATTATTACTTTACAGCTTTATATTTCCTTTAATAATTCCAATACGGCATTCCATGATTTATCAAATAAAGAACGGTCATGTAGAAGATTAGTTGGGGTGGCAGGATCCTTTCAGCATTTTAGCCTTTCGGAAAATCCAACAACCAGATCCCAAGTAATCGGCATAGACACCGTCCTCGTAAGTAAATCAATCAGCATTACCTTTGGAATTATGAATTATTGGAAATAAATTTATTACACCCCTCGTATTTTATAGTTTAACACATATAAACTATTAAGGAGATACGGTAGCGATTACTCACCTGAGGTTGGCGTTTTCTCGGAGTGCTGTCGCATTTCCCGTTTCCGAACCGCTGACAGTTCCCGAGCACCTCGCTGCTAGCTATCGCTCGTTTCTCACCTTCCATCATCCTCCCTCACCGTATTTTCCTTACCATAACACTCCTCTATATCGTATATGTGTTTGGTGTGTGTTGTGGGTTGAAATGAGGCTTAAACCTCGTATTTATAGGCCTCCTGGACCTCCTTCGCGTCGCGACAAGCTTACGCTCGCGTCGCGATGACACACGTGAATGATTACCTGATCGCGTAATTCACGGAGCTGCCGACACTCCGTCGCGCCGCGACCATATGGTCGTCGCGTCGCGACGCACCGACACTAAAAAGTGTCATTTTTTCCGCGTTTTGCTCCGTTTTGACTCCTATGCTTTGATTGTTATATTTTTCTCATCTCATAATGACAATAACATCGTCATTTGGTTACACCAAATACCAAAACGTATTTATTTTTAATCTAAAATTCAACCCGCAAAAAAGGGTGTTACATCATGGCTCCCAGCAATTTCGAGTCAAGGACTCAATGTATACCCCCTGAGTGAGTGATAGAACTGTCGGTCGATTAGGCCATCACAACACTTGTATGTGGTCCCACCACAATTACTGCTTACACGATCGTCACAACGTATATATGTGGTCCCAACCACCAACAATAGTCAGTGGCCCCACAGGAAAGGTGGTCTCAACCACAAGTACCGAGTATGTGATCCTACGGAAAGGTGGTCCTAATCACATGAACCGGTGATGTGGCCCTACAGGAAAAGTAACACTTAGTTATCGAATACTCACCTTGATTTACCCTTTGTTCCCTTGCACTCGTTATAACTGCTTGATTTGTACCTAAAATTGGCGTTTTTGCGAAGCCCTGTCACGCTTCTCTTTTCGCTCTTCCAACACTTCCCAAGCACCTCGTTACCAGCTATCGCTCGCTCCTTACTCCTCCCGACTTATTTTCCTCACCAGAACACTCCTCAGTATCGTAAGGTTGTTTGGTGTTCGTTGTGGTTTGAAATAAAGAAGTTAGGCCTCTATTTATAGGGCTCAAAAACACTATTCACGACGTCATCACGACATCATCCTCACTATTCACTATTCACGACGTCGTCACGACATCATCATGACATCATCGTCACTATTCACTATTCACGCCGGAGTTACTATTCATAATGTTTTTTTTGAAAAACGGTCGTTACAAGTTCTCCCCCCTTTATAAGATTCCGTCCCCGGAATCAAGCAAACAATGGGGGGTACTTCGCCTTCATTTCCTCTTCAGCTTCCCAAGTTACATCCGAGCCCTTGTGATATCGCCACTGTATTTTTACCATATTAATCTTCTTGTTCCGTAGCTGTCTCACCTTGCGGTCTAAAATCTTTTCTGGCTGCTCCGGGTACCTCAGCTTTTCATCTATTTCATATTTAGGCAAAGGCACTCGTTGGGACTCGTCAAACAGAGTCTTTCTCAAATACGACACATGGAAGACGTTGTGAATGCCTCTTAGCTCCTCTGGTAGCTCTAACCGGTAGGCTACAGCTCCTACTCTTTGAGATATGCGGAAATGTCCGATAAAACGAGGACTCGGCTTTCCTTTCTTTCCAAAACGAATGAGACCCTTCCACGGAGAAACCTTGAGCATCACCATATCACCAACCTGAAATTCTATAGGTTTCACCCGACGATCAGCATACTACTTTTGGCGGTTTTGAGCAACCTTCAAATGTTCTCGAATTTCTCGAATTTTCTTCTCGGTTCGAGCGACAATCTCGGGTCCGGCTAACGGTTTTTCTCCTAACTCTGTCCAACAGGTCGGAGTATGGCATGGTGCTCCATACAATGCCTCGTATGGCGCCATCTGAATGCTGGAGTGATAGCTATTATTGTATGCGAATTCCACCAAAGGCAAATGATCCTCCCAGCTTCCACCAAAATCTATACACACGCACGAAGCATATCCTCCAATGTTTGTATAGTCCTTTCGCTTTGCCCATCAGTTTGAGGATGATAGGCAGTACTCATCAAAATCTTCATCAATATAGATTCTGAAGGCTCCTGAAGGCTCTGCCAAAACCGAGACATAAATCGACTATCTCGGTCGGATATAATGGAGGATGGTACCCCGTGTCTACAGACTACTTCATCAATATAGATTCTGGCTAATTTGCTAACTTTATAATCTTCACGTATGGGTATGAACGGAGCGGATTTGGTCAGTCGATCCACGATCACCCATATTGCATCGTGTCCTCGTGGCGTCCGAGGAAGTTTTGTCACAAAGTCCATAGTGACTTCGTCCCACTTCTTCATCGGAATAGGTAGAGGCTGAATTTCTCCATATGGCTTTTGATGATTGGACTTCACTTGCAAGCATGTTTGGCAACATTCCACATATCTTCCTATATCCCGCTTCATGCCCGGCCACCAGTACAACGGTTTCAGCATCCGATACATCTTGGTGCTACCCGTGTGTACAGCATAGCGAGAACAATGAGCATCCTCAAGGAGTAACTTCCGTGCCTTAGCCTGCTTTGGCACCCATACCCGACCTTTAAAGGTCTTCAATCGCTGAGAATTTTCTTCGAGTTGGTTAATATAACTAACCATACGTTCACTTTTCACATGCTCCTCCTTCCTTGCTTCTTCTTGGGCTATTTGAATCAGTTCAGGTAGCCGACTAACTATGCTCATACAAGCAGACACAACCCTAATGGGTCTCTCTTTTCGACTGAGAGCGTCTGCAACTACATTCGCCTTTCCTGGATGGTACAAAATCTCGCAGTCATAATCTTTGAGTAAGTCCATCCATCTCTGTTGCCTCATGTTCAGCTCCTTCTGATCGAACAAATATTTGAGACTCTTATGGTCCGTATAGATTTTGAACTTTACCCCGTATAGGTAATGTCTCCACAACTTTAATGCTAACACCACAACAGCTAGTTCAAGATCATGTACCGGGTATCTTTTCTCAGCTTCCTTCAATTGTCTGGATGCGTATGCAATCACCCGGCCTCTCTGCATTAAAACGCATCCTAGGCCCACCCTAGAAGTGTCACTGTAGACCACAAAGTCTTCTCCACCTTGTGGTAATGCAAGTACTGGGGCTTCACACAGAGCTTGCTTCAGCTTCTGAAATGCAGCTTGTTGTTCTTCGGTCTATTCAAACTTCTCGCCCTTCTTAGTTAATTTGGTCAAAGGAGCCGCAATAGAAGAGAAGTTCTCTACAAATCTCCTGTAATATCCAGCTAGCCCAAGAAAACTGTGTATTTCTGATGGATTCCGCGGCGGCTCCCACTTCATTACAGCCTCGATTTTTACAGGATCAACTTTGAAACCTTCGCTGCTAATAACATGCCCTAGAAACTGAACCTCACGAAGCCAAAATTCGCACTTTGAGAACTTGGCATACAGCTTCTCTCGACGGAGTAACTCCAAGACTTGACGTAGATGCGTCTCGTGCTCTTCCTGGTTCCAGGAATAGATCAGTATATCATCAATGAACACGATAACAGAGGTATCAAGGAATGGACGACACACTCTGTTCATCAAGTCCATGAAAGCTGCAGGGGCATTGGTTAACCCAAACGGCATCACCAGGAACTCATAATGTCCATAACGGGTACGGAAAGCAGTCTTTCACGGGGAGTAAAGTACAAGGAGCTCTCACTAGGGGGTGGTGTTCCCCTTGAGCTCGTACAACATCACACACACGTCGCACAAGCACTCCTGGTGGCCTTAGTACAAAAAAAATCCACTGAAAATCAGTGATACAAATCCTAACAGATTATAATCATTATTAGGCTCTATCATAACATTGACAATTTTAGATTTGAATATCAAAAAGAAATTACAAAAATCCTAATCATAATCGAAAGTTACCAAGCTTTCATTACTCATGAAGAGTTCAGAAAACAATTTTTAAAATGTCAAAAACTAAGAACCTAAACCCCCCCCCCCCCTTTTAGAAGTGACAGCAATCAGATGTGGAAACTGCCGCTCTTTGTCACCTTAGAAGTTAAGCCGACCACTACGGAACGGCATCTCTAGGTTTACATCTCGAGCACTCTCGTCGTATTTTACCATTTATTACAGCTCACGGCCTTAGTCCTTACCTCTCTCGCCTTTGCTCTCTGAACTTTTATTTGAACATATTATTCTTTTTGTGATCATGATAACGAGTAAAGGATGCTTGGATATTACTTATATATTAGCTGAGTGATAAAAATAGATATGATAACTCAATATGTTAGTGATTGACAAAGTAGGTGTGATAAATTGAGTGTTGTCAAGTCTTGTATTAACGTATAAATCATTTTAAGGCCTTCTTAGGCCATCCGGTGTGCCCATACACAAACTCTCACTTTTTCTCTTCCACATCAACACCCCTCACTCCTCCCCTCACCTTTGGAAATGGTTACCTCTCACTTACCCTTGGTTTTGGTACAATAATTAAAGCTGGATGTACAAGTCACACTTCCCTGAATCAATATGCTCGCACGACACCACAGCCTTGCACGGGGAGTAAAGTGCAAGGAGCTCTCACTAGGGGCGGTGTTCCCCTTGAGCTCGCACAACATCGTACACACGTCGCACAGGAACTTCGGGTGGCGCCTTCGTATAAAAACAAATCCACTGAAAATCAGTGATACAAATCCTAACAGATTATAATCATTATTAGGCTCTATCATAACATTGACAATTTTAGATTTGAATATCAAAAAGAAATTACAAAAATCCTAATCATAATCGAAAGTTACCAAGCTTTCATTACTCATGAAGAGTTCAGAAAACAATTTTTAAAATGTCAAAAACTAAGAACCTAAACCCCCCCCCCTTTTAGAAGTGACGGCAATCAGATGTGGAAACTGCCGCTCTTTGTCACCTTAGAAGTTAAGCCGACCACTGTGGAACGGTATCTCTAGGTTTACATCTCGAGCACTCTCGTCGTATTTTACCATTTATTACAGTTCACAGCCTTAGTCCTTACCTCTCTCGCCTTTGCTCTCTGAACTTTTATTTGACCATATTATTCTTTTTGTGATCATGATAACGAGTAAAGGATGCTTGGATATTACAGTTGGATTAGGTGTCTAAGTCATGACTAATAATTAGTATTTACCTAATTAATAGTAGCATAGTCCATTTGGGTTGCCCTCATAGCAGGAAGTTTGATAGAAAGTTCAGTAGAGAGAAAGATTGATTTATTATGTGATTAATAAATCAATAGAAATTAAATAAATAGTTTATTAATATATTCAAGTGGTAATATATTAATTAGAAACTATATTAATTAATTAGAAATTTTTCTGGAATTAATTGGAATTAATTTGGCAGTTAAATTGATTAATTAAAGGTGTAGGGACTAAAACTGTAATTATTCAATAGTTGAGTAAGTGGCAGTGTAGTGTGACCAGTGTATGTCGAAATTATATATATATATATATATATATATATATATATATATATATATATATATATATATATATATATATATATATATATATATATATATATATATATAAAAGAGATAAATGGTTGAATTGATAAGATAAAAGGTTTATATTGATTTGAGTTCAAAATGTTTATCTTTAAAGGTTTATCTGGTAGCCACCTGGAGCCTATAAATAGGGGTTCCTGGGCACCATATGAAATCGCCACATATACCCTAATCTCTCTGGAATTTCGTTCTCCCCTCCCTAGCTCTGGGGTGTGATCTCATTTGAGGCAGGACAATTGTGCTGCTTAGCTTCCAAGAAATCCTAAAAGGTTAGTTTTTCTGATTTTATTCTTTTAGTTATTTTCTTGTGGCCTTTAGGAATTTATTATATGTTCAATTAGAAGAAAACATAGATCCTTATAGGTTGCATGTGAACTTAGGGTTTGAGTTCATAGATTTGCATAAAACCCTTCAGTGGTATCAGAGCTTTTGGCTGTTTTCTTGTTGAATAGATATAATAGTTTTCCTAAATTTTAGGGTTTAAAGCTTATAAACCCTAATATTAAAGAAATCGATTTAGGGTTAGGGTTTTGAAAACCCTAGCCCCTCACCCTTATGATTTTCGAAATTAATGCTAGGGTTTTAGAAGGTATTCTATTTTTGGTAACTTTAATTTGATTAATTAAATGGATAACCTTGAACCCATTAATTTGATTAATTTGATAAAACCTATCTGCATTTGAATTAATTTAATTAATTGTTAATTAAAAGATAAGTCAAGGATTTAATTTAATTCAATTTAAATTGTTTTAAATTGGCGAAAAATTAAACGATAAATCCCAAAATAGTTTAAAAGGTTTAAAATATCAAAATTTAATTAATTTAATTAATTGGTTAATTAAAGGATAATTAAATCAATCTTAAAATGTTTAATTTAATTTTGAATTTAATAGTTTAAATTCCCATAAATTAAAAGATAAACCAGAAACATTTTAAAAGGTTTAAAATTCATCTTATATATACTAAAATTAAAAGCAAATATTATATGTATAAGATTTAATAGTTAGGCAAATCAATAGTAGGCCTCATTCACGAAGCTGATCTATAAAGTGGGTATAAGGAGACTGCCTATAAAATGGCGGTCTAATGGGTGTCCACTCTCACCCACCGCTCGCCTAATCAGTGGAGGGTCGTTAGACGAACAGGTTTGATAGGACCAACTTAATCTCATTAAAAGTATAATATTATTAATGAAAGTACTAGAACATCTTTTCCCAAATCTAGTTACTTTAGGAAAAATGTGAATAGATGCTAACCCATGAAATTGCACATTACACTTTATGAAACATTAGTGGAGCGTGTGTGGTTTACCGGCACACTAATAGGGGTTCATAAAGAGTGGTAATGGGTTTCTCATGATTTATCATTGTTGATGGTGCCCGTGTGGTTAACCGGCACATTAATTAGAGATGATAAATGACATCGAGAGTACTAAGCTAATTTGCATGGTTATTCACATCCAGTTTGTGATCCTCGGCATCCCAGTCACAAACAGTGGAGTACATCCGAGATTAAACATGCCATTGAAAAGTTCATTGAATCTCAACTGATCTAGGAATTTCATAAGATGAAATTGATAAGTGTTTATCTACCTTAATGACCATTATGTTGTGACTACGGTATCCCTCTTCACACCATAGTTGGGGTATTTTGGATCCTAGCCTTATTAAATAATATATTGGGTAATTATTTAAAAAGGATTAATTAAACTAATAAATTCTTTCTTTTATAGATGTCAAGTGTCAGTTCTCCTCCTTCTCCTCCTTCACCCATTTCTGAAAGCATCAGAATGCACCTGCCATATATGGAAATGCTGACTAGCCTCAACTGTAAGGAATGGCTTCGTAATTGGAGAAGGGTTCTCATCATTGCTGGCAAGCCACATCTCACAGAGTATCCGATCCTGGTCCCACCGGAACAAGTCATCATAAAAGGTTCTTATGATAAGCGTGACTTCTTAGTTGATGAATTCGAAAAGATTCGTGACCTCATGCTATTGACCATTGACCCCGAGTTCCGCAAGGATTTTGAATCCTTGGGGCCGTATGAGTTAATGCAATTGGTTGAGGAAAGGTTCCAAAAACCAGTTGAAGAGGAACGAGCTAGGATCTTCAAAAGACTTGCAGAGTGCAAGCTAAAAGAAGGAAGTAGCATCAATTCGCATGTTCTTCAGATTGAAGCATACATAGGCGAATTGTACAAACTTGGTTATTCCATGAGTCAGGAGATGAGTGTTAGCATTCTACTCGCTTTGCTGACTAGTGAGTACGATCTGTTCATTCAGACGTATAGAAAGGAAAACAAGAAAAGGGCATTCATGGAAATACGTCCACTGTTGACTTTATACGAGTCACTCTTGGACAGGCATAGCTCCAATGGATCAGCTACTTCTGGTTTATGTCCAGTGAAGAGACATAGCAAGAAATGGTCTAGATCGTCTGGACATGTCTCAAACCAGAAATTCACTAAATCGGATACAGTCACGGAAAGATTGGAAGACGCTCCAACTCTTATGAAAGCTCAGGTATATCTAAAAACCTCAAAACTCCTGTTCCAAGATTTCTTGATACATAATGTGAAGTCACATTTTGGTTTGTATGCAGGGAATCAATAAGGCACGGGACTCTGGCGCATAGGAGCACATTTGGATTGGATCTCTAGCTCGTGCGGTTTTGAAGTTTAGATAGATATTAAAACATTGTTATTAGCTTTTAGATACGTTTTGACACTGTCTATCATATATTGTTCAAGGATTTTTGTTTTAATAAAATTGTCAATTTTCTTTTAACACCTGTTGTCTGAAATTGTCCTTGAAATGTTATATGAATGTGTTGATTGTATGATTAGTAATAACTTGAATGTTTATGCATCCAAAATGTTTGGATTCAAGAATTGTGTTATCTATGATTGTTAATACAAATGTTATAAGAATCAATTCAACCAAAGGTCCAGTCGGACAGGACTTTGGAATCATATGACTTAAAGTCACTTGATGAATTGAGTTCTTAATGTGTCAAGAAATGAATCAACCAAAGATCCAGTTGGACAGGACTTTGGAATCATCTGACTTAGAGACAGATGATGATTAAGTTCTTTATACAGCACATGTGGCAAGAAATGAATCACCCAAAGATCCAGGGGATAGGATTTTGGAATCAGTTGACTTAGAGTCAACTGAAGATTGCATGTCTTGAACAATATTAACAAAGTCATAAAATTTACATAGGATGTAAAAGACCTTAAGATCTTGAGCAACAGACATATAAGTTACTGTGTATTGCTCGAATCTTCGAACGGAACATGATTACTTATACTTCCTGATATTTGCCAGATAGTCTGACAAATATGGCTTCGCTTATCAGAATAAGCGGTTGATTGAAACCTTGAACTGTTCAAGGAATTCAAAGAAAGTACAAGATCAACAGAATCTGAGAGACAACATAAACTGATAAAAGAGTTTCACAGTCTGTCCTCTTCCAAGAACATTAATAGTTATAATGTGTCTTAGGAAGATGATGGAGCGTTGATCGAAATAGTTCGATCCTCAAGATATTAGATACAATTCCAATTAGTCTGTTGAGTATATAACCAGTCAGACCATAGAAACCATATTCCAACCATATCTTAGACTAAGTAGGTTATGCCGACACTGTCTGAAATGTAAAGCTGGGATTGTCCCACTTGTATATAGAAAGTCCAGGGTCATGTAGCATTCATCCGAATCTCATGACAAGCCTAAAACTGATCAGCAACGTCGTTTCATTGGCCATCTCGGTTATCCTTTGAATAGAAGAGTTCTTTTGGAAAGGACTCAAGTTCTAAGGAAATAGTGGGAGTAAGAATAATCTTGAATGAGTTCAGGGATTAGCCAAGTGAAATAACCTCTAGTCATCACTGGGCCTTGACCAGGAATCGGATTCCTGTTAAACCTGACATACCCTCTCTTTGCTTGACCAGGAGTATTGGTCGCTGTCGTAAGGAGTTATGATCTGGGTGACATACCGATTAGTGGTAAAACACTAAAGATGGTACGGATAAGCAATCCGACTACTTGGAAGCATTGGTGAGCCCGGTTGCTGCCAAATAAGAGAACCTTAAGGCGAGATACAATTTATGTAACAGTTTGATTGATTTTACACCTGGTCTAAAAACCAATGGGAGTAATTGAATCATCAAAAGGAAGTAACGTAGATAGAAATGTACTTACAGAACATCTGGTTATGTGTGACGATACTCAAAGTCAAGCAATTGATTTCGAGAGAAGCACTCTCAATAGAAGATGAAATCCAAAAGGATGCTGTTTAGTAAAGCTGCACCATGTGAGTCATTAGTGGAGTGTGTGTGGTTTACCGGCACACTAATAGGGACTCACAAAGAGCGTGCTGATACAAAGGTACATGGGATTTGGATTCGTCCCATGGGCATCTTGCAAGAAAGGATATTCAGATTCTCAAATATGCCAAAAGGTTTGGATTTTGTGAATAGCCTGAAAGATATCCATTAATGTGTCAGAAAGGTTTTTGATTTCGGGTTCGCAAAATGTGCCAAAAGTTCTGGATTTTGTAAATGGTCTGAAAGAGTCATATAACCGTGTCGAAGCCAGTGGGAGTATCGTTGTTATCTGCTATTACTGTATGTGGGTTACATACTGATTATAGGAAACGTCTCTTGTCATTACAAAGTGTAACGACTTGGTGTCAAGAGACGGATCGCTATGAAAGACTTTAAGAGATACAACATACTTAGGTAGGTGGTTGTGAACATGTATTAGATAGATCGAAATTCTGCCAAGATGATCTTGATCTGATTCAAGATGCATAGATCCAGGAAAGGTTTTTCCTATCATTGCAAAGTGTGATGACATGGCATGAAAGAAATTAAAAAGGTGCAACGTACTCACGGAATTCACAATCGTCTATTGGATGGATGAAATCACCAGCATAGACCTAGCCATTGTAAGCATGATCTTGATAAGATTCAAGATGCATGAGAAGAGTCTCCGAAAGGAAATAGTTTTCCGAAAATCATGACACAAGGATTATAAATAATCTTTGGATTCTGAAAGGTTTGGAATAAGATTGGATCGAGTTCCACAAGTTTCTTGGATCGATCATAATGACATGAACATGTCCTGATGGCTTGATGCTTAGGGCATAGTAAGTTGGATTCAGGACATTGACTGGCTGGGAATACTGGATGGATTGTTTGAACTCAAGTGAGAATTCATTGGTAAATGATAGGGGTGAAAGTAATTTGAAAGATTTTCAAAAGTGGTAATTATTAACGTCAGGGCATGATGTTAAAGGACTTCATGGTTAAAGAATCTCGTTGGTATTCTGATGGAGCGCGTGTGGTTCACCGGCACATCATAACACCTCGAAATAGTCTGAGGGTGCAGTCAAGTAGACTAAAGACCCCAGAACCATAGGAAGTCACAGTACACATTACCAGAATAGAGTTAGGGGAGAAATTGATAGGAGAACATATTGAGATGTTATCGGATGGGAATCCGATCGGATCATCTGCAATAAAGTGTATAAGTATAAGATACTTTGGAAACATAGAAAGAGTGTAAGGTTCTCAAAGACATAGCTGTATAATTAGAATTGAAAGTTTAAAAAAAAATCTTGGAACCAATAATAGTTTATGACAAAGTCCGACTTGGTGATTACCTTGTGGAGACTTGGTAATAAGCACGAGTAGCTACCAGTCAGATCTTTATGTTTCACTTTCGCATGTTTTACTTCTCGAATAATTTAATTATTCAGAAAGTTCCACAATCACTCATACTTTGGGAAGTAAGTATTGAATCAAGACTGTCATGAATTAGCTTGTAGACTGTCTAACGAGTTAGACATAGCAATAAGATTGCTACAACATTCATGAGTGCTTAGAAATAGAGATTTGAGTATTGGATAAACCCGCGCTCAATAGATTGCTTCATGGGTTACATCACGAGCAATGTTGAGACGATAATATCTTATGATCTTAAAGTGGAGAGATATGAGTTATAATTTACAAGGCGGTTGTTCATTGATAGTACGAAAACGCATCAGTAACTCGATGTTATAAAACATGCTGTTGTGATTGATTTGTCTGGTAAAAGATATAAGAATATGAGTCAAAGCTTATTCGTCCCTTGACCCTGACGGGAAACAGATATCTGTAGGCCGCTCGATGATTTTGAAGTTGACTAAAGTGTTGGCCAGCTAGGACTAAATTGATGTATTCAATTAGAAGTCTTACGTCATATGAAAAATCGGAAATCGGGAAACAGAGTATCGGACAGAGATTGATCTCAATCCATGTCTCATGTCTGAAAATATCTTGTTGGATGGAGGATCACATGATCACTTATCTATGGACAGAACTGACTAGGTCAGAGTTTCGCAGCAGTTTCTAGGAAGCTACAATTTGCTGATTAATTAGAGGTCAAATTAGTAATTATATTCATAGACTTATCCAAGTGGGAGACTGTTGGATTAGGTGACTAATAATTAGTATTTACCTAATTAATAGTAGCATAGTCCATTTGGGTTGCCCTCATAGCAGGAGGTTTGATAGAAAGTTTAGTAGAGAGAAAAATTGATTTATTATGTGATTAATAAATCAATAGAAATTAAATAAAAAGTTTATTAATATATTCAAGTGGTAATATATTAATTAGAAACTATATTAATTAATTAGAAATTTTTCTGGAATTAATTGGAATTAATTTGGCAGTTAAATTGATTAATTAAAGGTGCAGGGACTAAAACTGTAATTATTCAATAGTTGAGTAAGTGGCAGTGTAGTGTGACCAGTGTATTTCGAAATTATATATATATATATATATATATATATATATATATATATATATATATATATATATATATATATATATATATATATATATATATATATATATATAAGAGATAAATGGTTGAATTGGTAAGATAAAAGGTTTATCTTGATTTGAGTTCAAAAGGTTTATCTCTAAAGGTTTATCTGGTAACCACCTGGAGCCTATAAATAGGGGTTCTTGGGCACCATATGAAATCGCCACATATACCCTAATCTCTCTGGAATTTCGTTCTCCCCTCCCTAGCTCTTGGGTGTGATCTCATTTGAGGCAGGACAATTGTGCTGCTTAGCTTCCAAGAAATCCTAAAATGTTAGTTTTTCTGATTTTATTCTTTTAGTTATTTTCTTGTGGCCTTTAGGAATTTATTATATGTTCAATTAGAAGAAAACATAGATCCTTATAGGTTGCATGTGAACTTAGGGTTTGAGTTTATAGATTTGCATAAACCCTTCAATTACCTATATATTAGCTGAGTGATAAAAATAGATATGATAACTCAATATGTCAGTGAATGATAAAGTAGGTGTGATAAATTGAGTGTTGTCAGGTCTTGTGTTAACGTGTTGTTTGATAAAGTGAATATCAAGACTATTCAAGAGTAATTATGGTTTATTGTTTTATTAGTTTTAAATATACTAATTATATCTTTTAGTTTGGTCTCTTATATTTAAGATGTGATGTCTTATATGTTCTCGTTTATAAATTTACTAGTCGAATGCTCGCGCGTTGCGCAAATGAAAACCGTGTAGTTAAATTGTTAACAAATACGTTGTTGAAAATAATTATGTCATTGACAGTTATGCTCTTTAATTTAATTTTGAGATATTAAATAGAGAGAGAGAGAAAGATGTCAAGCTTCTACAAGAATTACACATCACTCTGTCATTGCATCTTCCCTCCCTCCCATATGTTGTAGACAAATTACACTTCATTTCGTGGAACCCACCACCTTTCTCCACCTTTAAATAAATAAAAAAACCCTATAATTTCAACTTCAATTCATTTTCACACCCATCTTGCTTAGCCCACCATTATAACCTTCATTTGTTCAATTCCCACCACCATTTCCATCAACCACCATTGCTTCCATGTTACGCATGGCGACATAACGCATCATTCCACACCATTCGTATCGGGCCAATTTGTATATCATATAAATGAATCCAAACCACTCAATCGAGACAACAACGTGAGGGATATCCCAATCTCGTGGTTATTCGGTAAGTCTTTGGCATGTGTGATAGCTTAATTGAGTCTTTGGCATGGGTAAAAAGCAAAGTTTTTGCTGCTCATCTCGAGTTCTCGATGACCTGGATAATCAACAACTACAACTACAAACCCCTCCTGCTTACAAATAGCGTTTGGATTTGCTACTCATCTTGAGTTCTCGACAAACCCCTCCTCCCGACAATGCTTCCCTTCTTCCGACGACGCTTCCTCTCCCTCCTTTCTCTCTCATTGATTTAAGTGGTTTATGAGGAAGACAAATGCAATGGCATATAACAAAATGATTAAAAAAATTCAGTGGAAGTATAAAGAAATTAAAGCAGGGGTATAATTGTCATTTTCTTGTTTTTCCAGTGAAAGAATAAAAAAGTTCAATGAAAGAATCTTGACTTGTGTATTACTTAAATTAATCATAATTCTTGATTTAATGTTACTTTGAACTATTGTTATGATTAATTAATTTAAGAGTTACTTATTGGACAATATTTGAATTTCGATAATGATGATTCCTTAAAATATCAACAATTGTTATTGTTTGTTACAACCACTTATTATAATTAGAAAAAGTTAAAAAAATCATTTAAAAACTACTACTTATTAATAAAAAGTTATTGATACTAAAGTATTTGAAAAATTGTAGGATATTCAAATAAAATAACTACGTGATAATTATAATGATTTAGAGGTTATAAATATTTAAATACAATTTTAATTTTTTTAATCTATTTTTGTATTTAACTATGTCAGCTATAATTTTTTATTTTACTCTTTTAACTTGTGATAAAAAAATAACATAATCTAACATATCTTTAAATAAATAAGTAAAAAAATATAGTCTCTAAAATTTAGTTGTTTGATTAGAAAAAAAAATATTCATCTCGATTCTAGATAACGTTTAATTAACATGATAAATTATCTATTTAATATGATATTTTTAAATTTGCCAACAATATAAACGTATATGTGAATTTATTTAATAAAAATAGTGTACTTATAATTGACAATGAAAATCATTAATTAAAGTAAGTATATTAGAATAATAAACATAAAGTGGGAGATTCAAATGGACAATATAATTGAAATTAGACTAATAAAAGATTTAATGTATTAATTGAAAAAGAAGTTGAAAGGTTGAAGTTTCAAATAAATGTGGTTTGAGTAAAAATGCTTCTTTTATAATATACTAGGCGAATCCCCGCGCGTTGCGCAGGAATACAATTACATAATTAAAATATTAAAAGATTATATATTATTCAAAGTAACAAATAGCCATTTTCTTTGTAGGCCGTTGTATGATTTTATAGAAATTAAAATATAACTTTGGTAAATTAGTTATAATCAAGTTGAAAATTTTGTTAGAACTATATATTGTTATAAATACAATATTTGTACTTAAGTATGAAAAAATAATTCTAAGATAATAAAATATATTTATTATTTTGAACAATATGATAATAAAACTCTCGTTCATCATGAAATTTCATGAGATAAATGATATTTTAAGTGATGAGATATAATAACTACAACTATTTTATGTATTCTTTATTTCAAATTATAATTATTATAAAATGAATATTTTAATTGTTGGTAAGTTTTTTGGTTAAAGAGGACGGTACCTCTGGCAAATTTATTAATAAAAAGAATAAATACAATAGAAGGCTGGGGACTCCCCACCAAAGAAACAACAGAGACCATTAGGACAGGCCCCAATGGACAACAAGGGTAAACTAGGAACCAAAACAGGATTTGGAACCAGGAAACAAAACAAGAACAAAACCAAACAACCTGCAAAAAAAAACAAACCAAACAAGCAGACAGAAAAAGCAGAAAATAGGAGAAAGGAGAGAAAAAAGGACCAAAGTGCATAGAACATTAGCATTAAGGAATGTACCAGATCCTTTTAGCCAAATTAACATTAGCAGAAGGTTTCATAGATAGACTCACCAGTCTACATCTAACATCATCTATAACATTATTCCTTACTGCATGATAAGTTAATTTTTTATTTTTGAAAATCCGATTATTTCTTTCCTTCCAAATGTGGTAAATAGCAGCAGCAAACACAATTCTTCGAATGATGGACCAAATGGTCTTACTCTTAGATTTGGGGTTCAGAAGATTAATAATATCAGACCAGCTATCAGTAGTGAAGGAGAGATTGATGACATGCTGAAGGTCATGCCAAACCATAGAAGGGTAAGAACATTCAAAGAAGAGATGGGGAATGGAATCAGAGCAATCACCACAGAAGGCACAAATGAGATTGGAGTTATGGTCCCAAGTTTTAATTTTCTCATGAGTATTGAGACGATTTTTAAGAGCAACCCAGAGAATGAAAGCATGTCTAGGAATATTCTGAGAAAACCAAACAAGATGATACCAATCGATAGGCTGATTATAGGGGCGGATAGAGTTCCAAACAGAACGAACAGAAAAAGGAGAAAGATGACCGTTGGAAGATCTCCAAAGCAGTTTATCAAGAATAGACGGCGATAGGGAAGGTGGGTTATGAGAAAACAGATTAGTATGGGAGTCCCTCCAGCTTTGGGGGCAATCCCAACATCCGTTACGGACAAGGTCAGAAACCTTAGAATCAGGATTGAAACCCGCAGCATGGATTTTACGGGCAGAAAAGAAGTGAGAAAGAGGACCAGCAGGATGCCAATTATCAAACCAAGCCGATGTAGTGCAGCCATCACCCACTTGGGAGACTATATACTCCCGTATCTTACCCCGCATGTCAAGGATGTTTCGCCAGGCATACCCCGAACCGCATTTTTTGGGTGCATCCCAGAAGTTACGGCCACAAAGACGGTACGAGTGGATCCACTTGACCCATAAAGACTCTTTCTTAGAAAGGATTCTCCAAGCATGGGAAGCCATAAGGGCAACATTCCAGACCGCCAGGTTACGAATACCAAGGCCACCATGAGCCTTAGGGAGACACACAGTCTTCCAGGAGACTTTGGCTTTTCCACGTTTCAGCTCACCATGGCACCAGAGGAAACCCCTCATCAGCTTCTCAATCTCGTTAGAGATAGATTTGGGAAGAATAAAAACAGAAGCCCAATAGATTTGCATAGAAGAAAGAACAGAGAGGATGAGCTGGAGACGTCCAACAAATGAAAGAGACTTGTTTTTCCAGTTATTAATTCTGCATTTGATTTTATCAACAAGCCCTTTACAATCCTTATGGGCGAGACGTGTGGTGATAAGAGGGACCCCAAGGTATCTGACAGGGAAAGATCCCTCAGGAAACCTAACAATACGTTCAATGGCCGCCCTGGTCCTTTCAATTGTTGGTAAGTTTTAATACGCAACTTTCTTGTACATGTGATCAATAATTTTTTTTCAACAAACGTTTTTACTTAATAGCTAACTTTAGGACAACATATTTTATTTTAAATAATATTAAGTTCAAGAAACTAAAACAATATAAAGAATATCGAGAATCGAAATATTTTACATAAGATTTGAGATATGTTTATCTTGTTCATAATACACATATGATATCGATTTATCTAATGATTTAATCATAATATCTATCTTAAAAGGTGCTTCATCCTTTTTAGTTTATTTAGTTACATGCTACAACATATCAAATTTTTGTAAAAGAATAAAAATTAAAAATCAACATATATTATAAAAAACATCAACTTTTGATATGAAATGAAAACAAATATTATCTTGTTATTAGTCTCTCGGGTGTAACTTTCAAGGAAACGAATATGATAGACGTCAAATTGATCTTGCTTGTATAAAATTGCATCTTCCGAATTTCTATCTTTCTCTTCCTCATTCAATATGAATACATGAAATCTCTGTTGGATGTAACTTTCAAGGAAACGAATATAGTAGAAGTCGAGTTGATCTTACTTGTATAGAATTCCATCTTCCAAAATTTTATCTTGCTCTTATTCTTCCAAAATTTTACATGAACTCCAATGTAGAGTTTTATGTGTTTCCAAATCATCATTTTCTTACTATTTATATCTCTATATAAACCAAATATCCAATTAAATACAATAATTACTACTTAATAGTCATAAGTTAAAAAACTTTTCATTTGTAGTGATTAATATGTAAAATAAATTAAAATAAGTAATATGACAATATCATTATTAAAATGAATTTGAAAAGTCATTGGAGTTTCAAATCAATGTGGTTGAAGTATTTTTGTCTCTTTTATAAGATATATAGATATATAGATATATAGATTTTTTAATTGTCTTTTGTTAAAAAATAATAACATTTATTATATACCTATGGTTTAATTATTTATGGTATAAGTTTAATAAATAGTATGATAGTAGTTTATAAATAATTGAATTAAGTTGGACTGCTAATATACTATCAAAAGCTAAAATGATTGACTTGTATACGTGAATAATATACATTATATTTTTTTAGTAAAATGTCCGGTTGATTTATGTTGCTTACGAAGATAGTTCTATAACTAACCTTTATACAAGGCTAAATAGTATTAAAGTTGCTTTGGAACAAATAAGCTTATTTATATGTATTCTTTTTGAAGTTTTGGTTTCGGTCCCGCAGTGTTAATACTCGTGTTCCACCCCTACTTATAAAACTTATGCCTTTGATTAATATCTTTAAACTTTCATGACTAAAAATAAAGTTTGTTATCATTCTACACTTATTGAATAAGATCTATTATTCGATTTCAGTTAGATGTTTATCTTTATCTGATTTAACAAGTATCTTTAATTCAAAGTCATGCTAGTTGAATATGGAGACTGAAATTTATATATATATTTAGGGGCTGTTTGTTTTTCTTGAAAAGTACTTCTAACCTCTTCTGTCTTCATGTTCGCAGACGCGCGCAGACGTTTTATTTTAGCAGACCGTTTGTTTTTTCGCAGACCGCAGACCTTAAAAGGTCTGCGCGTCCTCTTTTAACATAAGTGATTTACCAGCCACTTCTTACCTCTTCAAGAAAATATATACGTACTTGTGCCCTCAAAAATTGAACTCGGTATTCTCCCTCTCATTCCCGATTACCACCTGCTTCCTTCATCCTCCCTTGCCGCTGCTTCCTTCCTCGCCCTCCGGCGCGCCGCCGCTGCTACCGGTCCTCCTCCCTCCGGTGCGCCGCCGCCGCTACCGGTCGTTGCTTCTGTCTTCGGCGCTCCTGCACTCCACAAAGGTAAAAGTGTTTGCTTCTTCCCTTTCCCGATTTGTTGCGGGTTAATCCCGAAAATGTGTTCTTTGGTTCTTCCCCTTTCCCGATCTGTCTCCGATTTGCATCTTCCCCTTTCCAGAAAATGTGTTTTTTTTTGTGTTCTTTGCTGAAATTGATTCCTAAAATTCTTAGGGCTTAAATGGTGACTTGTTTATGAAATTGTTCTTTGCTGAAATTGATTCCCGATTTGTTGCAGGTTAATCCCGAAAATGTGTTCTTTGTTGTTGAAATGCTTAAAATTTAAGGTTTTTGTTGTTGTTTATTGCTTAAATATGGTTAATATGTTTTTTCATGAGGTTTTTCTTGGTTATTATTGCTGTTTTTTTGTTGTTAAATTGATTATTTCTTGGTTATTATTGTTTAAATTTCAATGTTGAAAAATGTTATGTTTACAGACTTTAAAAAACAAACAGTCTTCTTTTTGCAGACTGCAGATCTTTTACCTCTTCAAAAACAAACAGCACCTTAGGCTATGTTTGGCAAATCAACTGAAAAGTTAGTTGCTAGCTGAAAAGCTAGCGAGTAGCTAGAAAGCTAACGACTAATTGAAAAACTAGTTGCAGCTGAAAAAGTTAGCTGATAATAAATGACGTTTGGTACAAACTAGTTATATAAACTAGTTGGAAAATGTAAAATAACATACAAGGACATAAAAAATTTATGAGAAGGCCGGCCCAATACATGGGCGAGGTGGGCTTAGGCCCAGGGCAGCACAAAAGGAGGGGTATCATTTTTTCGGTCCATTTATATTATGTATACATATTGACCCAGAAAGTTTTAGTCCAATCTTGATAGGCCAATACGGCCATACCCTACTCCGTCTGGAATGAATTTTGCAAATTGCAGTGTGCGTGGACTAGTCGAGTGAGCCGGGAATAATGGGGATATCAATCGACAGTCGATCGCCTTGGAAGTCGGAAAACATCAAAACAATTAAACGAAATGTAGAGATCGAGGAGTCTTGAGTCCGCTATCCGTTAGTAAACGGTAATCGTAATCCCATTATTTGCATTATTTGCTTCAAATCCGTTCAATATTCTGACCTTCTTCCGCTCTCTGTAATCTGTAAACTGATTCAGTGAATCAGTGACTCCAAGCTATTGATCGAACACCACAACTTTCGCTTTCCGACTTCTACTTTCGAGTTTCGTCGTGAGTCGTGATAAAATTTCCGATTTCGTCATTTTGAATTGAAATCCCAATTCTGATTTCGCTTTTGACTTTTGAGGACTTGAATTAAAATTCTGAAGTTCACCCCAGGTATTTATCTTTTTTTTCTAATTTTGGTTTTAAGTTTGGTTGTTTGAATAATTCAAACAATCACGGTTTAACTTTTGAAGACACAAATGAAATCACAGTTTTGACTTTTGATTTCTGATTGACTACCTTTCGCCCTTTTAGTTCCTTCTTCCGACATGAAAGAATTAAAGACTTGGAATCACGGTTTTGATTTTTGAAATCTGAATCGAAGTCTTGATTACTTAATCGAACTCAAGGTATAATATTTATTCTTGAATCGAAATCTATTGGTATAATCATTCCAATATGATTTTTCTGATTTTTGATTTTGAGTTTGAAGACTCAAAGCAGGTTTATTATTTCTGGTTATGGTTAGTGAATTCGACTGGAGTTGGAAAAGAAACTTACACTTAAACTTTGTTTGTTCAGGTTATATATTTCTTTTCTCTATCTCTTTTATAGTTATGAGTCGAGATCATGAGAGAACCTAAAAAAACATAGGAACCTAGGAACTTTTTTTCTACACAATATTTTAAAAAAAAAATTGCATCCAATTTTTTTATTTAAAGCGTCTCAGAGATTTCTAAACTCTAAACCCTAAACCCTAAACCATAAACCCTAAACACTAAACCATAAACCCTAAACCCTAAACCCATATGAAAAAAAATAAAAAAATGATTTTTTTGCATCCAATTTTTTTATTTAAAGTGTCTAACAGATTTCTAAACCCTAAACCTAAACCCTAAACCCTAAACCCTTTACCTAAACCCTAAACCTAAACCCTAAACCCTAAAACTAAACCCTAAACCCTAAACCCTAAACCCTTTACCTAAACCCTAAACCTAAACCCTAAACCCTAAACCCTTTACCTAAACCCTAAACCTAAACCCTAAACCCTAAACCCTAAACCCATATAAAAAAAAATTAAAAAAATGATTTTTTTTGAAATTTTTTTTTTATATCTTCTAGATGAATCATAACAAAATTTTTGATATATTTTTTTTTGAAAAATATTGTGTAGAAAAAAAGTTCATAAAATAGGTTCTTACGTTCCTAGGCTTTTTTAGGTTCTCAATTGAACTTTACTATATATATATATATATATATATATATATATATATATATATATATATATATATATATATTTGGTTAAAGTTAAATTTAAATTTAAGAATACATATTAAAAATCAGATAATCCGATATCCGGTTAATATCCTGTCTGAATCCGGTTACACTGGATCCAACAATTTCAGACAGAATCCGAATTAATCTGAAAACCCAATTTGGATAATCCAAATCGAGTGATCTGAAAATCCAATTGGACCGGATAATCCGGTTTTATACAATTCGGTTAATAAATCCAGGCCGAGTATTATCCAGCTTTTGTACACCTCTAATCAGCAATTCAGCATAGGTCTAGGCTGGTTGTTCACCTTTTATACTTGGGGCCTTTCACTTAATGGTTTTGGGCTGTTTTATGTTACCCCACTAATGTCATTGTTTCTATGTATGTGTAAACGTTGCAATCTATTATCTAATCTTTGGATCTACATTTTACCTATCATGCTGCTATGGTAATATTGGATTTCTTTTTAAGTCGGTTGCCTATTCATGCAATTTGCCCATTTTTAAGGTTACAATCAATTTGTTGGACTTAAATGTTATCTAACTATAGCTATTGTTCAGCATGGAGCGTATGATTTCTAAACATCAGCAACACTGCCTTGAGGAGCAAGGGAGTACTACAACTTCCAATATGGTAATTAAGTGATGGATTTTCTAAGTTTAATTTTGATGTCACTAAATTTTCCATCCCACAGGGATCTAAAAAACTCCAAGCTTGCAATCAGCTTCTACAGTCGGTGACACGATATACAAAAATGTACGTCTCTTTGATACTTGGTTAATCATATAACACAAATATTAGCAAGTTGTTTTAAATGCATACATGGATTAATAATCCTGCACTTTTGACAGGCTTGATGAAGTCGAACTGGTACAATTAGAAGTCGAACTCACTGCGGCTCTTTTGCGTACACAATCTAGAAAGGTGCTTTATTATTGTCCGGATTCTTCAAGAACAGGGACGATTCGGTAAATTTACAATTTATATTCTTTGTTTGGACAGAGGGAGTTGATGATGAAGAACGTATGGAACCTTGATCATGAACAGGTATGCGTATTTTCTGCTTTTTCAAAAAATGGACCCTCATATATATTACTGTTGTTCAGGAAAATAAGTCAACAGACGAAAACGAACAACTTATGCAACAGGTAAATTAATTTTTTATTTCCATTGGAACTGTTAGTTATAAAAAGATTGACATCAGATTTAGTTTTGATCGGAGGTTATGTGAAAATAAATACAAGTGATGTGTATGAGATGTTGACTTACAGGTGGCATCTGCTGATAACCAGATAGACAATGTTGATGATGATGATGATGATGGTGGAGGTGTCCATAACCATAACCAGACAGATCCATCCCAACTTCGTACACTCTCTCTCTTCAAGGACTAGTTGTTACCAATCTTTATAAATAAACATGTAATAAATTAAGGAGACTTGTTGTATGTAACTGTGACTTGTCACCTGCCATGCGTTACTATAGTCATAAATACAATTTGCTTCACGTAATTTATAATGTTACGGAAACCAATCCATGAAGAAACTTCCACAAATACTTTTATTTCTTTATTGCCTTGGACCCCAACTATAAAAATTATATTGGAGAACGGGTGTCACTTTAATCAACAACACTTTGACTTGTTAATTATCAGGGGTGGACAGAAGGCTTAGGTATGTTGGATAGGTTTAATTTTGGGTCAAAATAAATATGCAATACAAGATGTCCCAACTAAATATATTTATATTGTTATTGGACTTGATTTATTAATGGGCTAGATGTTTTAATTGAGTCTAAATTTTTTTCTTGATTGAGCCAAGTACTTGCATCAATGTGCTGTGTTGGGAAACCGAAAAAAATGAAAAGCGCCCTTTTTCCTCAATTCCTTTTCCTCCTCTGTCTCCTTTAGGTGGCGTTTGGTTCACAGAAAGTTTTTAAAGGAATTGGAATCTGTCAAGGAATTGGAATCTATCAGGAATTAGAATTCAATTCCATATTGTGTTTGGCTGGCAGAAAATAGAATTGGAATCCAATCCATATTTGTTTGGTTGGTAGGAAATGGAATCGGAATCATTTAAAATGACATATTTGCCCTTATTGTTTTTTGCTTAAATTTACTTTGGTGGTGGCGGAGGTGCTGGTGGTTAGTGGCGGTGGTGGTCGGTGACGGTAGCAGTGGTGGTGGTAGTGGTGGCGGGTGGCGCCGATGAGGGTGGTTGGTGGCAGTGGTGGTCGATGATGGTAAGGATGGTGGTTGGTAGCAATGGTGGTGGTAGTGGTGGTAGCGGGTAGTCATGGCGATGGGTGACGGTGGTGGTGGTGGTGGTGGCGGTGGCAACGACGATGGTGGTTGGTGGTGGTGGTCGGTGACAGTAGTGGTGGTGGTCGGTAGCAGTGGTGGTGGTAGTGTTGGCGGCGGTGGTGGTGGGTGGTGGTGGTGTCGGGTGTTGGCGGCAGTGGGTGATAGTGGTGGGCGGTGGTGGGTGGTGGTAGCGGGTTTCAATTCGAAATGTAATATAAGGGTATAATCATAATCTTGCGAATTCCCTCATCCAAGGAATTCAATTCCTTCCAACAACCAAAGGAATTCAAATTCCTTCATTTTAATGGAATTAGATTCCAATTCCATCAACCAAAAGTTGAACCAAACACAGTATTTCGAAGAAATTCGATTCCAATTCCCTCAAATTCCATCGAAATCCTACAAACCAAACAGGACACTCAAAGCTAAGAAATACATCAACTTTATTTTTTTTTTCCTTTGATTCCTTTGAAGTTTAGTCAATGATTCAAGTTTAAGACTCGAGAGATCTTTCAATTTCTTTGTTTTCTTTTAGGTAAACCTAATTCTTTATTTTGATATTATAAACCCTAAATTTTTAGTCAATAGTGATATGTTGTTACTTGTGAGTTTCATTTTTTTATTTTTTAGATTAAATAAATCATACATAATTTGTTTAGTTTGTGAAAAGTAAATTAGTTGATTAATTGTTATTGTGTAATAGTGTATATTTCTTTTGTGGACAGAAAAATAGAAAATTACTACAAAAGGAAAACACCATGTCCATCTTCAACACCCAATATTGGTACTTTTGTTCCAATTCCTCAAAGTACATCTAGTTTTACAATGTATATTAATCTAGTTGATTTGGATAATCTTCCTTCATATTTCTCCGAAAGACAAAAATATTAAGTTATAACGTTAATCGAATAGATGAAATAAGACATCGTTATTGGATTAAATGACATTGTCAATCACACGACCATAAACTTCAAAAACAAAAATTGGGAATAAGCTAAGAGGTTTTGTCGGTACATGGTTTAATCAATATGGTGTGCATTTTAGAGGTGACAATTATGTTATCTCAAGCTCTTCAAAGAAAAGATCAATACATAGTTGGAGCGGTTTCACCGGTAGAAATGATAGAAAAAATTGCAAAAGTTTAGAGATGATGGGTTTGAGAATCTTTTAGAGGAAGTATATGTTTTTTGTGAACCGTATGAAATTACAAAAGTAGACATGTCGGAAAATTATGCAAATCGAAGACAAAATACCGACGTCAACAATCAACATCATTATAAAGTTGATATATTTCCCATGGTTCTTGATATGCAACTTCTAGAGTTTCGTGATGGCTTTAGTGAGATAAGCTCCGAATTACTTACAAATATGGTGGCTTTGAGGCCTTGTTGCTCATTTTCTCAATTCAAAGCATCAAAGTTAATAAAATTGAGTATGTTATATCCGAATGATTTTACGGGTGGAAAGAATGAATCTTGCACAACAACTTGATTTGTATTATGATGTTGTGAAAGAAGATGTTCGGTTTTCTAACTTGAATGGAATTACCAATCTTTCTAGAGTCATGGTGGAAACAAGAAAACATATTTTTTATTACTTGGTGTATCGACTAGTAAAGTTGGCATTGGTTTTGTCCGTTGCAACAGCAACAGTTGAGAGATGTTTATTGGTCATGAAGCTTGTGAAATCAGATTTAAGAAATCAGATGAGTGATGATTTTTTGAATTGTTTTTTGATTTGTGCCGTTGAAAAAGACGATTTAGCTAAGGTTACAATTATAGTATTTGTTTAAACATTTTTTTGTAATATAACTTTGTTACCGGCATTCATAACCATTTTAACCCGACTTGAAAAAAAATTAATTTGATATTTTTTGTGTCTCAACGTTTATAAATCTTAGATCCACCACTAAATTATGATAATCTTGTTTTTGATAACTATGTGCCATGTCGTTACTATAGTCATAGCTACACCACCTGACTCCTATCATTAAACAAGCATGGGTCGAATTGGCGGTATCACTAGGGGTCCAAATGATAGTGCAGAGATCACGGTCAACTAGCATGTGAGAGCTTTGTTGTGAAGAAAGGTGCAGCTTGAGTCCTTTCAAGTTAAATTAAATCATCTATTATATTGGAAAGAACCACAAACCAACTATGATATGCCTTTTTTGTTATGTGACGTTCAACCGGGTTTCAGTAACCGTTTAATGAAAATAAATTATTGTAATGGAATTTCAACGGTTCAAATATCTTTTTATTGGGCGACTAGGCGATTCTTATGGGGCCTCCAATAAAGTTTGGCCCATTATATTTTATGAAAAGTAATATCAGTGCCAATTTAGCCGTTGATCTCAACGACTCAACCAAAGAAAAAACCGTACTACTCTAAAGTTGATAAATGATCTTCTTATTTATTATTAATTAGTTGTTAATATTAGTATCTGAATATTAGTCAGGAATTTTAACAAGTTAAATTTTAGTTGATAGATTTTGTTAACAGGGAGCATGTTAATTTAAGTTGGTTTGTTGATCGTATACTTGTTGGCAGTTAATAATTTATTAGGGTTTATTGAAGATCGACATTATTGATTAATATTGTCATTAGGGTTTTGCTACAATAAGGAACCAAATCCACTCAACTTAACAATGGACTCCTAAATATTGTCATTTACATTTCTAGCTTGATTAGCCACCAATCACCATTTCCACATTCCATGAAACCATGTACTTGTTTTAACTTGAGGATCAACATATGAATTAAGTCCAGTGAACGCACCGTCTCCAACTATTTTGATAATTACGTCATCCAATATGGTCGTGGCAGACTAGCAGTGGTCGTGTAAACAAGCAATGAAATGATCGTTCGCAACGTAGGAATGGTCATCAGCAACCTTAGGTCGTCCATGGATACCCTCACACATCGCCATTAGGACGTCTTAAGCCTCGTCGCAACAACACCCGACTCCTGATAGGGTAGACATGGCCACCCTCTCCAAGGGCTCTTAAGGGCTGTTTGGAAGGACCAGAATTGTTAAGATCTAAAATTTTAAGAGGTCTGAATTTTAAAGGGGTTTGAATCTGAAATTTTAACATGTTGTTTGGTTGGAACCACTGAATTGGTGTGTTTAATGATAAAAAATGATCATTTTACCTTTCTGTATTATTTCTTAGCTGAATTAAATATGAATGGGGCTGTGATGAGTGGGTATGGGTGTGGTATGAGACGGGGTGGGTGTAGGAGGTGAGGGTGGAGTGAATGGGGGTGGTGTGTAATGGGGAGGGGTGGGTGAGTGGGTGGGTAAGGTAGGGGTGGCGGGGTGGGGTGGGGGTAGGGGTGCGTGGGTGAGTAGGGGTGGCAGTAGGTGTGTAAGAACCCAAAAATAGTGACAAAAAGTATAAAATGAAAGTATATGGAGTTTTGGTTGAACTACGCTTTAATAATAGAAATTCTGTGCAAAAAGAGTAAAAAGGGCATTTTCGTCATTTTGAAATATTTAACTTCATAACGAGATTTTAATGTGTTAAAATGTTTTTAACGTGCAAAATAAATTTATAAGTGGGGTAAAGCTATAAAAGTTAGAAGTTCTTACAATTTAAGCAAGTTATGTACTATTTTGAGGAAATGGTAAAAAGGGGCAAAATGGTCATTTGGCATGTAAATGACTTTAATGTAAAGAAAATTCAATGTTGGGGTCAAAATGAAAGAAAACAAGACTTATAATGTTATAAAAATTAATTCTTATGCCATTTTGGGAAAAATGGAACTTGAGGGACCAAAGTGTAAAATAACTAGGTATAAAAAGGAAAAAAAATCTGCATTCCCATTCACAGAACACGGGAAGGCAGTAGAGAGTTCTAGAGAGGGCTGGACGATCGCTCGGGAGGATTTCTAGAAGAGAGGTGTGAGGAGTACAAGCTTGGAATCAAGATTTCCAAGCCAAATCAAGGTAAGAACACTTGTTCTTGACTTCTAGCACACAGGTTACTCATAGAGTGAGTTATAAATTGAAAGTTCAGTTGCAATCCAATATGTTTTATGAGTCTTTCCATCTAAACAAGCTTGAATTATCAAGCAATTCTACTTAAATCAAAAGATATGGTTGAATTGGGGAAAAACATGATTTTGGCCAAGAACCCTAGTTCACGGGTCCTTGTGATTAAAGATGATTTTAATGACTAAAGTGAGTTTAATATGTTAGAATAGATGAAAGAAACTAGTATTGACAGTTAATTTGAAGTAATTTCAATTTTTGATGTCAAAACTCTAAAAATGAAATTTTCATGAATTTGGATGGAATCAGTGATTCCATGGTTAAAAGACATGTTTAAATGATAGGTTTTGGTCCTGGAATGAGTCTAAAATGATTAAGTGAGTCATAAAGAACTTAATATGAGAAATTAGTGAATTACAGGACAAAAATCGGACTAAAACTGGACTCTGCAGGTCATGCACGAGTCGTGCATTTTAACCCTTGGGTTTGCACGAGTCGTGCACTACCTGGGAACAAAAGAAAGTTGCTATTAAAGGTGCACGAGTCATGCTCTTTGTAGTGCAAAATATGCACGAGTCGTGCTCCTAAAGCAGGGGCAAAATGAAGTGCAATTTGATGCTAAGCCTATCCATTTGATCTCCAACTGATATCTTAAGGATAATATAATATAAAAACATGAAAAATAATGCTAAATTGAGTGTACGACTTTACAAGGGTATAATGGACAATAAAATACCATGTAAGTGATAATTAAAATTAGCAAAGAAAAGGATAAGTGAAGTAATGAATGTCACAACCATATTGTGATATGAGTCTAATGAGATCTGAAACCAGTGGTATATACATGCTGTTAAAGTATAACAAGTTATTAAAATGTGAATAAACTCCTTAGGTACTTAAGGAGTAAAAGATCATGAATAGGAGGGGCGAGGAAAAAGGATGGTTCTAGTTAGACCTCTCTAACTAGTCAAGGTGAGTAGTACGTGGATTTTCGAGTACATAGCAAAATGGGTTTTATTCAAAGAAATGAATTTTATATACAATGTTTTGGGAGTCAAAATGGTTTTATGGAAATTGAAATGATTTAATGAAAATGAAAATGGTTTTATGGAACTGGAAATGATTTTGTGAAACAGTAAGTATAATGTATACAAAAGATAAATGAGAAATACAGAAAATTAATAATGTGACTGAGCCCTATTGATGAGTTGAGAAGTATCCGGATAAAGACCACGACCTGCTGCGGTAGGGGTGGCAAAAAGACACTACTGGGATGGTACCTCCCGTCGTGAAGTAGTTGTCTTACCTTGGTAGATGAATTCGTTTCATACTATTGAGGAAGTAGCTATACGGGTGCGCTCGTATAAAACCTACGGGTGCGCTCGTAGGAATGTGCTCACTAATGAAAAGGAATACCTATGAGTGCGCTCATAGGAAATTAAGTAATTTGAAAATTTGGAATGTTTAAAGTATAAGAAAATTATTTTGGGTCTAAAACCCGTATTACTCACGAGACGTATGTCTTACGTATGTTTTTAAAATGCTATGTACTCAGGTAGCAAAAGAAAGGGTAGATGACGCGTTAAAGGAACAAGAGTCCAGATAGATCAGAGTATGTACCTACTTCCTTAAATTATGGTAATGTATTGAGCTTGTGACATCCCGTATTGAAACTGAAAAATTTTTATGGGAAATTTAACACGTAAATTGTTTTATTTAAATGTTGTATATGGAACGGGGTGGGTAGGGATAGGTAGGTGGTAAGTGGTGGAGGTGAGGTGGGTGGGTGGGTGGTATGGTGTGGGGTAGTATGGAGTGTGGGTAGGTAGATGAGTGGGGTGGGGATACTTTGAATGGGTAAGGGTGGGTAAGGGTGAGGTAGGGTGGGTGGTGTGTGGGGTAGGGCTGGGTGCGGTGTAGTGGGTGTGGGTGTGGGTGGCTCTTAATTTTTTTCAAACATGGTTCGACCTCTTAATTTTTAAGAGTCTTCTGATAAATTAAGAGGTGTTTATTCAAATGCTAACAAACATATTGAATCTGAAAAATTAAGAGACTACCACTTATTTTTCAATTAACATGCTACCAAACAGGGTCTTATTCTCTTTTAGCAATGGGGTTTTAGACTCATCATGGTGCCCTTTCCCATCTTTTCAGACCAAAGTCAAATCAATTGGCCTAGCAACTGTTCTAGCTTTCATATTCACAACATCATGGGTTGACCCAAATAGACTCGTTCCAATCGGTCCAAGCCAATTACGTTGACGTTGTTCAAATCAGGACTCCTTCATCGTGGCAATGATTTTCCAATGGTCTAAATCAAGCTACCAATCTTTTGGTACATGTTGTTAAAGTCCAGAAGGATGGAAAATGTTTTTACCATTAGAAAACCAAGAAAAGAAACTCTATTTGGAAGAGAGTGAAGAACTGTAAGAAAATATTTTGGTGGTTACCGGTTGTGGTTGGTATAAAATTATATCAAAGTCTGAACAAAAGTATGAATTTATCAATCTTTATGCACCTGATTTCAAATAATACACTTTGGTTAATTTTTAAAATTGTTATGCTCCAGACACAATGTAGCACAATGTACAGGGGGAAAAGGAAAATAAGAAGAGTGGAAGAAGGAAGGGCTATGATACCTCCATCATGCGGGGAAGCCCTTTCAACGACGTCACGGCCGATATGATGTTCCCCATGGCATATGATCCGCGACGTTAACCTCTATTAACGAAAATGAAAAGTATAACACATGCTCTAATAACAATATCAATAAAAGGTGAATAAAAAATAAAGTATAAATAAAAGATGGTTTAATTAGGATATTATCGTCCTTTTATCTCAAAAATCTATAAATCATTATGAAATAATAGATTAACAGCTTTTAAAGCATCTCTTATAGTAAACATATACTAAGACTCAAAATATTGTTATCTTATCATTCAATTAACTTTTTCTTCTAATTAAATGATTTCTCCCAATAGCTAAATTCTTCAATAACATTTTTTTATGAATTTAACTAATTTATCCCTATCTGAAATATTCTATACCCCCTCTGTTTAATTAGTCGTTTTTTAAAAACATTATATTTGAATACAAAATATTTTTGTAAATATGATCACTAGACATTAATATATTAATAAGTATTATCAGTAGACATTAATATTTATATAATTAAATATAATACAATATACAGTTTTAAAACTAAGATATAAATAAGGGGATAAAATAAAATTATTATTAAAGAGAATGAGTTAGATGTTCAAACCATGATAGTATATATATTGATCACCCAATTAACAAAAAATTCTATCATCTTTAATGGTTTGAGTGATATTGAGTGGCCAAACTGTTAGAAATTGAGTAGGGTTTGAGTGGAGATCTGGATACCCCTTGGATCATGAGAACACTTTCTGAACTGATATTTCTATCTTACGTCCGGGTTACAAAAATTCAGCCTAGGATAATCCCAAGGGACACTTACGAATCTAGGCACAGAAAAACGTAAGCCAAATTGCTGTGGGATCTGAGTTTGTATGAAAAACGAGAGCTAAAAGGTGTCTACCCCCTCAAAGAGGAGAGCCGTTTATATAATAAACGAGTCAATAGGGTTCCGTCTAGGGTTACCGTAATGGGCTTTAGGGTTGTCGTCATCGATTTCTTTGGTAACAAGTCACGAATTTATGAAGGAATTAATGGTTTCCAAAACTGACGAAATTAGTCAATTTTACCATAATCACCCTCAAGAAATACGATTTTCCATTATGTACCCACTTGGAATTTCCGAAGACCTTTTGGGGCTCTGCCCTGGAACCCCGCTAGGGGCGCTGCCCCTAGGCCCCGCCAAAGGGGTGCTGCCCCTTTGGAAACCCCGAACCCAGGGACGCTGCCCCCGGACCCCCGACTTGTCGTCGAACTGGCTATTTATTCGATCTTATACATGCGTGCACTCCGCACATACCCGAACATATATTAGAGTACAAACTAAATAGCTCTTAGTTCATATGTTAGTTCCAATTACATAAAATGACTTGGTGTCACTAAAATCATCAACACAAATAACAATGAAATGTTATAAAAAATCTTTCATTAGAGATGCTTTTAAAATAGCAATTTGTAATCTTCACAACGCATTTATATTTATAATGGTGTTAAAAAAAACTATAAGTTAATTAGCCTTTCCTAACTCAACCCAAACTCCCTTACAATAAATCTTAAAACTTAGGGTCTATTTGATATGATAAAATTGAACCATGAAGAATTGATTAAACAATGTAATAGAATGAACAAGGTATGGAATAATTCATTGCATTACATTGTCATGTTTAGTTGGTTCGAAAAAATAAAATGTCATTAACATTTTATTTGTTATTAATATATAAAAATAAATAAATAAATAAATAATGTCAATTAATAAAAATATATTAAATAAAAATATATTGTTAAATAAATTACCTATAAATATATTGCATTTCATTTAAAATACATATTATAAATTATGTAAATAGTTAAAAAAATTTCCTTTAATTTAATAAAAAAATTGCGAAATGAGAAGAACTAAATATCATAAAATTTTAAAATATAAAATATGATACACAATTTATTAATTTTTTAAAATAATTTTTTAATTTAAACAAAGTTTTAAACGTATAAATCTTTTTTCTATCACGTCGTAGTACTTCATTTCATCCACTTATTTGATTACGGTATATCAAACACTACTTAAGTTTTTTATATGTTAATCATAAAAAAAGAAAAAACATATTAACTTAACAATAAATATCTGAATTTTCATACACACGCAAAACTTATACGGAGAATAAATTTTAACATTCATTGATAATCTTCGCTTATGAACCATAACTATTTTTTAAATCATATAAACAAATAATTACTTATAATATAATATAATTTTATTATTAACAATATAAAAATAAATTTAATAACTGTTAATCTGGGTGTGTGCTATAAATGAACAACTACTTTTGCAAATATGGAAAAGATAAATTAGGGGAAATGTATACATACATCTCTATTATTGAGTATACATCTTTAAAATAGTTTTTCATTGTTTATTTTATTAAACGCATTCGTTCTAGTTACTATTATACGCATTGATATTTTTGAGAATGTACATTTAGAAAGAGAATTTATGAGCAGTAACACCTACAAATTATACATGAATGACTTTGTTAAGATGTCAAATTAAGTAATTATCTTTAGGGAAAATATGTAAAAACAACCATATCTTTTGTCAAAATTTCTGTTTAGACGTTTTACAAAAGAAAAAAAATTTACTTTAAACAACTAACCACTAAAATTATCCATCCATTAATTGTTTACATACACAAAGAACAATTTCTTACATATGAAATAAAAATAATTTACCAGTAAATAATGAATTATTTTAAATCAGAATCTTTATAGACTACAATATTATTATCTTTTTGCAATTTCATTTTTATTTAATTTTTTTAAATTTCAAATTGTTTTTGTTTCACAAACGGTAGGATTTGTGGTTTGGCTCTTGTTGATAAGATCAAGAATAAAATATTAATTAAATACTTAAATGAAAGAGACATCAATAATCAAGTCGGTCACCCCGAGAAGGACAGAACAGCTGTCATACAATTCACCGTAAACTTTGCTTTTACTTTTCCTTTTCTTTCAAACACAAGAGTTTCAGTGGGGCCATGAAGGCGCGCTTCCTGACTATATACGATATATAGAGAGGAAGAGGGAATAGATTCACAGACGCCATCGGAAGTGACAAGTTGGGTCTTAGAGGTTTTTAGGAGAGGGATACTATGGAGCGGAGAAGGTTAGAGATGAAGTAAATCGAAGATAAGAATAACAGACGAGGGAAGTTTTCGAAACAGAAATCAGGATTGAATAAAAGAATACGAAATCTGAATGAAGATTTCTAAGGCACAACGGCACAATAAGCGAATTTCCGTTCAAGGTGCATATACGAAGCAGCGATATACATCTAATTCATGATCTCTTAATTTCGTGCTTTCTTATTCAATCCTGCTTTCCGCTTCGAAAACGTCACTAGTCTGCTACTCTTATCTTCGATTCGCTTCATCTCTAACTTCCTCCGCCCCATCGTATCTCTCTCCAAAGAATCTCCAGATTAGCCCATGCACTTAACTTGTCACTTCCGATGGCCTCTCTAAATATATCCTCTCTCTCTTTCTACTTTTGCTCTGTTCTTTGACACTTGTTGTAATCTGGTTCTGCCTCTAATCCTGCGTTTCCTTCAAGTTCCCTCCAAGAATTATTCCACTTTGTAGTTTGCTGGCATAGTTTAGGGTGGTGTTGTTTTTATGTTTCCTAGCTTCATGTATGTAGGTCTCTTGTTTGTATTTCCTATTCTCTTTGTTCTATGTACTTGTGGAATTAATGTAGTCATGAATTATAATTCCTAAAACCTCCAATTATAAACTGATGATACACTTGTCTAGTTTAATGAAATGCAAACTCCCCATTGTAAGGCTGAAGGGAGTGGTGCCTCCAACATGTGGGAGGCAAGACTGCCACGTAGGCGCCACATCAGTTTTGTTGCCAACATCCAAATTTATGTTGCACTCAGGGAGTGGTGCCTCCAACATTGTGGGAATTTCTTTTTTATTTTTTTTTAAAACTAATTTTCATTTAACACAATATATTAAAAAAAACACATTACATTAAATAAAAAAACATTACATTAACTTGAAAAAACGTCACATTAATTTAAAAACATAAAAAAAAGCCGAAATAAAAACAAACATTCCTAATAAAACGATAACTTTCAATCCGAGTATTCTTCGGAATCATCTTGTGGTGGCATATTGAGGTCCAGATTTTGGAGTCGATATATGTGTTCCGCCAAATCGGCTCGAAGCTCGTGATGTTTCTGATTGTTTCGTATCTCCCTTCTTCTTGCCACGTACGGTGGGCTACCCGGCTCTATTGGTGGAATTGACGGAACTTCCTCATTTTCCACATATTGACATATCGTTTTTCCTTGATCTTCTATGATCATATTATGTAAAATTATGCATGCATACATAATACGCGATAGCTTGTCCACCGACCGTGGACGTGCCGGATTTTCCAAAATTTGCCAACGTTTTTTAAGAACTCCAAATGCTCGCTCCACATCCTTTCTTGCCCTCTCTTGAGCTGCTTTGAATTTTATACGCTTTGCATCACCTGGACATGTCAAAGATTTCACAAGCACAGCGTATTCTGGATATATACCATCTACAAGATAATACCCGTATTTGTATGTGGTTCCATTTACTTGAAATGGACAATCCGGGGAGGAGCCGTTGCAAAACCCGTCAAATAAAGGCGACATGTTTAAAACGTTGATATCGTTAATTGAACCGGGAGCACCAAAGAATGCATGCCAAATCCATAGATCCTGTGATGCAACTGCCTCCAAGATGACCGTTGGGTGAGTCTTATCACCCCGTGTGAATTGCCCATGCCATGCACTCGGGCAAGTGGTCCAAGACCAATGTAGACAATCTAGACTTCCAAGCATCCCAGGAAAACCGTGCACATTTGCGTGATGCGCGTACAATGCCTGAACATCACTGAATGTAGGCTTGCGTAAATACCTTGGACCGTATACTTCAATAACACATCGGCAAAACTCCTCCAAAGTTTCCCGTGTCGTCCGCTCCGACATTTGAAAATACTCGTCCCATGAATCTCCCACAGAACCGTATGCTAGTTGACGTACTGCACACGCACATTTCTGTATCGGAGAAAAGCCTTCTGCACCTCTTGCGTCGGGACGTTGACTAATATACTCAGAAAAATTAGTCAAGTCGGTGGCAATACGCATAAATAAAGGTTTGTGCATGCGAAACCTTCGGCGGAATTTGCTTTCGTAGATGGCATCATCATTAAAGTAGTGCGCCATAAGAAGATTATTTGCAGCCCAACGGTCCCTCAAAATAATTTTTCGAGATACCCGTTGTGAACTTTCGGCTTCGGATTCGTCTTCGTCTTCTAAAAGACCGAGCATAACTTCCATTGATTTGAAAGCCGCCTCACCAATCATTAGTAGCTGTTGATTTCTTTGAATTGGATTCATTTTGAAATTGTATATATGTGAAGAGGTTTGTGGATGGATGTAAAATGAAGTATGTATATGTATATATAGAGAGTTAAAAGATGAAAAAAATTTTTTTTTTTTTTTTAAAAACAGTTTTTGACCGTTCAACGGTCTCAAAAGCCACAAAGTGTTGACCAAAAGAGGAGAGAGAACGCGGCATTCCTCTGCCGCTCCAGACGTGCCGCTCGCCGATGCCGCACCTGGGGGGCGGTGTTGCCGCCGGCAAAACTGCTCCACGTCGGATGCCTCCGGCAAAATTGCTTCCACTCCGTGCAGCCTAAGTAGTTGCACTAATTGATGTCAGTTGGGTAGGTTTGGTTTTTATTTTTGCCCATGATTCATAACTGTTGGGTACATATTTGCACTAATTGATGTCAGTTAGGTAGTCCACTTAAATACTTCACGGGAGATAGAAGGTGTTATTTCCATTGTTCATGTGACCATTGACTGTCTACCATACAAGTCAAGTACAATAATTTAGTTAGCAGGATTATCTTTCTTCTACAAAAAAAAGTGCTTCAAATACTGTTGGAGCTCGAGAAACAGCTGTTAAAATAGTTGATACTGTTGTTTTTCCATGTGCCCTACAAGTACAAAGCATAAAGTTAAATTAAAGCTCAAGTGATGTCCAATCAATGATATGAAGACCTGTGTAGAGAATTCTTGATTTGAATATTACTTTTTACTAATTTTGATTTTAATTTTCAATGATTACTTTTTACAATTTTTAATGTTCAATTTTTACGGTTTGTAATCGTTAATTTTTATAGTACATTTATTTAATTTGTAATGTTTAATTTAGTTATTTTGTAGTGTCTAATCTATATAATTCCTATGGTTTGTAAATAATAAAAAATAAGAAGACCGGGTACTAGTATCGACCACCAAAAGTCAAAGAACCAATGTCCAATGTGACCGGTTTTGGTTCTAAGCAATCAAGGCGGGTACTTGCGTATGTTTACCCCTAATTGCAAGTGTTATTGAATGTACATTGTGTATGTTTTCTGGTTCATTGGTTAATGTTTTATACTAGAAGTTGAGGATATGGGAGTAGGGTTGCACATTTGTCGGTTAAAACAGACACTGATTCTTTTAAGGACCAGTAAACCTTGGTTAAGTTTGGGTGAATTAACTTGAGAGCCAATTGGCAACTAGGACGATGACACCAAATGGGTAAAGTGTTCGTTATGCATATAACTACATTTAAACAAACACTCCTTCCAGCAAAATGTGTATTTTCGGTATCTACATACAAATCTGAAAATGTTGGGTACTTGTCAACACAATAAATACACAATCGTATCTCACTTACCTTGTACATGCACGAGCATTGATCAGGTAGAGGCCTCAATAAAGATATTGTCATCTAAATAGAAGACTGCAATGCTAGTATAGTGAACAATTCTAAAAGATAATGGACATGAGAACACTAATCTACCAATATGAAAAAAAAAACACGTGTACAAATTGTTGTCCACCGCCACCAAATACAACCGTGTTGGAAGTATGAACACTTATAAACCAAAAGCTGTCTTTAATGGCTACACATAAACCTATGACACTAACTATCGATATATATTTGTACGTGTTGCAAAAATATACAATGTTTGAGGTTCACTCTTTCTGGAAGCTAACCTCTGATTGGTCGTTAATCCAATTGGAGATTAAAATGTGTTCATAAATAGTGAATTTAATGAAGAATTTTATACATACGCTCTCCAAGGATTTAAAAACCATAAGGAAATGTGGACAGGTGAAAAAATCATTGTACATGCTAAACCAATCACTATAAGCATAGTTTTAGTCGATTTACTCAAGTTGTCATTGGGAGAGGATACAGTAAATGACAATTAAATCAATATTTTTTCTTTAAACGAAGGAGGGTGAACTTGCAATTTGCATTGTATGTGTTAATGATATCATCATGGTAAGTGATGATATAGATGAAGAACTAATTAAAGGCCTATATTGGTTTGGGGTTTGAGATGAAAGATATCGATAATATTTTCTATGAATAGAAGTAGCCAAATATCAAGAAGGAATCTACATTCCACAAAGAAAGAAAAATTGGGATGCAATCCAATTTATGCAATCTTAAGGATACTAGTTGTGACGGGACTTTTGGATCGCAAACCTTTGGACACTCTTGTGGAATCCAAACAAAATGTAGGAATTATGAATAGATTTACGAGGTAGACAAATGAAAATTTTAAAGGGTAGTAAAAAACTCATCTATCTCTCGCACAATAACCTAAATATCTATTCCGTCGTTGATGTGAGCAGTCATTGGCGGATCTGGTATGGTGCCCAAGGGGGCCTCTGCCACTACTCAAATTTTGTCTAGAAATAGCCTAATTCATAGCCCAAATTTGAAATAATTATAGCCAAGTGACATATGAAGCCCAAACTGAAAAAAGGAAAAGAAAGAAAGCAATGCTAATCGGCCAAGAAGAAAGAAAGCATCGCTGAAAACTTTACATAATTGATTTTAAGCAAGTAAATTAGGAACTTGCCTGGAGATTTACGCTACGGCCTACGATAAATTGATTTTTGTAAGTGTGAGATAAATTTCTCCCGTAAATCTTGTTGATCATGTAGAAAGGTATAAATACAAAATTACAACATAAATCTAGGAGATATAGACGGTAAGTTGAAACCAATTGACTAATCAAATAAAGTTAATATGGATAACGGAATTTAATAAGGTATTTATATTATTTATAGGGTTTATTTCATAAAAAACCCTATATTTTCAACTTTTTTCTGTTTAAACCTAAAACTTTATTTTTTTCAAAAAAAACCTAAATTTTGGAGAAACTTTTTAATTTAGACCCTTAACCTGTTTTACAGGTTATACATACTTTTTTTTTCAGAAAAAACCCTAATTTCTTTTATTTTTTCCGAAAAAACCCTCAATTTCAATGATTTTTTTCACAAAGAAAATTTTTTCTTCGTTTTTGTAATTGACATAACTTTCATATACGATGTCCAAATTCTACGAACTTTTTATCCCTGGAGAAGTCGTAATTAATACTACAACTTTTCTTTACTGACTTTTGTTTGAATATGTTCAAATATTTCGCTACACTGGCTTGTTTTCTTATAATAGTTGCATCTTTTGCATACGAGCTCCGTTTTATACGTTCTATAAGTCGACGGATTCGTAAACACGAATACATCGTGTAATGAATATTATTTAAACCAAAATATTATTTGTATGAGTTATCGAATTTTACGCTACTGTAGTCTATTATTCGAAATTATAGCGTTTACTCGATAATTGATTCGAAATATCATATTGTAGTATTATAATTTCCAATAATACCTTAGGAAAGTTATGAAAATTACATTTCAACGTATTATCCTAATTTGCGCTCTGGTTGACCTCTGTTGACTTTTGTTGACCAAATTTGACGGATGTCATAGACGGGGTCGCAATAAAGTGACGACGTAGCACTTATGTGGTTGGAGTTTGAACGGTACAATTTAAACATTCACGAGCGGATGAAATTTGAAAAGAAAAAGCTTACGAGGACAAACAATGAGCCCGTCATGATCGACAACGAGCCCGTGACTAAAAACAACGACTAAAAGACATAAAGTTTTTGTCGTTGAATCCGGAGGAGGGTCTCGAGGGGGAAGCACTCGAGATGGTTTTAAAATACAAAGCTGATATCATAAAAAATATTGGTTGTGGTTTCCTTTTTTTACGTTTGTGGTTTGTCGTATTTTTTAATTTGTAATTTGTCGTTTTAGTTTACGTTTGTAATTTTATTTTCTTAATTAATTAAATGTTTTATTTTAATTTAGTTATATTTAATGTAATTAATTTTTTAAATTTAGTTATATTCAATTATATTTATGCTCATATTTAAGAGACTGTAACGAAATATCTAAACATATTCAAACAAAATCAGTAAAACAAAGTTGTAGTATTACTTACGATCTTTCCAGAGATATAAAGTTTGTAGAATTTGGACATATTATATGAAAGATATGTCAACTACAAAAACGAAGAAAAATAATTTTCTTTGTGAAAAATCGTTTAACTTGCGGATAAACTCGTAAATGGCCTAAATTAAAAAGTTTTCAGAAAAATAAAAAATTGAGGGTTTTTTTCGTAAAAAAGAAAAAAAAAGATTGGGGTCTTTTAGTCGACAACAAAAACTTTGTCTTTTAGTCGTTTTTCTTCGCGGATAAACTCGTAAATGGCCTAAATTAAAAAGTCTTCGAATAATAGACTACAGTAGCGTAAAATTCGATAAATCATACAAATAATATTTTGGTTTAAATAATATTCATTACACGATGTATTCATGTTTACGAATCCGTCGACTTATGAAACGTCGAAAACGGAGCTCGTATACAAAAGATACAACTATTATAAGAAAACAAGTTAGTGTAACACTGATTTTCCTTAATTATATAAACCATTTAGATCCGTGGATGCACTTGCACACCTCAGATATGAAGGTTTGAAAATCGCAAATTTTTTATCTAAATAGGTTTATGCTCATGTTTATGGGACTGTAGCGAAATATCTAAACATATTCAAACAAAAGTCAGTAAAACAAAGTTTTAATATTACTTACGACCTTTCCATGGATATAAAGTTCGTAGAATTTGGACATCGTAAATGAAAGTTATGTTAATTACAAAAACGAAGAAAAAATTTTCTTTGTGAAAAAATCACTGAAATTGAGGGTTTTTTTCGAACAAAATAAAAGAAATTAGGGTTTTTTCTGAAAAAAAAAGTATGTATAACCTGTAAAACCAGGTAAAGGGTCTAAATTAAAAAGTTTCTCCAAAATTTAGGTCTTTTTTGAAAAAAAATAAAGTTTTAGGTTTAAACAGAAAAAAGTTGAAAATGTAAGGTTTTTTATGAAATAAACCCTTATTTATATTGTAATATGCATTATTTATTTATTTTGCTATCAATATGGATAACAGAATTTAACTTTATTTCTTTACCAATGATCATTATTAGCAGGGTCGGAACTATTATATAGCCCGTGAGAGCACAGACTATCATTTAAATTTTCCCATTAAAAATATACTTAGTGTATATCCGTCGATAATGGTTTTAGCTGCGAATTTGCCATAAAACAATGCGTATAAACCTTGTTAAAGGGTCGATAGAGTTGAGTATTCGTTAATATGTCACCATTGAAAAATTTTGTGCTACCCCTGGATTTTATTCTTGGTTCCGTCCTGTCAGCAGTCATTTTATACACCCCCAAATAGAGACACATGGAAGTTGCTTGCCTTTAGATACCTAAAAGGAACATCATGTTAAATACTACTCTTCAAAAAGAGAGAAAATTGGATCACCAAAGTGTTCATCAGAGTGGCCAGGTTTGTTAATGATGGGCGATCAACTACTCGTATTGTAGTTATATATGAGGAACCTTATAACATAGATGAGCAATAACCGATTGTATCACGATTAGTGTTTATCTTTTATAGTATTCTTTTTAACCCCTAAAATTACCATTTTGCCCATCTAGACTTGGTATAAATGTTATTGGCTCATTTGGTTTCAACACACCGCTAAAAAAACTTTTAATCTCGGTGTTTTTGCAACCTCATACTCCTAACTACTTTCTTTAATTTCCAATCTACAATGGCATCCTCACAAGCTTTTGCTTACGTTTGGCCGGTAGTACCAAAGTAACCTCTGAAAACTATACAAATTTTGTTTGTCCATATACCCAAAACCCGACTGTTGGTGTAATTTTGATTCGTCAATATACCTGAAACCTTGTTTTTTAGACTATACTTGAAATCAAATAAACCATAAATATATTATATTTGGATGAAGATAAATTTAATTTTAATAAATATATACTAAAATTCATATAACCTGAATATCTTGTTATCCTATATGAATCCGATTACATCAGATCCAACAAATTGGAACCAAATCCATGTTAATGAATGATCTGTATTGAGTATGATGAAAATTCGATTGGACCAGATAAATTGGTTTTATAAGATTTAGATAAAAAAAAAAGAGAGAGGTTCTATATCATTCTACAAAATCTTCTTATTTATCTTCCTAATCACATAATCAAGACAAGTGTCAAAATCAGGAGAAGAAATTAAGAGAGAGAAATAAAGGATTCCACATGTCATAATTTAGTGGGTAGGAGGATGAATTAGGATGATAAAGTAGGATGAAATAGAATTTTCGTAAAAAAAAACATGGATTAGGTGCTATCTAGCTTACACCTCTAATCACTAACGTTTAGTTCCCGAGTTGTAGTAAAGGAAAGAAAAATAAGGGGAAGGAAAGTAAGGAGAGAAAAAAAAGGGAGGGAAAAGAAAGGAAATTGTATTTTTACGCTCCCGAGTTTGAAAGAAAGGAAAGAAAAAAAATTACGTATTCCCGAGTTGAAAAGAATAGAAAAATAAACAACTTTACCATTATACCCTTAGTAAGTACTTGGTAAAATGAAAAAAAAAATGAAGATTTCTTTGTTGGTAAAAAAATTTGTACTAGTTTTGTGGAATCTATGAGATCTTTCTTGATATATTAATTAATTGTTTGAATGTAAAAAATAACATTTTGATCTTTTTAGCTCATTCGGTAAGGTTGGTGTATGATTGTCAACGTGTTTTTATGCATAACTAGTGGGACCCCGTGCTCCGCACGGGTTCGGAATCGCTGGAGCACGGGTCCGGATAAATGCTATAATAAAGTACAATTGTTGTAATAGAACTGAAAATTTTTGAGATTTTTAAAAGTACAATTGCTGTAATAGAATTGAAAGTGGGATGCTATAATAAACAGATAAAGTTACCTGCTCCATTCCAGCAGATTTTGTCCCAAACGTGTCTTTCACACTCACATGTAAACTGAGCAAATGCTTTCTGCTATGGAGTAAACAAAGAATCGTTATCAAACATTTTTTCAAAAGAGTCCCTTGTTATTTAAAAAACATATTATTGTTAAAGTTAAAAAAACATAAACTGTTTGAAATTGCAGTAAAATATTTGGAATATACTCATAACAGTAGACTTCAAATAGTGCAAAAACTATTTTTAATATCTTTAACATCTCCGGTCTGTGAAAAGACATGAATACCCTCATCATTATCATCAAAAATAAAGAAATCATCGTAATACCTTCGGAAGATTAACATTGAGGGCAGCCATTATGGCAATTGTAGAAGAGCACGCAAAATCTACAGAACTTGATAGCCCAGACCCTGTATTTCTTGGGTCTTTGCAAGAAAAAAATCAAGCTTAAATAAAATAGTTACATATTTTAAGGGATCAAACAAAAAAAATTAATAGAATAGTAATTACCAAAACTTCGGCTTGAGAGCTTTGTTTCACTTCCTCTAATTCTGTCATCGGTGTCCCTTGTTTCGTTGCTTCTTTTCTCAACTTTTTAAGCTTTGCTCTTTTTTCTGCTTTTGCCAACTTCACAATACCATTGTCACGGGCTATATCGTCATTTTCACCGACCGTTTCATCTTCATTTTGTGCATTCGCTAATTTATTTGGGCCCTTTGATACTACATAAAGATGTCAAACACATAAATCCAAAAACTTTATTCTTGATTATACCAATGTACGAGTGTTGAGACAAAAGTTAAAGTTACCTGTCCTGTAATACACTTGTCCATCTAAGGTCTTCACATGGAGAGCATCTACAGTGTCAATTTCATGTTGAATATTTTCAGTAGCTAATGATTTCTTTCTACATCGTTTCTCATACAAAGACTCAAGAGCATCTTCTTTCACATCAGCAACACGGTTGATACGTCTATATAAATATTTAAAAATATAATGAAAGATGGAAAATGTGTAATATAATTACACAATGGACTTGCTTAGTTGCTCACCTGGTAATTGATTGAGTATCCAATTTTGATACAAAGCTAGCATATTATGCCATTACTAAGTTGATGTTATAATTGAATCAATTCTTGCACACCCATGCCACCAACATTATTGCCCATCAATCGCCTATAACATAATACAATAAGCAAGAGTTTTATAACATTTAATTAATAAAATAAAGTTTGAAATGATAAGATAGTAGCAATTAACAAATAAATTGGAGAAAAAAATGAGTACATACGCATTTTCGTTTATGAGTCTTGTAATTTCATTTCTCAAAACTTTGAGTTCGACTTGTTCTTGCCTCTGTAATTAAATGAAGATATATAAGAAATCAATAAAATTTGAAAATGATAGATTAACCCATCAAGTGACAGTAGCAAACATTAGCAAACATTTAGCTTGTAATCATAAATTAACCCATCAAGTGACAGTAGCAAACATTTAGCTTGTACCGCATAAATTATATTATGGAAAAACGAACATAACGTTAGTAATTTATGGTTGAAAAAACAAAGAGTGATGAACATGTAAAGAATGGAATAATAAAAGTTGAAACTGATCCGAAAAACATAAATTGAAGCTTAATCGGCATGATTTGAGTTAGAATTTTAGGCACAATCAACACAAATTGAGGTTTTTTTTGAAGTTTTGAAAGAATCTTAGTCAATCTCAGGAAAATAGCAAATGAAAGGATCGCACAATATAAACAACAATGGAGATACATTCAGTTAGGAACAGGCGATTCACAAATTAAAATCAAAGAACCAGAACAATTAACCGCATGCAAACACATACATCCATTTAGTGGATTTGAAACCAATCAATCGGAGTATCTCAACCCCCAAAAACTGAAATAGCAAATTAAAAACTTCAATTGAAGCATCGGTAAACCCAGAAACATACAAGCATTGGAAGATTAAGGCAATGGATAACCTCCATTAAACAATAAATCGTCAATCAGTCGCACAAATCAAGCAACAACTTAAAATCCCGAAAACGGAAAGAATGCGAACCCAAATCAAACTCAATAGCAACTCAAAAATCAAATCGAAAAACACATGCAATGGTTTTCGAACAATACCTAGAACTGGAGAACTCGTAAAGGCAACCTGTATTTGAGAAGACGACAATAGCAACTTTCGGTTTATACCGACATGCATCTGCGTCTAATTGGAATGGTGAAGTCGTAGTCGTGGTGGTGACTGTTGAGATAGCTGGCGGTTGATATGGCGATGGCATTCCTGATGCTCTGCTCCAAAAAATCAGTCATGAGTAGTGTTGGTAGTAAGGATCCGCAACCCTTCAAGGTGGTCGGCTCCTGGGTGAAGCTAAACGATGGGAAGGAACACGTTAAGAGAGGAAGCGGCGGAGAAGCTAGGGTTTTGTGCGTGGGGGAAGTTTTCTGGACGATGGGGAAAATAAAAACGGGAATTCCAGAAAGAATAAAAACCCGCGCACCACAAATGGGAAAAAAAAACGTACATCACATGACCAAACTCACGCAATTTAATTAATAGAGTAATTCTTAAATTAAATCATGCATATACATAACTTACTGTTAAATTTTAGATGTGCATAAGGTGAGAAACAACTAGTTTGTCTTGTTCTTATAAGATACAATCTTTCATAAATTACTATATGCATTCACATCACACCAAGAAAATAGAATTACATACTTATCCGATCAATCCCGATAATTCAGTAAAGTGAAGCAAAAACTCAGGAACGATACTTCCTGGCATTAAATCGGTCAATTAAGGTTGGATTTAAATTGCATGCATTTCATCCCAATAACTCGGCAACTGAAGGTCTGAAGCAGGAAATTCGGAACTGATTTATTTGACAGAAAAGAAGAAGAGATGCACAAGAGTGTTTAAAATTGTGGGATGGGACTTCGGATTTGGTGCATGGAGGAGTTACCACTTACCAACGAGGAAGTTCTTTGGCTTTTAGTCTGATATATTTACTCTGTTCTTTAGTCATCTTGGATTGCTCTCTAATTGCAGGACTTTAAGATGTTAGGTTTGAAAACAAATCAATAGGAAAATTTGAATTATAAAGACCATTGGTGCATTTTGATCATGTAATTTTTATGTCTCATTCCGCAAACTAATTATTTGAATGACCGTATATTATTGTTCGCAGGAATACTAGACAAAAAGTACATGAAAATGAAGGCTTACGCCCTCCGGTATGCAGGCGTCGGGCTTGTGCGAGGTCCCATGTGGCATGCAAGCTTCGCAATGAACACCGCCCCTCTAGTGAGGGGTCGTCGCATTTTCTTCACCGCACGACGCCTTCTCGTCGCACGAGCAAAAGGAAACCAATCAACTTATACTTGTACATTGAGCTTGATTTAGTGTACCAAAACTAAGAGGAAGTGAGAGGTTACCATTTCCATTTCCAGGGGTGAGGGGAGGAGAGAGAGAAGCTGAGGTGGCACCCCAAAAGTGAGTTTAAGTGAGAGGGCACACCGGATGGCCTTAGGAGCATCTGCCCAGTAGCATGATTACACTTGGTATCATGTATATTTTCTCATATCATATTGTTTGTTTTTTACCATATTCATAGAACTTTTGTATTTGACTTTATAACTTCAATCACTCTATCTTTTTAAATACAAATCAATGAGGATCAGGACTTGTGTATAATAGCCACGGTTATGTAAGAGTAAGACGTCACAAGAACATCAAAGCTCATATTCTTTTTGTAAGGGTTCTGAGCTTGAAAATATGTTTTTCGTATCGAAAGTGCAAGTATGTGTTTTCATTTGTTGATCCTAAAAAATATTTGATTCCCCTTTGGTTCATTTCGATTTTTTTGTAACTGTTATTAACATGTATATTTTTTTGGGTGAAACCAAAACTGTAATCTCTTTTATTCAATACTGATGGATTAAGGTACTGGATTCAAGTTCATGTGTCTCTTTTTTTTGGGTTAAATGCAAGAAATAGCAATGTATTTTCATTGATTTGTTTATAATTACACCTTACTTTCATTTCATCCTATTTACATCTTTCTACTTTCAGTAATCACCCAAATTATAACAGTGTACTTTGAAAAAGTACCAAAATTGAAAAAATATTCAATTTTGGACTAATCAACGCAGCAAAAGGGTATTTTAGGAAAAAAAAAATCTGGGATCAATGTATATTGTATTGTATGTATGTATGTATGTATGTGTCTATATGTGTGTGTAGGATACTAACTCATGATGTCTGAATTCTCTTATAATTTTCAAAAGACAAAATTGTAAAAATGATCCCTGTGGTTTGCAGTTTTTCCGGGTTTTGGTCCAAACCTTGGAAATTTTGGATAAAATGGTCCTTTTGACAATGTTTCATTGTGAAATGTCCAAACTGAAATGACTAATTTACCCTTTTAATATCATTTCCCCTTTTCTTTTTACCCAACCTCTTTTAACAATTTATATATATAGTCCCTGTCAAAAAGCCCTCTTTGCGTTTGTTCAATCGGAGGTGCTGGATTCATCCGCTGAAAAAAAAAACCATCGCCATGATCTCCGGCGACGATGGACCATCTCTGACCCAACCAACGTCCTTTCAAGCGTGTATTATCGTCGATGTTTAATGCGACATAGAGCAGTATCAATTATCATCTCTAGACCTCAGGTACGCTGCCCCCAATCTCATCACAGACGGTGGTCAACAGCTGCAGCGGCTCCCCTTCTCCGGCCACCGTCACATTTCGGCGGTTCAATTGCTCTAGCAACTGCATTCACTGGCGACAATGAGCAATCCCACCATTATTTGAAGCTCGCCTCATCAACCGCATCGGGATTTCACAAGGTGGGTCGGTTCAGTTCAATCTCGGTAATAGTGGCGGTGAACCGGTCCTCGGTCAATGCTGCTACTCCACCATTCAATTGTGTTCCTCACGGACTGCATCCAGTGGATAAAACCAATCACGGTGGGTTTGAATCTATACCCACTGTCGAAACTCCTTTCAATCGCCGAGACTGCCTTGACGGGGGTCGCACACACTCCAAACGCATCTCCGATCAACTTCTTAATCAAGGATTCAAGGTTACAATCATCGATAATCTTGATAATTCTGTCGAAGAAGCGGTTCATAGAGTCAGAGATTTAGTCAGTCCTTAGCTCTAATGGCTGCTGCTCAGCTTCTTTGCAATCAATCCCTTCGTCTCTCAGGTTATTACGTATGCTCTTGATTTTAGGGTAAATTGCATAAAAGTCACTAACTTTTCCGATTTTCTCGATTTTGACACTGTATTTTTAGTTTTTGCAATTAAGTCATTATGTTTTTAGAAAAATTGCAATTAAGTCATTATGTTTTCCAAAAGTTGCGAAAATGACCGTACGACAGGATGACAACAGGTTACCAAGTCATATGGTCAGATTTGCAATTTTTCAAAAAACCTAATGACTTAATAGCAAAAGTAAACATAGTATCAAAATCTAGAAATCTGAAAAAATTAGCGACTTTTATGCAACTTACCCTATGCAATTTACCGAACCGGACCAGAACCGGAAAAACCGATAACCGAATAAGACGTTTTATGAGAACCGTTAACCGGACCACATATGTAAAACTGGTACCGGTTCCGGTGCGGTTGTACCGGATATCGGGACCGGAATGACCAGAAAAAACCGGCGTTGGGGTCGAGAAACGGTTAAACCGGGGAAAAATCGGAACCACAAATAGTTGAACTTGAAGTCGTAATGTCGTTTACGGCTGCTTTGATCGAATAATCAGATTCTTCTTTTAAGAGTTGTGAGTTGAACTTGAAGTCGCTAACTTTTTCAAATTTCTAGATTTTGACACTATGTTCATTATTTTTGCTATTAAGTCATTAGGTTTTCTAAAAAATTGCAAATCTGACCATATAACCTGGTAACTTGTTGCCATCCTGTCATATGGTCATTTTCGCAACTTTCTGGAAAACATAATGACATAATTGCAATTTTTCTGAAAACATAATAACTTAATTGTAAAAACTAGAAATGCAGTGTCAAAATCGAGAAAATTGGAAAAGTTAGTGACTTTTATGCAATTTACCCTTGATTTTACGCAAAACCGATGGATTGTGCCCCCAATTTTCCTGCCAAACAAAACTTTAGACCTCATCAACTTCCTGGTGGACCAGATGCATTCAAACTCGCCACAAGATTCTGTTACAGTATCAACTTCGAAATCACATTCGCAAATGTTGCTAGGATGAGAAGGTTGTGGATCAACTGGAATAGTTGTAGTTGCACCTGAATTCTTGTGTGTTGATCATAAATATTGCTTGGATCAGAAGCTCGGTTGTTGTTGTTAGTGGAAAATTGGGGTTGCGCAGATGGATCTTGGTGGGAAGATCTGTTGAAATATACAAGTATTTTAACATCGTTTTACAATCTAAACAGAAATATTATTTTTATTCTTAAACATAACTTGGTTAGTTTTGTGTAGGAATGTGAAAGTGTTGGGCTAGAAGCTGATGGGCTAAGGATTCTTGTGGGCTGCTGGAGTTGCTGGTTTACACTTGTGGGCTAAGAGTTGGACATATGGATCATGCTGATGGGTTATGCTTTAACCCTAGACATATAATGTGAGAGAATTCAGATTCACAGAACTCACTTGACAGAAAAGCATTTTCTGGACAGCTCACAATTCTCTCTCACTCTCTCGTCACCTTCATCATCTCGCCTCTCTCTTCTAGTTTCTCTCTCATGATCTTGTTCTTTCTTTTTTGTAAAATACCTTTAGAAATCTGAGTTTAGATTTCAGTTCTTGTTGTATTTTCGTGACTGATTTAGGATCTTGTTAGTGTTTAGGTAGATTAGGCTAGGTTTGTAAGAGTGTGAGTGTTTTATGTAGTGAGGTTTGAGTTGTAAGTATTTTTTGAATCTAGTTCTTCATAATCAAGAGAACCGATTCAGTTTTTTGTTGATGTTGACAAGTTTTTTCATGGTATCAGAGCGTGGTTGTTCCCTGAGTGACCTTATTTTCTTCTTGGCGTCTGATGAGTGACGAGAAGTATCTGATTCTCGACTTCAGATCTGTCCAGATTGTGTTCTTTGGTGATCTCCGTGCCATTTTTTGATCTTACCGTGTGAGACTGTTCGGATCTATGCAGCTCCGTTTTTCTCTTGCCGATCTTCGTCTGCATTAGCCTTGTCGGTAGTCGCCTTTGTGGATCTGTTCAGATCTACGGTATTCTTGCCGATCGCCGTCTGTTTTCAGCTTTATTGGCGGTTGTTTTCGGTGGTATCTTCTTCCTTTTCTTTTATTCCTTTGTATACTTGTTTTTCCCGACTGATTGCAACACATTTGTTGTTTGTTGGTGAGAAAGTCAGGAAACGCTATATTCCTTTTGATGTTTGTTGTTGTTCGATCTGTGAAACTCTGGATCCGAGTGGAGATCTTTATTTGTTTTTTTTTTAGCTCTTATTTTTTGTTTGCTTTAAGTCGATCTATGAAGCCTTACCTCCTGCTTACTTTCAGATCTGGTTCAATATAATTGTTACTTGTTCCGATTCTGTTGTTATATGCTGTTGAATTGAACTATTCCTCAGATCTGGTCATATCCATAGATCTGGTCCTGTTATTATAACTGTTAACTAACTTTTAATCGAACTATTCCTCAGATCTGGTCACTTCCATAGATCTGGTCCTGTTATACCAACGAACCTTTTCTCAGATCTTGTCCTATCCAGATCTGGTCCTCCTCATTGTCACAGATCTAGTCGATTCTAGATCTGGTCCTTTTTTGTTATCATTTGCTAACGTTTCTTTTGTTTTTTCCTCTAACGTTTGTGTTGTTTGTTTGGGGTACGATCGCATATTCAAGTTGCTTCCGCTCACTGTAAGTTTTCTTTAAGCCTTGTTGTAGCAAGGACCTTGTTCAGTTATAATTACTGGAACACACCTTGGCCTATAGCAAGGTTCCTTTCTTTCTGTGTATATTTTTTTTATTTCAACATGCCTGCTACTAGTGAATCTGAGACTACTAGTTCTGGTTCTACTGATCCTGTTGTTAATCTTGATGATCCTTTGTGTTTACATGCGAATGATATTGTCTCTGTCACTATAATTGGATTTAAATTGGTTGGAACTAGCAATTATAAAAACTGGGCTACTGCTACTGTAAGAGCTCTTACTATTAGAAATAAACTTGGTTTTATTAATGGTAGTTGTTCTCGTCCCATAGGGGATGAGGCTAAGGCTGTTAAATGGGATCGTGCAAATACTGTGGTTGTTTCTTGGTTGTTGGCTTCTATGACTGAAAATATATCGTCTGTTTATATTTTATCTGAAAATGCTTATGACTTGTGGCTTGAGTTAAAACAAACCTATGAAAAAATAAACGGGTCTGTTACTTACAATGTTTTCCAAAAAATAAATGCGTATACTCAAGGATCTGAAAGTGTTTCTGACTACTTCAACAGCCTTAATGGTTTGTGGAAGGAGTTTGACTCTTTGTCTAAGATTAGTGAGTGTACGTGTACTGCCTCTAAAGATAGACAGTCCTTTTCTAATCAACTTAAGCTTTTTCAGTTTTTAATGGGTTTAAATGAAAGTTATAGTTCAATCAGAAGTAATATTTTAATGCAAGAACAATTGCCTAGTGTACAGTCTGCTTTTGCTACTATTTCCAGAGAAGAATCACTTAAGAATAGCTCTTCTGTTGGTAATTCTAGCAAAAGCCAAAATTCTGTGTTTGTTTCTAAAGGACCTGATGTTAAAAGGAAAAATGTTAAAAATTTGAATTTGGTTTGTAAACATTGTAATATGAAAGGACACACTATTGAAAGGTGCTATAAACTCATTGGTTTTCCTAAAGATTTTAAATCAAAAAATGATGATAGTTTACAGAACAAGTCTAGTATTAATGTTGTTACTTCTGATAAATCTGTTTCCTCTGTTGATAATAATAAAATGGAATTACAATTCACAAATGAGCAAGTTTCTAAAATTTTAGGGTTGATTAAAGAAAAGACTTCCTTTGAAGATGTGTCTGCTAATATGGCAGGTATATCTAGTGTGCCTAATATGATTTGTGCTTATAATTCTATTAGTTATTGCTTGGGATATCGTGAATGGGTTGTAGATTCTGGAGCAACACAACATATGACTGGAAGTTTTACAAATTTTGAAAATTATGTTGATGTTTCTGACTTAGAAATGAGTGTGGACCATCCTAATGGAACAAAAGCCATGATTTCTAAAATTGGAGACTTAAAAATATTACCCTCACTTGTTTTGAAAGATGTTTTGTTTGTTCCAGAATTTAAGGTTCATTTACTTTCTGTCCATAAACTTGCACGTGATAGTAGACTAGGAGTTTATTTTGATAAAAATAATTGTTATTTGTGCAACACTCAGGATTTACACACCAATCCAATTGTGACGACTGGTAAAGTAACAGGAGGCTTATATTTTCTTGATAATAAAAAGGTTAGTTGTAATAATAGTTCTACCTTGGCTGTTTGTTATGTGTCTAAGATGACTTGGCATCAGCGACTTGGCCATCCCTCTGATCAAGTCCTTGGTGTTCTAAAGGACAAGCTGAGTCTAGGGAGTGATAGATTGTCTTTGTGTGAAGTGTGTCATAGGGCTAAACAAATTCGTGAACCATTTCCCTTAAGTAGTCATAAGTCATCTAGTTTAGGAGATCTTGTTCACCTTGATGTGTGGGGACCCTATCGTGTGTCAACTAGAGAGGGGTTCAAGTATTTTTTAACAGTTGTTGACGACTATACTCGGGCTGTTTGGGTCTATCTTATGAGAACAAAGGACGAAGTGTTTGAAAATATTGTTTCCTTTTTTAATATGTTAAAATTACAATTTTCTAAGCCTGTGAAAGTTTTTAGATCAGATAATGGAACTGAATTTGTAAATTCAAAGGTTAAAGATTTTTTTGAAAAAGAGGGTGTTGTACATCAGACTACTTGTGTTTATACACCTCAACAAAATGGGGTTGTAGAAAGAAAACATAGGCACTTGATGAATGTTGCAAGATCTTTACTTTTTCAGTCTGGATTACCTTTGAATTTATGGGGGGAAACTGTCTTAACTGCAACCTTTTTAATCAATAGAACGCCTACTTCTGTTTTAAATGGTAAGTCACCATTTGAGATGGTTTATAAAGTTGAACCAAATTTTGATTTTTTAAGAGTTTTTGGGTGTCTGTGTTTTGCAACAAAGTTAAACAGTTCAGATAAGTTTGCCCCTAGATCAGAAAAGTGTGTTTTGATTGGTTTTTCAAATGTAAAAAAAGGTTATAAATTGTTAAGTCTTGATGACAAATCTGTTTTCTTTTCCAGAGATGTGCGGTTTTATGAGTCAGTTTTCCCTCTTAAACTGACAGCTTCAAAAGAAGGTCCTGATCTGTCCAAATCTGGAATAAATCATACAAATTTTTTTGATTGTCTATATCAAACTGTTCCTATCTGTTTGAGTCCCGAGAATCCCAATGATGTTTGTGTTCAAGGTAACACTGAGAATATCATCTCACCTTCGGTTCAGGATGGCGAAAGAGCTCTCGCAACCGAGTCGGAGGATAGGAATGAAAGATATGTTGAAATTCCTAATTTTTCTGAGGGAACTTCAATTTCTGAAAATTCTGAACCCACTCGATTTGATGATGCCTTAGGTGCTCCACTTTTAGGGTTTAGAAGGTCTAGTAGAAATAGTAAAGTTCCGTCAAAATATGATGATTTTCTTATAGAAGGAAAGTATAAATTTGGTATAGAAAAAACTGTTGGGTATTCTCATCTTGATTCTACTTCAGCCTGTTTTGCTGCTTCCTTAAATAAGTCTTTTGAACCTAGTAGTTTTGATGAAGCTGTTAAGGATCCAAATTGGATTCGGGCTATGAATGAAGAAATGGAAGCATTAAACCGGAATGGGACTTGGGTTGTAACAGACTTACCAAAGGGGCGCAAACCCGTTGGTTGTAGGTGGGTTTTTAAAATAAAGTACAAATCCACAGGAGAGATTGAGCGTTTTAAGGCAAGATTAGTTGCCAAAGGCTATAGTCAACGAGAAGGGCTTGATTTTGATGAAACTTTTTCACCAGTTGCTAAATTTACAACTGTTAGGTGTGTCATTACAATAGCAGTTCAATTTAATTGGAATCTTTATCAAATGGATGTTAATAATGCTTTTTTGTATGGTACACTTGAGGAAGAAGTTTATATGAGTTTGCCACCTGGGTATTTTTCAAAAAATGATAAACAGGTATGTAAGCTTGTTAAGTCTTTATATGGTCTAAAACAAGCGCCAAGAAAGTGGAATGAAAAACTTACCTCTTCATTAATAAAATTTGGTTTTGTGCAAAGTAAAAATGATTTTTCGTTGTATACCAAACAGGATAGAGATGTATTTTTAGTGCTTTTGGTTTATGTTGATGATATTGTACTAACTGGAAATAATGAACTTGAAATAGAATCTGTAAAAAAATTTTTGAAGTCACAGTTTTTGATTAAAGATTTAGGTCTTTTGCGTTTTTTTCTTGGAATTGAAATTGTTAAAACTAATAGTGGTTTGTGTTTGTCTCAACGTAAATATTGTTTGGAATTGTTATATGAATTTGGATTTTTAGCGTCTAAGCCTATTAAGACTCCTCTAGATGTAAATGTTACAATCTCTAGTGGTAGTTCTGATGGGAAAGATGATTTGCTAGACAATGTAACTGAATATCAAAAATTAGTTGGAAAGCTAATCTATTTAACAAACACTAGACCTGATATTTCTTTTACCGTTCAAACTTTGAGTCAGTTTATGCATGCTCCAAGAAAGTCACATTTGAAAATTGCAATTCGTGTTTTGAGATATTTAAAACTTTCTCCAGGAAAAGGTGTTTTAATATCTAAATGTGATGAGTTATTGTTAACTGCTTGGGCTGATTCTGATTGGGCGAAATGTGTAAATTCTCGGCGTTCAATAACTGGATATTGTTTATTTCTGGGAAACAGTTTGATTTCTTGGAAAAGCAAGAAACAGTCAACTGTTTCAAGATCTTCCACTGAGGCTGAGTATAGAGCGCTTGCTACAGTTACCTGTGAAGTTTTGTGGTTATTGAAGTTAATGAAAGATCTAGGTCTAAAGTACAAAGTTCCAATTAATTTATATTGTGATAATCAGTCGGCTATTTTGTTGTCTCTTAATCCAGTGCTGCATGAAAGAACAAAGCATATTGAAATTGATATTCACTTGGTAAGAGATAAAGTTTCTGAGGGGGTGATAAAGGTTGTAAAGGTCAATTCTTTAGAACAAATTGCTGATGTGTTCACTAAACCTCTTGGTGTTAATCAGCATAATGTTTTATCAGAAAAACTTGGTTTGTATAATGCATTTCCTGTTTAGATTGAGGGAGGGTGTTGAAATATACAAGTATTTTAACATCGTTTTACAATCTAAACAGAAATATTATTTTTATTCTTAAACATAACTTGGTTAGTTTTGTGTAGGAATGTGAAAGTGTTGGGCTAGAAGCTGATGGGCTAAGGATTCTTGTGGGCTGCTGGAGTTGCTGGTTTACACTTGTGGGCTAAGAGTTGGACATATGGATCATGCTGATGGGTTATGCTTTAACCCTAGACATATAATGTGAGAGAATTCAGATTCACAGAACTCACTTGACAGAAAAGCATTTTCTGGACAGCTCACAATTCTCTCTCACTCTCTCGTCACCTTCATCATCTCGCCTCTCTCTTCTAGTTTCTCTCTCATGATCTTGTTCTTTCTTTTTTGTAAAATACCTTTAGAAATCTGAGTTTAGATTTCAGTTCTTGTTGTATTTTCGTGACTGATTTAGGATCTTGTTAGTGTTTAGGTAGATTAGGCTAGGTTTGTAAGAGTGTGAGTGTTTTATGTAGTGAGGTTTGAGTTGTAAGTATTTTTTGAATCTAGTTCTTCATAATCAAGAGAACCGATTCAGTTTTTTGTTGATGTTGACAAGTTTTTTCAAGATCCGATGAAGCTTTGATATTGGGGAGGCGGTGGTTGGCCGGAGCAGTTGCCGGAAAAGCATGGGTTAACTGGAAATGTGTGTGTGGGTGTACGACAGAAAGAGAGAGAGGGGGTGAATTTTTATTCTTTTTAATTATTAAAAGATGTAAATGGGTAAAAAGATTTAAAAAAAAAACTAAAATGGTAAAATAGACTTTTCAATTTGGATAGGGACTAATTCCAAACGAAAGATTGTCAAAAGGACCATTTATCCAAATTTGTCAAGGTTTGGACCAAAACCTGGAAAAACTGTAAATCACAGGTCCATTTTTGCAGTTTTTTCTTTTCAAAAATGTGTAGAGTCTTATATTGCTTTGATGTACCTGATGAATGGACTATGATCAACTCTTCGTTGATGTTACTTCCAAAATTATTTAAGAAACTTTATAAACATAGGCAGTGGGGTGTAACCGTGTAAGGGTAAGTACTAAAGATTTCCTTTTTTTTTTATCTATTTAAATTTCTTATTTCTGTGACGGATTATCAACATTGATTATTTTGTAGACATAATATAATGACAGTCAATGCAGGGAAATTTGTAGACTTTCTTCTTAAAACTGAAATGTTTGTTAACTATTACCTTTCTTATTTTTTCCAAAAATTGAGGCCTTTACTTGTGAATAAGTTAAAGCAAAGCAATTCGATCAATGAGTAAGGTTCAATTAATGATTGTTTTGAACCAAGCAGTTGGTGTTATGAAGTTTCTTTTGCCTGAAGGTTGGAAACCATTTCTATTTCTTAAAAGTTAGGGAAATTAGTCGGTATTCCAATTAATAAATGTTCGTATATGGTTAGTTGGTTGACTTTTTTTCCAGACTTTTACTTTATATCACAAACTTTTTATTGCTAATTGTTAAAACCTTTTTTAGATTTGAGAGGAAACTTCAAAGAATTTATGACCAGCGATTAGACCTGGCAATCCGTGTCTACGTGTCGTGTATTCGTGTCAGACACGAATTTACACGACACGAATTTATAAAACACGTACACGACACGAATTCTAAAACGTGTCGGGGATATGAAACATGAACACGACACATAATTAATGCGTGTAACACGCGACACGACACGATTAGACACGTTTTTTATCCTCTCAAACGAAAACACGAATTTACACGAATTTAACCACAATATTACAGCAAAATCTATAGCCAAAATTACAGCTTGTATCGAGGATCCAAAATTACAGCTTCTATTACATACAGCAACAACAAAATCGATTGCAAAAACAGCGAAATCGATTACAAAAACAGCGAAATCGATTACATACACAACAGAAAAGTCGATTACTTACCTTGGTTTGGGACTTCGGGTTCGACTTGGGCTTGGGCGTATGAACTGAAATCGAGTAGTCTCGCAACCTACATCGATTGCTACTGCCGGAGGCTTGGGTGGAGTGGAGGTGGAGCGGAGGGTGGAGCCGGGATCGAGAAGTGCAAATCCGGTCAGTGGTCTCGGGAGGCTATGTGCAGGCGGGATCGAGAAGTGCAAATCCGGTCGTTGGTCTCGCAAGAAGGCGTTGAGTGGTGTTGTCGGGTTCGAAGGTCGCCGGTCTGTGATCGAAGGTCGCCGGTCTGTGTTGTCGACTTGTCGGTGGTCGCTGCCGCTGGTCTTTGATGTCGGCTTCGAGCAAGTGGTTGGAGCCTTGGAGGTTGACCGGTGGTTGGAGCCTGGAGGTTGAACGATGATCGACGGCAAGTGCAGATCGACGATGGGGGCAGGCCGGCAGGGGGGTGCGGCGATTCAACGAAGAAGAAAGGGAAGAAAGGATGTGGGGGAAGGATTCAATTAGGTTTACTTCAACATTTCTATCGGTACATAAAAGGAATTTTTTTTAATTGTAAATTATTTGATGTTTTATAAATTGGTCCCTATATTTTCAGCTAATGAAAAGACTAACCCTTATAATATTACGTGTTAATACGTGTTTAAACGTGTCTATCCGTGTCAGGTGTAACACGAATATAAAACGTGTCTTACACGTGTCCAAACAGGTAAATTCGTGTTTGACACGCATAAGACACGAAACACGAATTTTAAATTCGTGTCAGACACGAATAGACACGAAACACGAATTTCAAAAACCCATACACGGAAAACTCGTGTCGTGCTCGTGTCGTGTCTTTCGTGTCGTGACCCATATTGCCAGGTCTACCAGCGATCCTTCGGTAGGTCGTCTCTTTTGAGTTTGTATGCTAAGATGTTGGTAACATGTAATGTGATACTTTTAATAATTTTAAACTATGCATATTATATTGGCAAAATGTCATTATGACCCAATCAACTTTCAGTTTTTGGTTTAAATGGTCATTCATTTTTTTTTTTTTTTTTGGTAGTGTAGGTCCTTAAACTTGATATTGACCTGTTAAAAAAGGGAACGAGCTAAAATTACAATGGTTTCACCGGTAAACCAAGAATGATGTGGATTAATGTTGTGTATGTGAACCATCTCCTGATGGCCTAGTGGTAACGGCTCTTGCCCCTCATAGAGGAGGTCCAGGGTTCGATTCTCACAGGTTTCAATCAGAGATGGCCACCGGTCTCCCCAATGGGGATGCTTTAAAAGGGAGCACGGGCACTATCGGGGGGTTCAGTGCACCCCGGAGGTTGGCTCAGCTGGGTCATCCAAAGGATGGGTTAGTTGGGTTCCTCCGTTACCAACAAAAAATAATGTTGTGTATGTGGATTTTCTAATGAATTTTGAATGTTTTTTAAAGTAAAAATACATTTATTATTATATTATATATTTTCTTGTTAAATAAAATGTTTAATTTGGAAAAGCTTTTTGATACTACGATCGTGCATCGTCAAGTTAACTTATGAATGTGACATTAATTATACTACATTATTAGATATAGTTTTTGTTAGATAAAGCAGAGATAACTTTGAATTTTGATTAAATTTCGTCAAGTTTTATGCGACGTTAATTTTTGAATACAGGTTGCATTTATTAGATAAAGCATCTAACCATCCCTCATCGATTCAGCCAAAAATTAGGGTTCGTATGCATGATAAAAGTTAGGGTTTGGATTTTCCTTTGCTTCAAATCTTATTTACCTTCAAGATCGTATCATCTTCTTCTTTATCAGATCATTTTCAGCTTAAAGATCTGGGTGGATGCTTCAAGATCTGGGTTTGATTGCATCTGGATTCATTAGTAATGGAAGGGTTCAATCTGACGGCTGAAGGTGGACTTGGATCCATTTTTAGTGCTTGTGTGCGATTCAGATCCGACGGCTGAAGATGGACTTCATCTTCACTCGATTTGGTTTGTAAAATCTATTTGCGTTTTTGTTTGCCTTCGATCGATTTTCGGTGCTTGTTGGAAAATTTGATTTTTTGAATTTGTGCTTCTGATATTGGGTTGTAAATTAGTAGGTGAATGTTCTTCAGTTTGTTTTTGAATTTGTTCAGTGTGTTCTAAAGAAACCTGGTTTAATTTTTGGTTCGGAAAAGAAAGGAGAAAGGACTTTTGAATTTGTTGTGCTTATCCTTTCTGGGTTCAAATTTTGTGTTCATCCTTTATGGTTTAGTTTTTGCTTGTGTTAGGTTTTTTCATTTGAATGGTGATGGTCGGAGATGGATGGTGCTGGTGGTGGTAGTAGATGGATGGTTCTAGTGGACGGTAATAGTGGTCGGCAGACAATGGGGGTGGTTGATGGTGGTGGTGATCAACGTTCTTCAAATGATAAGAACATTGCTGACTGTTTTTATATCTGCTCATGATCATCTTATACGATCTTTATTGTAATAAATTTATTAGAATAATAATAATAATATAAAAAAAAATTATTTAAAGTCCACATAGATGCCATATCAGCACCATGTAGACATCTTATGTTGACTAAAATGACAATTGGATTGCCACATCATAAGTGTTACCGGATTACTCCTTCATTTTCCCAAAAATGACTTTTCTGACATGCTTTTGACAAATTAAGGACTTAGACCACCAAAAAAAACATGAATGACCATTTAAACCAAAAATAGAAAGTTGGTTGGGTCGTCGCAACATTATCCCTATTATATTTGTTAAAACATTTCATTTTATGCATGAATATTTTGATTCGAATTGATCAATGCTGGAAGTGGGTTTTAAACCTGCAGAATAATGGATTTCATGAAGTGAGTCTAATATTATTGATGCTACAATGATTAAACTGTAACACCCGGTTTTTCACTTTTAAATTATACCATAAATTACTCAAAATAACCATATGGGTTAAATGTGTGACCAAAAGATAAGCAACAAGTAATACAACTAGTTACCAAAAGCAAGTACAACATACGAGTATATCCCAATTACCAGTTTACAAAACAAACCAAGTTCAAAAGATCACATAAGTCCCAAAAGTAAGTCCCAGTCCAAGTACTCTATCCCAATGTTTTAAAAATCGGGTTGACCCGGCCGGTCGAACCGTTTAGACCGTGAACCGGTGAAGAGAGCGGTTCAATTATGACCGGTTTTTTGTTAATTTCCAACTCGGATTGAACCGGCCGGTTTTCTAAAAAAACCGGTTGAACCGGTGATCTGGAACCGGGTTGACCCGATGGTTGAAAAAAAAAATTAGAATTTGGACTTTAAAAACTTGGTTAAAGAGTATAAAACTAAAACTTTTAAGATCAGTTCACCATTAGTTCATCAAATTTAATAAAATTGTCTTATATAAACCGGATAATTTTTTTTTTATATCAAAAGGATTAAATTACATTGTTTATGCTTTATAAATATATAATTATGCTTAAAAATATAAAATATATGAGAAATGTAAAAACCGGGTTGACCCGGCGGTTGAACCGATTGGACGGTTGACCCGTGACCCGATCACCTTACCGGGTCAACTAAAAACCCAGGTTTTAAAACATTGCTCTATCCATCCGCAACTTTCTTCCTCCTGTCACCTGTAGCACGTACATCATAATTAAAGTTTATAAACTACAAAAGCTCAGTGAGAAAATACGCAAGATTTGGTTATTATGCAACAGTTTTCTCAAAATATTGTAGTACTTAACAACTACTACCATATAAACTCATTAATCTCATACTCTTTGACTATCTCAGTTAATTAGTGTGCTTAATTACACTAAGTACTCATTTACAATAAAGGATTCTCAACCTCGTGGAACTCGTGCTAATTGGTTATCTCAACCAATTAGAATCAAAAGTAACACATTTACATCACAAATTAAACATAAGTAATGAAATAGAGTGACTCACATGAAGTCTGGTCAGCTCGTGGTCCACTTGTGCCTTGAGTATCTCCCTCTCTCCTATATGTATCAGTTTCTTACTGTCTCGGTTAGGAACGAGTCTCACATAAACTTTCAAGACTTTTTCTTAATGACATTGCCGCGGATTAAATAAAATCAAATTTATTTGAGTACATTGTAGTTAAAACACCAAGGTTATTATTTACTGGGGTTATTTTTATAAACGACACAATATTTGACCACTCTTTTGGATAAAATAATGACTTTTATGCAAATAACCATAAAGGGGAATTTCTGTATAATGAGATTCATCCATTAACATTAGTTGTAATTAGTTGTATTGATTACCAAGAATTAAGGAAGCTACTGATATATGTTCAAATATTGTTATGAATCTTAATGTTTTACTTTTAATGTTTAGATAGTTGTTCTTTACTTTCATGAGAAACGCAATTGTTATGCCTATGAGCATTACTTCCCAACATTTCTCCATGTTAGTAAATAACAAAACTGGTCTCATGCTTTCTGAATTTCACCGCGGAGTCCAAAATGGAAACATTTTTTAGTTGTGGTCCTTATTTTAACGATTGGAGTTATTTATGTTAAAGTACTATGGTATTTTTGCTTATAAAATTAATTCTCTATTACTTTAAATACAAAAGTATTTCATGATTTTTTTTAGTTGTAACAAAAAAGTTGTGTATTTAAAGTTAAATATGTGGTTTATTTTAAATGAAAAACAAGCACAAATCATCAAATTTGTCTCCCATATCGGTTCTAGGATGAAAGAAATCAAAAGGTTTTGCAAAATTTGTGTCCCACATCGGTTCTAGGACGAAAGAAATCAAAAGGTTTTGCCCTATATAATGAAGGCAACCAGTGGCGAATGCAGGATTCAAACTCACGTGTGTCCAACTTGAGTGATGTGGTATATTAAACGGGTAGAATTGATTTAGTTATCGTGTCGGATTGTCAATAATATATTTCAGTGCTAATATAGTCTTAACTTTGATACCAAGCTCAAACATAATATATCAAATGGTTGTCAATGTGCTTCCGGATACCATTGTCTAATCATTAATGAACTTCAAAAAGGCTACAATGCTATGCCATTTTCTAGTTTATACGCTTTGACTAATAGGTTATAATAAATATTGACTTATCTTTAACTATATATACAAACACTAAACACCAAACGTGCAAATAATAAAAGAGAGAGAAAGCGAGTGTGAAGTCTTCAAATTAAAAGAGACGAGAGTTAGTAGAGAAACATGCTTATAGTCGATCGCCGGAAATAGAAGGTTGGAGGACATGGGCATCAAGTGGCGGTGGCGGTGACCCTGAAAAACGTTAATTTAATTTGTTTTTTAAGGCTTTTGCGTTCTCAATGTTGTTTCATTTGTTTTTCCTGCTATATATTATTTTCTAAACATTTGTTGTATTTTACAAGTTTAATTTATTAAAAATAAATCATAGTTTCTATAGAAATTTTATTTTAGTTAAACATCTCCTCAATCCATATAGATATTTCAAAGCTGTCAAAAATGTTGGGTTTGCTTTGTGTTTCCCCATCCCACATGTGTCCATTTTGTGATTGCAACATGTGTCCATCTCAATTGTGTCATATAACTTATAAAAAGAGTTTCGAAATTAGGGGTGTCCAAGGAGACCCTTTACAAATAAAAGGTAGCTTCGCCCTTGAAGGCAACACCAAAGAAAGTAGATTGCACGTTGCCTAGGTTTTAAAAATCAAAAGGCTATGAATTAGTTTTTATTGAATTGGGCTGATACTTGTCAAATGGGCCTGGATTCAAGTTAATTTTTTTTTACTTTTTCAGAAAACCGGTTTTAAAATGGTTCAACCGGTTCGTTTTTTTACGGTTTTTGGTGAACCGACCGTTTTTTATCGGTTCAAAGACAAATAGTTTTTTGGCATTATAAAACCGGGAACCAAACCGATTCCTGGTTTAATCGGTTGAACCGGCCGGTCTGATCCAATTTTCAAAACCATGTTCAAGACTTGCCAATATGGGAATAATGAAAGTCGCAGAAATCGTGTTTGGAAAAGATTTTGACAATGACCGTATCAAATATGGCAAAGCAAAAGGACAAGCCCATATATTGACGGATGAATAAGTACATTACTCAGTGAACTAGTTAATATCTTTGTTTTCAGACTATAAGTCAACTATGTATTTGGTACAATTAGAATGTCAAAATGTTTAACAGTCATTTCATATGTCTCATCGAATTGCAGCGACACCAATGTGGAAGACCGATACTCTAACATTGTGACCTTTTAATCGTACCACATACCTAATTGTCTTCCAGTCTCAAAACATATTTGTGAATCGTTTACCACAATAAGTACATGTTTGTTCGTTAATATAGGCTTATCCTGGTGGGTTTTTCCTTGCTTGACCCGGTTATTTTCAAAGTCCTTTTCAATTACCATTTCAGCAACCTTCATTATTCCCATATTGACAAGTCTTAGGTCCTTAAGTTGTTTCGCAACGATTTCACAAATATTGGTCATCTAATTCATTTTAACAGGGGGTGGTACTCCAATATAGAGTTTGCCTTCTCCAACCCAACCCTTAAGAAAGTGTAGTTGGGTTTTTTTCCAGAAAAAACCCCTCTAAGTTTATCGGGTATGTTGTAATTTCCCCTATGTAGTTGGTACATTAGACCCTTATTGCTTACTAAAAGCGTTAACACAAAGAAATATGTTTTCTACTTCTTGTCATTTTATCGAATCCTACCGGATCTTCAATAATCCATATAGTAATTAACCACCCTTTCTAGATCTTGTATGTATAAAAATAAGTATTAAGTTCCTCTTCTAATTCCACCATGTCAGTCATAGACAGCCCTCCGTGTTGGGAAAATGCCCTCAATGATCCGGAACAATCCTCCAAATGACAAAAATAGAAAAATAACTAGACATAAAAATATACAAAAAAAACCCATACGCCTCCGGAAAGAAATATCTATTATATGATAGATTGTTGCAATCACATAAATTAATCTCTTATTGATCCCGAACAGTCCTCCAAGTGACAAAAATAGAAAAATAACCGAACACAAAAATATACGGGAAACAATCCATACCCTGAGAAAACCCACGAGCATTCAGAGAGAAATATCTACTATGTAATAGATTGTTGCAATCACATAGATTAACCTCTTACATCACCCCCTCCCAACAAATACACTCATACTCTCCAATGTTTGACTAACACTTTCTACACTTTATATAGTAGAATACTTAGTATTATAGATTTACAAACTCCAGTTTGACATCTATATCCAAATCCTGAATATCAAGGATCTTATGTTATTATCTCTATGTTTATCTTTATCCTTGTCGACTCTCAAACACAATGGATCCTTATATTTGAAAGCACGTCACGCTCATGTTGAACGTCTTCATCAGCGTATGTTGAGTCATCAATGCCATATCATGCTAATGGATTCAACGTCAAAACTTTATTTGCTACAAAACTTGTTATCATCAAATGTTTAACTTGACTTAACAATCCCCCTTGATTCGATGATGTCAAAACTCATACTATTTATAATATACTAAGAAACTCTCTTTATACATTAGAGAAATTTCAAATACAATAACTAAAATTTACCTTTTACCTCCTAGAGATTTTACCGCGAAAGATCCACACAAGTCAATATGAAGCAATCAAGTGGAAGATTTAGGTCCACAAAAGTCAATATGAAGCAATTAAGTGGAAGATTTAGGTACCTAAGGCTATTTGGGTTTTTAGGGTAAGTAATAAAATAACAAAAGTCGAATCCTCAATCCAATGCTGAACAAAATCTATTTTATTTGTTCTTGAATTGGAGCATTCATTTGAAGTGAGTATTGACTTCTAACGTGTGGATACTTCTGACTTCGATATCTACTTCATAACTGTCTTCAGATTCAAATATGAAGATTTGGGGTTCGGTACTGAATAATGAAATCTTAATTGATTAATTCATTTCAAATTCTAACATACAATCACGAGAAATATGTTTATTTCTGAATCATCGGTAATTTCTTCTCAAACTTGGATTCATAATCCAACTTTAGTGGCTCGAATGGTTTGTTGAAGGTTTTAGTTAGACTGCTTCTAAAATTGCTATGAGTTGTACCATGCTTGTTAAGGGTCAATATATGTTTATTGAAAAACTTTATCAAGTTGTTATTGGAGTATAATGCCATCGATTTTTCATCTGCATTATACTCGTATTCAACCTCTTATCCTTCTGCTTCTAATTATTATCCATCTTGGTTAGTTTTAAACATTGGTGCAATAGTAAGTAACAAAATTTGACTTCTCATCCATCAGTTCATACACATCATCTTCGTGAGATTTAAGAAGGTTAAAAGGTTACCCAAAGAATATGAATCAATGTTTTCATGAGACTTCAACATCACGATTATATTTCTCCATTCATTCCCGAGACTCGTCATGAGCTTGACATTTACATTGTGAGTAATCTTCTCCGTTTTGTATTATTTGAGTTTGTAGATTACATCAATATATCATTCAAATGTTTGATCTATTGATTCGCCATCGTTCTACCTAAATTCACTGAAATTTGAGAGGGGTTGGTTATTACACTTTTATTTAACTTCTTAGTCCCTTCATATCATAGTTTGAGATTTTCCCATATATCCTTCGCTTAAGTGGAACCACAAAAGTGATTGTAAATGTTTAGAGGAATAGTTAGTTCCCTCATACATCGTTTGTCATTCTTGATTTTCTTATTGTTCGCTGCTAACATAGCCTCTGCTTCAGCACCGGGGGAGAATCTACCCCAAACGGTCCTTCAAGGAGGTCTATAAATATTCATATATCATGGAAAAATAGTATTTCATGTGTTCGGTATATTGGTCATAATGTTTCATAATCAACATTGTGCATTAGTAGCAAAATAAAAAAAATGTTTGAGTAGTTGAGCATCATATTGTTGTTTAGGAAATTAGCCATCAAATCAAATTGAAATATGAACGGGTATTGAAATCGATTGAAGAAAATTTTCAAAATGCGAAAATCAAATCTAAGATTTGAAACACATGAAGATTTCCCCGAATAGATAGAACATTAAACCCATTATGATACCACTTGTTAGGATACGATTCGATAAACTAGGTAATAATGCAATCAATATTGAAGAATAACAAACAAGTATGGTTTTTAATAATGCAAGCAGTCAAAATAAATTAGAGTTTAAGTTTTACAAGATGGTGCTCAATATACAACAAGTAATGAGCAACTGTGAAGGGCGGATACATAATATAATACGACACAATGTGATTTCTAAAACTCTAGGATACCCTCATATTCATACATCAATGAGGCAGTATATCCACTAACCAATAAACATATGATACTTAGACTCGTACAATGTGCAATCGATATGATCATACTAACATATGTTGTATGTCAAGAACGATATGACCTAAGGCATATGCTTACAAAGAGGATTGTTGTGGTAAGTACAAACTAGAATGTGTGGTAAGTACAAACTTTCCATATATAGTGTTTGAGTGATAAACACTTATGTTTAAATAAGTTTGAATTTGGACACCTTATAACCCTTGGACGGCTTGCTCATCATATTGATAAGGAGTTACTTATGAAGCCCATCGTAAAGCTTATAGAGGTGCAATAAAATTTCAAACAAAACATTAATGTTAGTGTTTTGTTATGACAATGTCGTAGGGATATGCAAGGGGCATTGACACTGGTTGATGGCAATATTTCTTACACACACGAATTTGGGACTATGTTGAATAGTTAACTAGATTCAACTCAGGTTCCACAATCAAAATAGGAGTTAAAGTTAACCCAGATGGTAACTGCTTTCATAGAATTGACGTATGCTTTCAATATTTGAAGATTGGTGGACTCGTGGATGCCGAAGAGTTATATAATTGGATGGTTACTTTCTGAAAAGAAAAGTAAAATGTGAACTTTTGTTAGCCATTAGTAAGGATGCTAATAACTAGGTCTATCCAATTTGTTGGGTCGTTGTGGACATTGAGAATAATCCCAATTTGTAAATGGTTTTTAGAGCTACTAGTTCAATATCTTAGACTAATAAACATATATATAAACTTATTTTGGAAGGTTGTTGCTTGCATTATTTGAGGTTCTTCCACATATGCTATAGACGAGACAAATGATGTAGATGTGGGATCTTACCAATACTTGATGGAGCGTCACCCGGAGACTTGATGTCATGCTTTTTTCATTTAGGTACTTTATTTTCACATTTTTCTAACCCTGTGACTATTTTTGACAATTTGGCAAATTTCACACTTCAAAATTTTGGTAGTTTTAACCCTGCTTTTAAAATTATTATTTTTTACCGTTCTGACAAACTTAAAATAGTGAATGTTTTTTTATAGTATTAACCAAACTTTATAATTTCACAGTTTTTAGGTTTTGATAGTTTTTAACCCAACTTTAAAATTGCACAATTTTAACTTTTTGACAATTTTAGCCCAACTTTAGATTTTTATGGTTTTAATGTTTAGATAACTTTTGACAGTTTTAATTCAACTTTAACATGACAGGTAAGGCGTGCAAAGCTTTCGAGAATTGCGTGAGTGAAAGTTTCTTTTCAATGATCATTAAATCAACGTGTAAACCACTAATAACAATGCTAGAGAGGGTGCCAAGACTAGCTAAGTATCAAGAAAGTTGTGCGTCCAGTTAGTTAAAAAATATTACAGAAAATGGAAGAGTTTGGCAGAGGTGTAAGTTTTTGGACAAATTTTTCTAGTGGTGGATAGGTATATAAGATAGGGCCGGGGTATGAATCTCATAAAGTGGATTTGCAAGCTTCATACCGTACATGCAGACTTTTGGAAATTTTTGGTATTCATTGCGCCCATACAATAGCATCAATAAATGAAGTCCATGAAAATCTTGAGGATTGCATAAATCCACAGTTTTCATTAGAGAAGTTTTAAGTTTCATACTCATATTTTATACAACATGTCAATAGGAATAGTCATTGGCCAAAACAACTTACATACAATCCTTGCATCTAATAGTTAGGCGGATGCCTGGTAGACCTATAGTGAAAACTGAAAAAGCGAAGGCATGCAAGTGAAACCGACAAGAACTACCCAACTGTTTTTGAAGCAGTGAGGACGGTTTCAAATGTACTATTTGTCAACAATGTGGTCATAATAAGAGTTATTGAATGAATCTTAATAAGGAACCTGACGCGAAGGAAAAAAGAAAATACGAAGGCGAATGCTAGGAAATTTTTAAGACTATGCATCTGGAAGTGTAAGTAGAGGCCCCAAACCTAATACAAAAATAGATGGAAAAGCAAGAGACAAAGCAAACAACCAATTCCTAAAATTACTGAACCCGAGTAAGAAAGAGATTGAAAAACCAAGACACAAAGCAAACAAACAATGCCTAAAACCATTGAAATTGAGATACAACTTGCAGAAGACATGAAAAGATAAAGAGGGTTCGAGCTAAAAGGAATTACTGCATTTTGTTTGGTTGTGTCACTTTTATTTATAGTGGGTTGTTGGACATTTGTTGCTACTTGATGCCCTTTTGTTGCTACTAAAATAACATTTTTGAACATATCAGTGATGATCATTTACATCCAATGTTTTAGTCTACCATGTTTGAGACTTTTGTAAACGACAATACATATGTTACTTGCTATAAACATGAATGAAAACTTTGGTTACTTCTTTTAGAGTTATTAAATTTATAAATTTAAGAGTTTTTAATAAGGAAAAAAAACTTAATGTCATGTCGTATTTTTTTACGTGAAAACTGGATAAATAAGTAAATCCGGAATTATTTAAAAAATAGATGGTTTTTAGTTGAAGAAAATATTTAAGGTTTTATTCAAAAAATTGGTAAAACTTAGGATCCTTAACATAATTAACCCTTAAACAATTGGAAAAAAACATATAAATGTTTAATCATCAATATCAATCGAGATAAATAAATTTACCTCCTGTTTCCATAGATTAGTTTAATGAAAATTTAGTATTTGTTTTATAAATGAAAATTATAAATTATAAATACAAGTTGTTCGACATGTCATCTGTTAAATACTTAAATGATATACGATTAAATTTGCAAATTTAATGGTAATTTTTCGAAAAAGTAAAATAAAAGTTAGGCGGGAAGAAGGAAGTATTTCAGATGAAATTCAAAATTTAAGCCGGATTGCCATTGGTCGATTCTAATTCACGCGGATAGCAGATAAATCTGATCCAACGGCTGACACTAACCCATTTGCCGATCCTAACTCCCTCTTTTATCAACATAAAAACAACGTCGACACACAGTCTTCACCATCATCACCCCCAATCAATTCGATCACTCATTTCTGAAGATCCTTAGACGGAGAGAAATGGAAGGAACCGGAAAAGCGAAGAAGGGCGCCGCAGGAAGGAAGGGCGGTCCAAGGAAGAAGGCGGTGAGCCGTTCAGTCAAAGCCGGTTTGCAGTTTCCCGTTGGTAGAATCGGTCGATATTTGAAGAAGGGGCGTTATGCTAAACGTGTTGGAACTGGTGCTCCAGTTTATCTTGCTGCCGTCCTCGAATACCTCGCTGCTGAAGTAAGTTTCTAATTTAGATCTGTATTCTGATGTTTTGGAGATGCAAAAGCTGTCGTTAACTTATCAACCAGCCTTACCACTTTGGCATTCTAATCGGCTGTTTCGTTCGTTTAGATCATGATTGTGAACAGATCTCACTAAAGTTTAATTTGATTTTGATTCAGTTTCTTTTGACTTTGTTCCTGCTGGGTTTTTTTTTTGGTTTGTTCTCCTTCGATCCTGATGATTATATCTATGTTATCAGGTGCTAGAGTTGGCAGGAAATGCAGCCAGGGACAACAAGAAGACCAGAATAATCCCAAGGCATCTACTGTTGGCCATTAGGAACGATGAAGAGCTTGGAAAATTGTTGGCTGGAGTAACAATTGCTCATGGCGGTGTTCTACCAAATATCAACCCCATTCTATTGCCCAAGAAAACTGCTGCTGCTAAAGAGCCAAAATCTCCTTCTAAGGCTGCAAAGTCACCCAAGAAAGCCGTAAAAGCTTAGTTTATTTTATATATGCTTGTAGGGGTCTTGATCTTCTAATCATTCATGTTGGCTGAATTGTTAAAGAGCGTAGAATAGTTTATAGATTATCAGATGTATCCAATTTAAATGAATGAAACAACTTGTTTCTTTTTTCTACAGTTGTTTTATTTTTGATAATGTCATTTATCTGGACTTCGTAGTCAACTACCCGATTGGGATTGTTGTATTTGATAACTATATGTTTACGTATGTTTTGAATTTTGATAACATCATTTCTCAATTTGAATTACTATAGTTTATATTTACAGAGTGTTGTTCGATTGTTTTTTGATTCCAGCGGTTATCGTGTGCAAGTTGTTTTTCTAAATGTTCCTCTTATTTTTTATTTTGATTTGAAAATGTTTGGTATAAGGGTGGGGGTGAGTATCTCCTCCAACCCATCCAATTGATAATGTCAATTAGTTTGTTTTTCATGTCATTTCCATTTTTCACAACCCACAACACTGATCGAAAATATCATCGTTAGCCCTGTTTTGTTGCTCACCAGTAAGTTGTTGTAAACATGATTAAATTTTGCATGTTTCAGGTTGAGAGCTTTCAACTTGCTATTAAGTTGTTAGTGGTCTTGGAATTTTTTTCATAGTGGGCTCTATGATCAGCCATATGAACAAGTCAGATAAAATGCTAAACATGGTGACGTCGGTTTAATATTGTCTGCTTTCATATTCCAATTGCTTAAAGATATCAATTTCATGTTAGTCTGTGAAATTTGATTGGGATTAGACATTTATTGATTAACATGTAGATTTAGTAATGAAAGTAGTTATGTGAAACAAATACCGACATAAAATTAAGTTATCTATCAAAGTCTCAACGTCCTTTTGAATTAGAATTTGTAAATTAAAAGACAATACAATTCTAATTGTTCACATAAAATATAGGTTAAGCAATCTAGGGTAAATAACTTTAAACTTTAAATCACTTATATTATTACATTAAAGAAAATAAGTCAAGCAATTTAATGTTTCCTAGTTATACAATTAAAAAAATGAAATCAGGTTAAATAAGTAACTTGAACTTATCTGACTATTTTAGAGTTGAAACTGTTAGAGTGGTGAGATGCAGGAGAGGCCAAACTCGAGATGGCTTTGTACCACTCATATATGCATATTCGACATTTTTTGTGCCTTTGTAAATGGTCGAAATGCGAAGAGAAGAGGGAGACGAGACATTGGGCGCTGAGATGGGACTAAGAAAATAACTTTTTTTTTTTTTTTTTGCTTTGCGTACCTGTTGGCTTGTTGTTATGTTAAGATTGAAAGAGTCAATAAAATGGTTAAATGAGCTTTATTTAATTCACACTTTAGCCCAATATGCCTCCAACTCTTCAAATCTTTAGAGTATAAGCCAAATTAGGTCGAGAGCATTCGTTATTAAATGAGAAATTGATCCAGAAAAAATCATATACCTACTGTAATTTTTCTGTAGCCGTTGGGGGAACCTTTACCCACTCTCTTCTTCTTTGGACCACCCCGTTAAGTTGTTTAAACTAATATTGTTCGGTGTCCATTATTGTGTGAAATAGTTTCATCATACGGTCACAGGATTCACGAGCGTTTCCTAAATTCTTATTATTGTCGATGAAGATGGTTGCCAATGCCACCGATGTTGGAGTCCATGTCCTGTGGATAGAGGATGATACAACCATTTTTTTCTTTAATTTTAAGAGTTAATAATATAGAATTTAATTTTTGAGAGTTGAGAAATGTAGAACAAATATGTGATTTTTGAGTTCGTAGATAGGGTATTTTTAGATATTGTAATAATTTATTTAAGAGTAATTTTTTTTTGTTTATAAATAATAACGCACCATTTTACGGGTTGGTGAACCCGCATCTTGCCTTCTATTGCCATGGTCGGAACCATCAAGTCGACGGCCTAGCGGCCAACCCTTGCCATCTATTGACCGATTTTGCAGCCACTCCGCCGACCATAAAAAAATGGGAAATTTTCATATATACCCTAAATAAAAAGGTAAATATCATATTTGGCTTATCTATAATTTAAATATCATATTTGCCCTAAACTTTTTTTTTAAATATTTTTAAACATTATTTTTTTATCAAATGACTATTATACCCTTATTATAAAATTAGGTTTAAAATATCATATATACCCTTTAGGTTTTAAATATCGTATATACCCTTTAGGTTTAAACTATCATATATACCCTTTTAACTTGTGAAAAAAAAAAACAAAAAATTCAAGCCAACTTCATATAGTACCAACCAGTTTCCAAAAGCATTTAATAATGAGATTTTAACAGAAAAGTTCAAAATTATCTTAAAAGCTCACTTACCAGATCAAGATCAAGATCAAGAATTTAGTACCAACCACGTCATATCATCATGTACAAAATTCAAACGATAAAACCAGCAGAATTGAGTAAATAGTTTGAATGCATGCCATATCCATTGTCGATTGCACAAATCACAATTGATTGAAGGATAATGTCGATTGCACAAATCAGAGGATTCTTACTGCAGTAGCAACCATGGGCAGCGGGGGAGTAACAATAACAGCCGAATTCCTCACAGAAAGTGTAATCATAGAATTGAAGGTTAACAATTAATTGAAGGATAATGTAGTACCCTTGCCATTGGTGAATTCCTCACATAGCAATAGAATACTAACAAAAGGGAGAAAACGGGATTGAGAATTACATGTTGTAAGTCGGCGACTTCCAGTTGATTGGGATCAGAAAACGACGACAATGATCGAGTTTCTTGAACGTGATCATGGCTTTTTGATCTGGTGACAGTCCGACGACATCCAGTCGATTGGAATCAGAAAACGGCGGCAATGATCGAGTTTTTGGGAGGGTGGAGCAAACGGCGACGTGATCGTGGTATAGAGAATAGGGGTGAGCAAAACCGAACCCAGAAACCGAAAAACCGACAAAAACCGACAAAACCGAAACCGAAAAACTAAAAATCACAATTGATTGGAGGATAATGTCGATTGCACAAATCAGAAGATTCTTACTGCAGTAGCAACCATGAGGGAGTAACAATAACAGCCGAATTCCTTACAGAAAGTGTAATTATAGAATTAAATGTTAACAATTGATTGAAGGATAATGTAGTACCTTGCCATTGCTGAATTCCTCACAGAGCAATAGAATACTAACAGAAGGGAGAAAACGGGATTGAGAATTACATGTTGTAAGTCAGCGACTTCCAGTTGATTGGGATCAGAAAACGGTGGCAATGATCGAGTTTCTTGAACGTGATCATGGCTTTTTGATCTGGCGACAGTCGGACGACTTCCAGTCGATTGGAATCAGAAAACGGCGACAATGATCGAGTTTTTGGGAGGGTGGAGCAAACGGCGACGTGATCGTGGTATAGAGAATAGGGGTGAGTAAAACCGAACCCGGAAACCGACAAACCGACAAAACCGAAACCGAAAAACAAAAACCAAAACACAAACTAGTGGTTCGGGTTTGAATTGTTGTTATCGAGATAAAAAGGGGCTGGAAAATGTCTGCGTTGTCTCACTCTCACCTTCCTCATTCAACCCTAAATCTGTAAATCGCATCCGATCGAAGACGCCTCCACTGTTTCTCGCCGAGTCTCACACCTCCACGGCTCCACTGTTTCTCGCCGGGCTCCGACTGAGTTGTTATTATCGACTTATCGCCGACTCCACGGCTCCACTGTTTCTCGGTTATCAATTGCAGTCGCACCCACGAGCAGGTACGTACTTTCATTTTCTTAGTTGTTATTATCGACTTATCGCCTATCAGTTTCTTACTCTCTTTCACGGTTTCTCAATATGAGACTTATGATTTCTGATTTGTAGATTTCTGATTTGTAGATTGTATCAGTGTTCTTGGTTATAAGTCGCCTATCAGTGTTATGATTTCTGATTTCTAGATTGTATCAGTGTTCTTGGTTGTTATTATTTATCAGTTTCTGTCTATATGAGTTATGTTCTTCGTTGCTAGGCTATTACAATTTGTCAATTTATTATTTCAGTTTCTGTCTAGAAAGTTATCAAACCCAAAACCCACGAACCTTTGGGTTAAACCCGAAACCGGCGAGAAGTGAAGAAGCATTTCGATTAAGATTTTGAACATGTGTGCGAACGTGATCAGCTTCGAACGCAAAACTCATAAAACAGAAGATTAAAAGAAACAGAGAGCACTTGTACACCATTGATGACAGTTGAATCTTTCAACTGAACAAAACAAAAACAGAACAAAAGCTTTTATATGTTGTTGATTTGATCAAGCTTTTGATTCGTTGGGGTTTTAGGGATTGAATTTGTAGAAATGGGAAATGAAGAACGCAAACTCAAAATCAAGGAGGGATTGGTGGGAACATCCCATTAAACCTCTCAAAAAGATTTGAAAAGGGAAAAAGGGTGGTGGGGGCCGGTGAAGTTTTTGCAGGAGATGGAGATGAGCTCGATAAAGAAGAGGCGGGGACGTAGTGCTCCGTCGCACAAGATAGAGTAGTGGGGGTGAATGTATTTTTCTTTTTTTAATTAAAGAAAATAAATAAGTAATTCAAAAAAAAAAAGAAAAAATAAATAAAAATGGTATTTTAGTCTTTTTACCCTACCCAGTGACCGATTTGTAGCGTTTCACAAACTTTAAAGACCTCCAACATGATTTTCCAATAATTGGGACCAATCTGAAATGTTTGACAAACCACAGGGACCAAAACTGTAATTTACTCATTTAATTATAACTGATTGGAAACCAATAAGGCTGAACGGTGTGGGAGGGTTTTTCATCGGCGGCAATTTATATGGCGCTGGTTAGCGACAGCAAACACCGCATTGTTGGCGGCAACAATCGGCGGCGAGCCTCCACAGCAGATACCCACCGACTATCTCTCCTGACAGCAAACACCGCATTGTTGGCGGCAACAATCGGCGGCGAGCCTCCACAGCAGATACCCACCGACTATCTCTCCTGCCTCAATCTATTTCTCCCTCCCGCTGTCTTTTTATATCTCCCCCTCTGTTAAAAATGTTTGTCTCTTGACGCTAACCACCCTTCAACGACAAGCATTTGGCGACGAGTTTAATTTTGATCGGATATTTGCTGATGTGGAGGAGGTTTGGAGTGGCTGCCTTAGACACCACACCCCACAGTTTATGACCCGCCAAATTATTAAAAAAAATTGTAGTTGAGAGCTTGTTAATATAAAGCTATTTGAAAAAAATATCTAATAGCTTTTTTGATTTTCATGAGATTTTAAAATAAAAAAAATACAAAAAATTCCTACTGATGATGCTGTTATTATTCCTCCACTATAGAAAAGCTTTTTAAATATTCTTTTTATTAATTACTTGTATTTTGTTCAAAACATAAAGAACCTATATAATAATTAAAAAAACTTATTAAAAATGTTTACTAATTAACAAGTTTAATTAAAAAACTTTACATTAAAAAAGTTTTCAGTTATAACTTTTTATTTTTTTTTTAAAGATTTTTGAGTTAAAAAACCTTTCAAAAAAACTCCTTGGATGCTTTAAATTCATAATAAAGGTTCTTCCCTACTTCACTTCCCTACGTCTGTTCGTCACTCACTTCACAGTTCACACTTCGCCTCCGCGGACCGCCACCATCATTCGAGCCTCCGGGGAGCATTGCCGACCACACGTCCATAGGCCATCATCATTTGCTGGTCACTCCAGGTTTTCCCCGTGACCCCGCCATCTGCTCCGGTAAGGTATGCAGACTTCCAGCCGTCGATTGCTATGTTAGGTCATCATCAGTGTCTTTAGAAATCGTAATTGCTAGGTCGATTTCTGTAATTTTGTTTACAGGTTGTACCAGAGAGACACCGTGAATTCGATTTTTCTTTACAGATTGTGAGGTGTGATTGATTGATTGCTAAATCGATATTTGTAATTTTGTTTACAGATTGTATCACTCAAAAAGCATACACCGCCGACTCCCGGAACAAACGGGTAGATAAATATGTCGGCGAATGGGGTTTATCGGTTTTCTTCTACTCCTCTATTAAGATGGGTGTCCCGGCGTCACTCCTCCAGCAAATTGTTCGTCGGAGGTATCTCTTCCCTCGTTCTCTCGATTTAGATTAATTTGTTTTCATCTGTGAAGGACGGTTGAACTAGAATCAGTTCGGATGTTATCTGTACTACTCGAAATCGATCCTAATTCATTTGTTTTCATTGTATCTGCTCATCACGATTGTTTGTTAATTTCCGCTACTCCAAAACCCTAGATATTTACGTAACTATCATGTTTGTAGTGGCCTTGGATATCTATTTAGGGTAAAATATATATCTACACAGGGCTCTCGTATGACACTAATGAACCAGTGTTAAAAGATGTTTTTGGGCCGCATGGAGAAATAATGGAAGGTACATGATCTCAAAGCTGCTGTGTATCCCGTGTTCTCTTAATAATCAACTTCCATAATCGTTTGCAGTTAAAGTTATATGTGATCACAAGAGTGGGAAATCAAAGGGATATGGATTTGTGCATTTCGTTTCTGAGGAGTCCGCCAGTAAAGCCTTAGCAGAAATGAATGACCAGGTAACGTTAGAATGATTATATACAAAACCTAAGATACTCCTCTTAATGTAAATAAAAGATTGTTCATATCATCATGTTTCTAATTATTGTTTTCAGGTAGTGGATGGTAGAAACATTCGGGTCCATTATGCAAACAAGCACTAACCTCAAGATTGCCGGGTCTCATTTGCTGAATTAAGTTATTCTTCTTGTTAATTACGGTCATTACCTTAGTTAGAGATTGATTTTATTGTGGTTGGTTGTACCTTAAAATAAGAAATGCCCAAAATGCCCTCCGACAAATTGATGCTGTTTTTCCCCTGTTCTATTTTCTTTTTAACCTTCCTTCTTGCATACGAGTATTGTGTTGGTGGTGTAGCATAAGTATCACATGATCATCTTTAAGAGATATATGTTCAACGTTTGTGCATTGTGGTCAAACAAAGCTATCTTTAGGATACAAAAGTGGCATTTGTATAAAGCTTGAATACATTGTTGTAGCCTAAATTCCGTTGCTTTTCTCCACAGTAACCTTGTTTTCTATTGAATGTTGATTTTTAAAAAGTGTGTTTCTTCACAGAAATTGATCCTAAGTACGTTCCTTTTACAAGCAATTTACTTTACCCATGAAAAAGGAAGCGTTAGATTGTTACTTATTATTCGACATTTACAAAATTATATGATCCATTTGTTAATTTCACTTGAATATTATGTCCTGGTAGTGCATTCAGAATTGTTAATAACCCACCCATGTTTTGGTGTCAGGTTCTTCAAACTTGATTTTACAAAATGTAATTCCCAGGATTTTATCATCAAGATATTGAATCAGCAGATCGTAAAGAGAAATGAAATCATTGCAAGACAGAATCATAACAATCACATTTTATATACTTTTGCACTGGTCAAATTGGATCAAGATAATCCAAATTTACAAAGTCGGTATTCCTAAAAAGCCAAAAAGAAAACTAATTAACTGGATAGCTAATACATGATCATCAAAGTCGGGAAACCCTAACACTGGTATGTTTCATCGTCATATCAAATCATACGAACGGTAATTGAAAGGGCAATATGAAACGCTGTTTAAGAGCTGGTAAATTTTGTCACCGCCTTTGTGCCTTCCGACACGGCGTGCTTGGCCAATTCACCGGGAAGTACAAGCCTAACGGCGGTCTGAATTTCCCTTGACGTGATCGTCGGCTTCTTGTTGTACCTGGCGAGCCTTGAGCTCTCCTGAGCGAGTTTCTCAAAGATATCGTTGATGAAACTGTTCATAATTCCCATCGCCTTGCTCGAGATTCCGATATCTGGATGCACCTGTTTCAACACCTTGAAGATGTAAATCTTGTAGGTCTCCACGCTCTTCTTCGATCTCTTCTTCTTCTTATCTCCGGCCGCAGCGCCGGCTTCCTTCGGCAGTTTCTTCCCGGCCTTTGGCTTCTTCTCCGCTGGGGCTTTCTCGGCCACAGCCTTCTTTTCTTCCGCCGGCTTCTTCTCGGCGGGCTTCTTCTCTGCCTTAGGTGCCATCAAATTTTTGGGAGATTGGGAACGAAAACGAAAATTCTAGGGTTTGAAATTTGGGTAGTTCGATTGATTGTGTTGTTGGAGAAAGTAGTATCGCAAAGCGGTTATATAATAGAGGTGAATGTGATTCAATTGGGGGATGGGGTGGTCACGCGGATCCGTGACGTGGCATGAGAAGAGACTTGCATTGAACGGCTGCGATGGCTGCGTTATCTGTTTGGCGATTAAAGCGCTGGAGTGTTGGATCTTTTCGAAGTCCCGCTCCGACAATCAAAGTGACTGTTGTTTCTTAATAAACTTAAAAGAAAATCACCAAAATGTCAAAAACAATATTATTTCAATGGGAAAATGACTTATAAGGGTAATTATATTTCAAAACTGTTCAAAAAACATCATCCAAGTTTGGTTTGTTCAAACAACACCATCCAAGTAAGGCCTTTGTACAAAAAACACCATCCAAGTAAGGCCTTTGTACAAAAAACACCATCGAACTACATGTTTTGTTCAAATTTTACTCGATGATAACCGGCTCTTGCAGGTTAAAGGATGACTTGGCCTAATACTTGGTGACCGGCCAAGTCATCATTTAACCTGCAAGAGCCGGTTACCATCGGGTAAAATTTGAACAAAACATGTAGTTCGATGGTGTTTTTTGTACAAAGGCCTTACTTGGATGGTGTTTTTTTGTACAAATGCCTTACTTGGATGGTGTTTTTTGAACAGACCTAACTTGGATGGTGTTTTTTGAACAGTTTTGAGACATAATTACCCTTATAAGTCATTTTCCCTATTTCAATATTTGACAAAAATTGATCTCCAATAAAGATCAAGCGATCTCCTTAGTCGCGAAATATTAGTTACTTTTTTTATTTCATTTAGCCATGGAATACAACATTTACCCCGGTATCCTTGTGGAGCATGTCGCATCTAATTTGTCATATAAGCTCTTTATATCGTTCGTTTTACCCGGTTGAAACATGTTCCTAAAGTCGTTTGTTGATTAAAAAATATTAAAATGGTGCTAATAGCCACCTTCATTAGCCAGAAAATGAACATCAAGTATATTTGATATTTAGAAGGTCATATAATTTTGGATTGTAATTTGCTCTATCGGGTATGCGAAGTCAGAGATGTTATCTTTAATGGTCTGCTTAATGAAGAAATATACAAAAGTTAGCTTAGTACGACATTCATGTTTAACTCAAACATCAAATTTTGTTAAAACAATGCTACCAATACTCCTTTTTATAGTAAAAGTCAATTTAGCACTTGGTTCTTGTCTTCCATTATCTCATGGTGTATGATAAAGTTTGTTCTCATGTAAGATTTGGAGATTGCACCTTCATCTCCCACCGTCGGTGTTCCTCTTCCCTTTCGTCATCTCACGAATGTAGATTCATCGGTTCCTCCTTCACTCCTGGGTACTCCTAGCCTCCTAGGTGCTCATTCTGAGGTAAGGGAGGATCCTTCACTTCCTCCAACTCCTCAGGTTCGGGCATAGTGAGCATAGGACACCCAAAAATGTTTAGCCGTCGCGTTCTCGTGCCAAATGCAATGTCGATGTCCCGTGTTCGACAATTAATGATTGCGCCAGCAGTGGCCAGGAAGGTCCCCCAAGGATAAGAGCAGATGGTGATTCCTTCAACGTATTCTCATAATCTATCACAAGGAAGTCCACCAGGTAGAAGAATCCACCAACCTTGACAATCACATTTGTCAACCGTCCCCTAAAACTCTTAGTTTATTCGTCAGCAAGTTGTAGCACCGTTGTTGTCGGTTCCAACTTCTCATTTTCGTACTGGTCGTATAAATATTCAGGGTGAATATTTACACTAGCTCCTAGATCTAACAAGGACTGTCGGATAGTAACATCGGTTGTTGAAAGTAAAGTGGAGGAACAAAATTATCGTCATTATATATATCGTTGTTGTTGAAAGGTTTTCTGCAAATCTATGAACTAAAACCCCAAGTTCACATGCAACCTAGATTGGATCTATGTTTTCTTACTTTGAACATGTAACTAATTCCTAAAGGCAAAACAAAAATTAACTAAAAGAATAAAATAGAAAAACTAACATTTAGTTGTTTCTTGCAAGCTAAGCAGCACAAGTGTCCTGCCTCAAATGAGATCACACCCAGGGAGCAGGAGGTGGACGAAATCCAGAGAGAGGGAGGAGTCAAGAATGGCGTGAATTATGATGCCTGAAGTCTCTATTTATAGGCTCCAGGTGGTTACAGATAAACCTTAGAGATAAACTTTTTTAATTCAAATCAAGATAAACCTTTTATCATTTGAATTAAACCTATTTATCCTCTATATATTAATTTCGATTATAAGGATAATTATATCCTAAAAGTCGCCAATTAATATTCCACCTGGACAGTCACTACTCAACTATTGAGTAATTACAAAATAGCCCCTGCACCTTTAATTAATCAAATTAATCACCAAATTAAATCCAATTAATTCCAGATTAATTTCTAATTAATTATTATAGTTTCTAATTAATATATTATCACTTTAATATATTAATAAATTATTTATTTAATTCCTATTGATTTATTAATCATATAATAAATCAATCTTTCTCTCTTCGGAACTTTCTACCAAACCTCTAGCTATGAGGGCAACCCAAATGGACTTTGCTACTATTAATTAGGTAAATTACAAATTATTAGTAATGGCTTAGACACTTAATCCAACAGTCTCCCACTTGGATAAGTCTATGACTATAATTACCAATTTAACCTCTAATTAATCAGCAAACTGTAGCTTCCTAGAAACTGCTGCCGAACTCTGACCTAGTCAATTCTGTCCATAGATAAGTGATCAAATGATCCTCCGTCCAACAATATATTTTCAGACATGAGACATGGATTGAGATCAATCTCTGTCTGATACACTGTTTCCCGATTTCCGATTTTGCTTATGACTTTTAGACTTCTAATTGAACGAATCAATTTAGTCATGGCTGGCCAGCACTTCAGTCAACTTCAAAATCATCGAGTGGCCAACAGATATCTGTTTCCCGTCAGGGTCATGGGACGAATAAGCTTCGACTCATATGTTATATCTTTTACCCGACAAATCACTCACAACAGCACGTTTTATAACACCGAGTTACCAATGCGTTTTCGTACTATCAATGAGCAACCGCCTTGCAAATTATAACTCATATCTCTCCACTTCAAGACCATAAGATATTATCGTCTCAACATTGCTCGTGATGTAATCCATGAAGCAATCTATTGAGCGTGGGTTTATCCAATACTCAAATCTCCATTTCCAAGTACTCATGAACGTTGCAACAATCTTATTGTTATGTCTAACTCCTTAGACAATTTACAAACCAATTCATGACAGTCTTTCTTCATACTTACTCCCTAAGAGTATGAGCGACTGTGGATATTTGAGTAATCAAATTACTCAGGAAGTAAACATGCAAAAGCGAAACATGAAATCTGACTGGCAGCTACTCCTGCTTATTACCAAGTCTCCACGAGGTAATCACCAAGTCAGATTTACCATAACTATTATCGGTTTCTTATTTTTTTTTAAACTTTTAATTCAAACCCTTTTATATTTTGTCTATTATGACCTTTTCACTCTTTCTATGTATCCAAGTGTCTAACACTTATACACTTTAATTGCAGATAATCCAATCGGATACTCTTCCGATGATATCTCAATTTGTCATTCCGTCTTTCTCTCTCACAACTCCATTATGGTGATGTGTACTGTGTCTACCCATAGTTCTAGGGATCTATAGTCTACATGACTACACCCCAATACTATTTCGAGGTATCATGATGTGCCGGTGAACCACACGCGCTCCATCAGAAAACAACGAAACTCTTCAACCATGAAGTCCTACAACACCACGTCCTGATGTAACTAATTACTGATTCGAAACTCCTTTCAAATCGTTCACCCTAATCATTTCCCAATGTTTTTTCACGTCTGTTCAAAAAATTCATTCAGTATTCTCAGCCAGGCAATATCCTGAATCTAACTTACAATGCTCTAAGCATTAAGTCATCAGGATATGTTCATAACACTTCTGATTTGTCCAAGAGGCTCGAGGAACCTGATGTAATCTCATTCCAAGCCCTTTCGGAATCCTAAGATTACCAATAATCCTTGTGTCATGATTTCCGGAAACCATTTCCTTTCGGGGACTCTATTTTTTATGCATATTGAATCCCATCAATATCATATTCTCAACGGCTAAGTTAATACTGTCAGTCTCATCTATCTGATAGATGTCTATGAACTACGTAAATTTGTTGCACCTTCTTTGTTTCTTTCATGCCAATTCATTACACTTTGCAATGACAGGAAACTCCTTTCCTTGGGTTATGCATCTTGAATCTCATCAAGATCACATTGGCAGAATTCTGATCTATCTAATAGATGCTCACAACCACCTGAGTATGTTGTATATCTTAAAGTCTTTCATAGTGAACCGTTTCTTAACACCAAGTCATTATACTTTGTAATGATAAGAGACGTTTCCTAGAACCAGTATGTAACCCACATACAATGATAGCAGATACTCCCACTGGCTTTGACACCGTTATATGACTCTTTCGGACTATTCACAAAATCCAGAACTTATGACACATTTTGCGAAACCGAAATTCAAACATTTCCGACATATTAAAGGAAATCTTTCAGGCTATTCACAAAATCCAAACCTTTTGGCCTATTTTGAGAATCCGAATATCATTTTCTTGCGAGATGCCCATGGGACGAATCCCGGGGCCATGTACCTTTTGTGATGGCATGCTCTATGTGAGTCTCTATTAGTATGCCGGTAAACCACACACGCTCCACTAACGACTCACAATATGCCATGCAGAATCCTCTTGAATCTCATATTATATTGAGAGCGCTCTTCTCGGAATCAATTGCTTGATTCCAAGTGATAACTCAATCAACCAGATGTTCTGTAAGTATATTTCTATGTTTCCTTCTTTTGATGATTCAATTACTCCCACTGGTTCCTAGACCAGTTGTAAAAATCAAACAAACTGTCACATAGACTGTGTCTCGCGCTGAGGTTCTCTTATTTGGCAGCAACCGGGCTCACCAATGCTTCCAGTAGTCGGATTACTTATCCGTATCATCTTTAGTGTTTTACCACTACTCGGTATGTCACCCATATCATAACTCCTTATGACGGTGACTATTGGTCAAGCGAAGAGAGGGTATGTCAGGTTTAACAGGAATCCAATTCCTGGTCAAGGCCCAGTGGTGACTAAAAGGTTCTTTCACTTGGCTAATCCCTGAACTCCTTCAGGATTATTCTAACTCCCACTGTTTCCTTAGAACATGAGCTCTTTCTAAAAGGGCTCTTCTTTCAAAGGATAACCGGGATGGCCAATAAAACGACATCGCTGATCAGTTTCAGGCTTGTCAAGAGATTCGGACGAATGCTACATGACCCTGGACTTTCTATGTACTAGTGGGATGATCCCAGCTTAACATTTCAGATAGTGTCGACATAACCTACTTAGTCTAAGATATTGTTGAAAGGTTTTCCGCAACCATGAACTAAATAACCTAAGTTCACATGCAACCTAGAAAAGATCTATGTTTTCTTACTTTGAACATGTAACTAATTCCTAAAGGCCAAACAAAAATTAACTAAAAGAATAAATCAGAAAAAGTAACCTTTAGTTTTAATCTTGAAGCTAAGCAGCACAAGTGTCCTGCCTCAAATGAGATCACACCCAGGGAGCCAGAGGAAGGTCACGAAAATTCCAGAGAGAATAATAGAAATGAGCAGCTAATAATGAGGTCTAGGGTTCCCTATTTATAGGGAACCAAGTGGCAAAGCTAGAAACCCTAGCCGCAACCCATTTTCCGGATTATCTGTACGCGCGCCGCGGCCAGATCGTTTGCGCGCCGCGCGCCGCAATTCAACTATTGAATTCGTACGAATATGTACGCGCGTCGCGGCCTTTACATTGGCGCGCCGCACGCCGCAATTCAACTATTGAATTTGTACGACTTTAATCCCTGACCCCCTGATTAATCTAATTAATGTCACATAAATTAATCCAATTAATTTCTGATTAATTATTAATCAATCAACATAGTTTCTAATTAATATATTATCACTTTAATATATTAACAAACCAAATCTTTTATTTCTATTGATTTATTAATCCTATAATAAACCAACCTTTCTCTCTACCGAACTTTCTATCAAACCTCCAGCTATGAGGGCAACCCAAATGGACTTTGCTTCTATTTAATAGGTAAATATAAATTATAAGTCATGGCTTAGACACCTAATCCAACAGTCTCCCACTTGGATAAGTCTATGACTATAATTGCCAATTTAACCTCTAATTAATCAGCAAACTGTAGCTTCCTAGAAACTGCTGCCGAACTCTGACCTAGTCAGTTCTGTCCATAGATAAGTGATCAGATGATCCTCCGTCCAACAAGATATTTTTCAGACATGAGACATGGATTGATATCAATCTTTGTCTGACACACTGTTTCCCGATTTCCGATTTTGCTTATGACTTTTAGACTTCAATTGAACGAATCAATTCAGTCCTGGCTGGCCAGCGCTTCAATCAACTTCAAAATCATCGAGTGGCCAACAGATATCTGTTTCCCGTCTGGGTCAAGGGACGAATAAGCTTTGACTAATATGTTATATCTTTTACCCGACAAATCACTCACCACAGCACGTTTTATAACACCGAGTTACCGATGCGTTTTCATACTATCAATGAGCAACCGCCTTGCAAATTATAACTCATATCTCTCCACTTTAAGACCATAAGATATTATCGTCTCAACATTGCTCGTGATATAATCCATGAAGCAATCCATTGAGCGCGGGTTTATCCAATACTCAAATCTCCATTTCCAAGTACTCATGAACGTTGCAGCAATCTTATTGCTATGTCTAACTCCTTAGACAATCTACAAACCAATTCATGACAGTCTTCCTTCATACTTACTCCTTAAGAGTATGAACGACTGTGGATATTTGAATAATCCAATTATTCAGGAAGTAAACATGCAAAAGCGAAACATAAAATCTGACTGGCAGCTACTCCTGCTTATTACCAAGTCTCCACGAGGTAATCACCAAGTCGGATTTATCATAACTATTATCGGTTTCTTATTCTCTTTTAAACTTTCAATTCAAGCCTTTTATATCTATGTCTATGACCTTTTCACTCCTTCTATGTATCCAAGTGTCTAACACTTATACACTTTATTGCAGATGATCCTTATCGGATACTCTTCCGATGATATCTCAATTTGTCATTCTGTCATTATCTCTCACAACTCCATTCCGGTGATGTGTACCATGACTGCCCATGATTCTCGGGTCTTTAGTCTATATGACTACACCCTAAGACAATTTCGAGGTGTCATGATGTGCCGGTGACCCACACACGCTCCATCAGAAACCAACGAAATTCTTTAACCATGAAGTCCTACAGCACCACGTTCTGGTGTAAACAATTACCGATTTGAAAAACCCTTTCAAATCAATCACCCTAATCATTTCCCAATGATTTCTCACGTCTGTTCAAAAAATCCATTCAGTATTCTCAGCCAGGCAATATCCTAAATCCAACTTACAATGCTCTAAGCATTAAGTCATCAGGATATGTTCATAACACTTCTGATTTGTCCAAGAGGCTCGAGGAACCTGATGTAATCTCATTCCAAGCCCTTTCGGAATCCTAAGATTACCAATAATCCTTGTGTCATGATTTCCGGAAACCATTTCCTTTCAGGGGCTCTTTCTTATGCATCTTGAATCCCATCAAGATCATATTCTCAACGGCTAAGTCTATACTGTCAGTCTTATCTATCCGATAGATGTCTGTGAACTACATGAGTATGATGCACCTTCTTTGTTTCTTTCATGCCAATTCATTTCACTTTGTAATGACAGGAAACTCCATTCCTGGGGTTATGCATCTTGAATCTCATCAAGATCATCTTGGCAGAATTCTGATCTATCTAATAGATGTTCACAACCACCTGAGTATGTTGTATCTCTTAAAGTCTTTCATAGAGAACCGTTTCTTAACACCAAGTCATTACACTTTGTAATGATAAGAGACGTTTCCTAGAACCAGTATGTAACCCACATACAATGATAGCAGATAACGACGATACTCCCACTGGCTTTGACACCGTTATATGACTCTTTCGGACTATTCACAAAATCCAGAACTTATGGCACATTTTGCTAAACCGAAATCCAAACCTTTCCGACATATTAAAGGAAATCTTTCAGGCTATTCACAAAATCCAAACCTTTTGGCCTATTTTGAGAATCCGAGTATCCTTTCTTGCGAGATGCCCATGGGACGAATCCTGGGGCCTTGTACCTTTTGTAATGGCATGCTCTATGTGAGTCCATATTAGTGTGCCGGTAAACCACACACGCTCCACTAACGACTCACACTATGCCACGCAGAATCCTCTCGGATTACATCTTCTATTGAGAGTGCTTCTCTCAGAATCAATTGCTTGACTCCAAGTGATGACTCATTCAACCAGATGTTCTGTAAGTACATTTCTATGTTCCTTTCTTTTGATGATTCAATTACTCCCACTGGTTCCTAGACCAGTTGTAAAGATCAATCAAACTGTCACATAGATTGTGTCTCGCGGTAAGGTTCTCTTATTTGGCAGCAACTGGGCTCACCAATGCTTCCAGCAGTCGGATTACTTATCTGTACCATCTTTAGTGTTTTACCACTACCCGGTATATCACCCAAATCATAACTCCTTATGACAGTGACAATAACTACTGGTCAAGCGAAGAGAGGGTATGTCAGGTTTAACAGGAATCTAATTCCTGGTCAAGTCCCAGTGGTGACTAAAGGTTCTTTCACTTGGCTAATCCTTGAACTCCTTCAGGATTATTCTTACTCTCACTGTTTCCTTAGAACATGAGCTCTTTCTAAAAGGGCTCTTCTTTCAAAAGATAACCGGGATGGCCAATGAAACGACATCGCTGATCAGTTTCAGGCTTGTCATGAGATTCAGACGAATGCTACATGACCCTGGACTTTCTATGTACTAGTGGGACGATCCCAGCTTTACATTTCAGACAGTGTCGACATAACCTACTTAGTCTTAAGATATGGTTTTTTTGTGGTCTGACTGGTTGAATATTTAATACTAATCGGAAATGTATCTTATACATCGAGGATCAAAACTATTTCGATCAATGCTCCATCATCTTCCCTAAGACACATTATTAGTGATCTTGGAAGAGGATAAACTGTGAAACTTTTTCTCAGTCTATGTAGTCATTCAGGTTCTGTTGATCTTATACTTCCTTTGAAATCCTTGAACACTTCAAGGTTCCAATCAATCGCTTATTCTGATAAACGACGCCATATTTGTCAAACCATTTGGCAAATGTCATGAAGCATAACTAATCGTGTTCTGTTCGAAGATTCGAGCAATACACAGTAACTTATGTGTCTGTTGCTCAAAATCTTAATACCTTTACAGTTCCATGACTTTGTTAATATTGTTCAAGACATGCAATCATCACCCGACTCCAAGTCAACTGATTCCAAAATCCTATCCATTGGATATTTGGGCGATTCCTTTCTTGCCACAATTAATTTTATTAAGTACTCAATTCATCATGTGACTCTAAGTCAAATGATTCCAAAGTCCTGTCCAACTGGACCTTTGGTTGAAGTGATTCTCATAAAATTCATTTTAACAATCATAACGAACATAATTTATAAGTCCAATCCCATTGGATGTATCAACATTCAAGTTATTACCATTTATGCCATTAACACATTCACATAAACATTTCGAGGATAATTAAAACAACCAAAAGAAAAACAACATTTTATTAAAACACAAAAACCCTCGAACAATGTACTATGTGAAAACAATGTCGTTTGCATCTAATAATCTAATAACAAGATTGTAATATCTAACTAAACTTCAAAACTGCATGAGCTGGAGATCCAATCCAAAAGTGCTCGTATGCGTCAAAGTCCTGTACCCTACTGATTCCCTGCATACAAATCAAATGTGACTATCACATTATGTATCAAGGAATTATGGATCAGGAGTTTCGAAGTTTTTAGATAAACCTGAGTTTCTAAAGATTTTACCTTGGAGCATTTTCCAATCTTTCCGTGACTGTATCCGATCCTATGGGTTCCCAATTTAAGACATTTCAGAACATGTCCAGACGATCTGGAACATTTCTTGCTGCGTCTCTTCACTGGACTCAATCCAGAAGTAGCCGAAATAGTGAAGCAATGCCTGTCCATGAGTGACTCGTATAGGGTCAACAGAGAACACATTTCCACAAAAGTCTTTTTCCGGTCTTCATTTCTATACGTCTGAATGAACAGATCGTACCTATTAGTCAGCGAATCAAGCAGGGTCTTAACACTCATTTCCTGACTAATTGGATGACCAAGTTTGTACAATTCGCCCATGTATCTCTCAATCTTGAGAACATGCAAATCGATGCTACTTCCTTCTTTTAGCTTGCACTCTACAAGTCTTTTGAAGATCCTAGCTCGTTCCTCTTCAACCGGTTCTTGGAACCTTTCCTCAACCAGTTGTATTAACTCATACGGCCCTAGGGATCCAAAATCCCTGCGGAACTCGGGCTCAATGGTCAATAGCATGAGGTCACGAACTTCCTCGGATTCATCAAATAATAGGTCATGCTCATCATAAAGACCTTTTGTGATGACATGTTTTGGTGGAACTGTGATCGGATACTCAATGAGGTGTAGCTTGCCAGCAATAACAAGAACCATTCTCCAATTGCGAAGCCATTCCACATAGTTAAGGCCAGTCAGCCTTTCCATATTTAGCAGGCGCTTTCTGATGCCCTCAGAAATGGGTGAAGGAGGAGGATGAGAATAGACACTCGATTCAGACATCTATAAAAGGAAACAGAATTTATTAGTTTAATTAATCCTTTTAAATAATTACCCAATATATATATTATTTAACAAGGCTAGGATCCAAAATACCCCAACTATGCTGTGAAGAGGGATGCCGTAGTCACAACACAGTTGTCATTAAGGTATATAACTTTTATCAATTTCAGTCTTATGAAATTCCTAGATCTGTGAGATTCATTGAACTGTTCAATGGCATGTTTAATCTCGGATATGCCCCACCGTTTGTGACTGGGATGCCGAGGATCACAAACCGGGTGTGAATAACCATGCAAATTAGCTTGGTACTCTCGGGGTCCATTATCATCTCAAATTGATGTGCCGGTTAACCACACACGCTCCATCAACAATGATAACACCCGAGAAACCCATTGCCACTCTTTATGAACTCCCATTGGTGTGCCGGTAACCCACACACGCTCCACCAACGTTTCATAAAGTGCAATGTGCAATTTCATGGGTTAGCATCAAATTTACATTTTTTCTAAAGTAACTAGATTGGGAATTCTTGTACGGGTTCTAGTACTTTGATCATTATACTTTTAATGATTAAGCGGTCCTATCAAAACTGTTCGGCTAACGACCCTCCACTGATAAGGCGAGCGGTGGGTGAAAGTGAACACCCATTAGACCGCCATTTTATAGGCAGACTCCTTATACCCACTTTATAGACCAGCTTCGTGAATGAGGCCTACTAATGATTTGACTAACCAATTTATCTTATACATATAGTATTAACCTTTAATAATATATATAAGATGTATTTTAAATCTTTTAAAATATTCCTGGTTTATCTATTAATTTCCTGAAATTTAACTATTAAATTTCAAATTAAATTAAACCTTTAATTTGATTTAATTTATCTTTTAATTAAACTATTAATTAAATTAATTAAATCTAGATATTTTAAACCTTTTAAAATATTTTAGGATTTATCCTTTAATTTTTCGAAATTTAACCATTAAATTAAAATTAAATTAAATCCCTTGAATTATCTTTTAATTAAACAATTAATTAAATCAATTCAAATGTAGATAGGTTTTTTTTCAAATTAATCAAATCAATTTAAACCTATCTTAAACCCCTAATTATCGAAATTCAAAAATATGGGTTTAAGGTTATCCAATTAAATTAACCAATAAAAGTTACCAAAAATAGAAAACCTTCCAAAACCCTAATGCCAATTTTCGAAAATTACAAGGGGAGGGAATAGGGTTTCTAAAAAACAAACCCTAAATCGATTCAGGCCCAAAAGGATTTATAAACAATAAACACTAATAAGGAAAACTATTACAGCCATTCAATAAGAAAACAACCAAATCCTCTGATACCACTGAAAGGTTTTCCGCAACCATGAACTAAATAACCTAAGTTCACATGCAACCTAGAAAAGATCTATGTTTTCTTACTTTGAACATGTAACTAATTCCTAAAGGCCAAACAAAAATTAACTAAAAGAATAAATCAGAAAAAGTAACCTTTAGTTTTAATCTTGAAGCTAAGCAGCACAAGTGTCCTGCCTCAAATGAGATCACACCCAGGGAGCCAGAGGAAGGTCACGAAAATTCCAGAGAGAATAATAGAAATGAGCAGTTGATAATGAGGTCTAGGGTTCCCTATTTATAGGGAACCAAGTGGCAAAGCTAGAAACCCTAGCCGCAGCCCATTTTCCGGATTATCTGTACGCGCGCCGCGGCCAGATCGTTTGCGCGCCGCGCGCCGCAATTCAACTATTGAATTCGTACGAATATGTACGCGCGTCGCGGCCTTTACATTGGCGCGCCGTGCGCCGCAATTCAACTATTGAATTTGTACGACTTTAATCCCTGACCTCCTGATTAATCTAATTAATGCCACAGAAATTAATCCAATTAATTTCTGATTAATTATTAATCAATCAACATAGTTTCTAATTAATATATTATCACTTTAATATATTAACAAACCAAATCTTTTATTTCTATTGATTTATTAATCCCATAATAAACCAACCTTTCTCTCTACCGAACTTTCTATCAAACCTCCAGCTATGAGGGCAACCCAAATGGACTTTGCTTCTATTTAATAGGTAAATATAAATTATAAGTCATGGCTTAGACACCTAATCCAACAATTGTCACACCCCCAAACCACGATGGCAGAAACGTCTGAGGGTGGATGACTTCATGAACAACATCACAACAACGTTTGTACAATAGTGACCAAAGCAAACACATCCATCATATACATAATTGTAAATGTTACAATAGTTCAAAAGATTGTATGTTTTGAATACAATTACAATATGATATCAAAATACATAGTATGACGCCATAGCGACCCATCGTCAAAGGTTGTAGTTACCCTATCAATTTCCTGAGAATACAAGTAGTTTGAAAGAGTGTCAACATTACGTTGGTGAGTTCATAAGATTTTTGTATGAGAAAATCCATAATCCTTTTTCCTTGTAGAAAGATAGTGTTTGAAACCAGAAAATCCAATATTTTATTATAAATGAGTAGTAGTCTTAAAACCCAAAGACCGAAAATGTATAGGTATTTGTATACTTGAACATAGTTTTATTTTTGTATAAAACCGTGTAAATAGGTGTTTACCGGTAGTCGAATCGTAGATTTAATTCCACAAAAGTCGTATGTATAAGTAAACCGTACTTATATTTATATATTTGATAAAACATAGTTTTAATTCCCATAGAATTAGTGTGTATAAGTAAAACCATACTTATATTTGTAACTTGTTAAAATGTAGTTTTAATACCATAAAACTTGTATGAGGAATCTCTTTCCTTGTAAAATGTAGTATTGTAATCCAAGAAAATCCAATATTTTTTTATGAATGTATCCAAGTCCTTAAAACCCAAGGACTAAAATGTATAGCATAGTTTGTAGTGTAAAGCCATTGAAAATGTATATTTCCACGTAACAATTTAATAAGTTGATTTCCCATGCGAGACGTCCTATAACCATACTGTGACCATGTAGGCCTGCTTCGACGTTCTTCAGGCGTTGGACTGTTATGACATTTGTCACCTCAGACCCGTCGGTCTAGCTGTAGCTAGCAGCTCAGGTGCGGGGTTGTCAATCCCGTATAGATCTATACACAAATATCACGTTCTCTTACCGAGACTCTGGTTATAAATTTCAGGACTTATAGTATGTACTTAAATAAGCACTGTGAAGACCCGTCTCACAAAAATGTATGTATCAATCAACTTGTTTACGTAAAGTTTGTATATGAAAAACCATTGTATTTGCCCATTATCATTTTTCCCATGATAATATAGTAATGTATAATAATTATATATTTGTATATAATTAATTATCTTGTTCTAACGGTTATAGTAACATTTGTAACCACAAACTATTCCTATAATAGTTTATTTTTAGTATTCTTGTCGTGAAAAGCATATATTTACGAATATATGTGAAATAACTTATTTAAATGATTATAAACAATATCTTTTAAGATATTTTCCATAATAGTGGTGTAATAACTTGGTTATACTCTTTATTAATTCAAATATAATATTTAATGACTATCAAATAAAGAACGGCCAGGTAGAAGATCAAATGAGGAGGCAATACCCTTTCAGCGTATAAGCCTTTCGGAAATCCAGCAACCTAGCCCAAATGATCGGCCTAGACACCGCTCTCGTAAGTAGATCATTCGATATTATATTTTGGAACTATAATTGAATTGTTGTCATAATGATGTTTACAAAATTTACATTTTGTTTACTAGTGTTACAAATGAGTATAAATAGCTATTTGTATAGTATAACTTGTATTCTCCCCCTTAAAAACTTGAATAAATATAAAAAAGGGGTATGAACTCACCTTAATGTCGATGATGATCTTATCGCCAACTGTTGTTAGATCGCCCGACTTTTCGTGCTTCTAACTCGAACTCACTATATTTATAACTAAAATAGCTACTTCTAACGCTCATTCTTCGTATATTTCTATATATATCGAATAACCTTCTAATAACAATACTATCTAGTGATATAGAGATCGAGATCTTAGGTGTGAGGAAATGAGAGGATTGAAGCCTCTATTTATAGTAATTTATTTTCGTATTGCGGCCCTCAAGATACAGATATATGACTTTTATGGCTTTTAGAATTTGTTTATGACAAAACATACCCTTAAAATACTCTTTAAATAGATTTAATAGTTTTTATATAAAATAAATGATTTTTGTTTATAAAAATATAATCTACGAAAATCGTAGTTTAATAATATCATCTTTTTAACTAAATGTCTTTAATAATTAACGAAAGGGTATTAATTGTAAGTTTAATAAAAATATAGGGTTTAAATGTAAATACACTTCCATTTTAAAGAAAAAGAAAATATTAAATATAAAACTAATATCAATAATATTAAATTTTGACGTCAGATTGTTCGTATCGACGATACCGTTTTGACGGTAATTTTTCCGTTTTATAAAACGTCATAATATTATTGATAAATTTAAAAATACGTATTGAATACGTAGTGTTCGAAATGAAAATACAAATTCTTTGAGGGTAAAATGTGTAAAATTGATTAAATAATGAAGTGGGGCCCAATTTATATAATAATATTACTAAAATTTTCAAACACATTTTTCAAATCTTTGAAATTGAAATCGGCCGATCATTTTTTGACTCTTCTTTTTTTTTTTTATAAATAAATAAATATATTATAATAATTAAACGTCGCTTTCAAGTTAAATTAAACGTTTTTCTATCATAACTTTTTATATATAACGTTTGGTAAAAATATAAATATATATTTGGAATCGTCGTAATTTTATCTACGTTTCGATATAAAATTTGTAATATTCCGAATAGTTTTACATTTTTACCGTTTTTCTATCATAACTTTTTATATATAACGTTTGGTAAAAATATAAATACATATCCGGATCCGTCATATTTTTATCTACGTTTCGATATAAAATTTATAACATTCCGAAGAGTTTTGACTTTTTCCGTTACTATTCACGTCGGATACTATTCATGCCGGATCACTATTCACGATGAATTTTTTTTTAAACATCGAGCTCAGCAGGGTTTGCTCGTATAATTAATTTGAATTAGCGTACGTAGTATTATAATATCCAATAATATATCGTATAGATTATGAAATTTACATTTTACATATTAATTTTAACGTACGCTTTGGTTGACTTTCGTTGACTAATTTGACAGTTGTCATAGATATGGTCGGAATATGGTTTTTGCGGTCTGACTGGTTGAATATTCAATTCATTGAAATACTAATCGGAAATGTATCTTATACATTGAGGATCAAAAACTATTTCGATCAATGCTTCATCATCTTCCCTAAGATACACTATAACCACTAATGTTCTTGGAAGAGGATAAACTGTGAAACATTTTCTCAGTCTGTGTTGTCACTCCGGTTCTGTTGATCTTATACTTCCTTTGAAATCCTTGGACACTTCAAGGTTCCAATCAATCGCTTATTCCGATAAGCGAAGCCATATTTGTCAAACTATTTGGCAATTATCATGAAGTATAACTAATCGTGTTTTGTTCGAAGATTCAAGCAATACACAGTAATTTATGTGTCTGTTGCTCAAGATCTTAAGGTCTTTTACATCTTATGTAAATTTTATGATTTTGTTAATATTGTTCAAAACATGCAATCATTACCTGACTCCAAGTCAACTGATTCCAAAATCCTATCCATTGGATCTTTGGGTGATTCCTTTCTTGCCACAATTAATTTTATTAAGCACTCAATTCATCATGTGACTCTAAGTCAAATGATTCCAAAGTCCTGTCCAACTGGACCTTTGGTGAAAGTGATTCTCATAAAATTCACTTAACAATCATAAAGAAACACAATTTATTAGTCCAATCTCATTGGATGTATCAACGTTCAAGTTATTACCATTTATGCCATTAACACATTCACACAACGTTTCGAGGATAATTAAAACAATCATGTTAAAAAATATTTTGTTAAGCCATAATTATCCTCGGAACATTGTACTATGCAAATCCATGTCATGTGTGTCTATAAACTAATAACAAGAATAAATATCTAGCCTAACTCCAAAAACTGCACGAGCTCCAGATCCAATCTGAATATGCTCTTGTGCGACAACATCCCGCATCCTACAGAGTCTGTGCATATAGAGCAAATGTGAGAAAACACATCCTGTATCAAGAAATGATGATCAGGTATTATGAGTTTTAAGATATTAATGAGTTTGCCAAACGGTTTGGCTTTGGAACATTGTTCCAATCTTTCTGTGACTGTGTCCCACCTTATGGATTCCCAGTTTGAAACATCAAACAATTGGTCTAGACGATCCGGATCATTTCTTGATGCCCCTTAATACTGGACTCAATCCTGAAGCAGCTGAATCAATGGAACTATGCTTCTCCATGAACGACTCATACAACGTCGACATTGAATACATTTCCACGATTGTCTTATCCGGTTACCCTTCTGTTCATCTGGATGAACAGATCAGCGAGTCGAGCTAACGCTTAACTCCCGATCACAAAGGGAAACCAGTTTTATACTGTTCGCCTATGTATCCCTCAAACTTGGGAACATGCAAACTAGTGCTACTTCCTTCATGCTTGAAACTTCAAGCTCTTTGAAGATCCTAGTTTGTTCCCTTTTTCAACCGGTTCTCAGAACCTTTCCTCAACTAGCTGTGCCAACTTATCTGACCCCAGGAATTCTAAATCCCTGCGGAACTCGGGGTCAATGATCAATAGCATAAGGCAACGAACTTCCTTGGACTCAATGGTCAAAGAGTCATGCTCATCACAAGCTGCTGTGTGATGTCATGTTTGGGAGCGGACACTCAGTCGGATATGGTTCCCCAGCAAAACTAAGAACTATTCTCTAATTGCAAAACCATATCACACAGTCAAGGCCAGTCAGCCTTACAATATTAAGCAGGCGCTTTCTGATGCCCTCAGAAATGGGTGAAGGAGGGGAAGGAGGAGAATGACATTTTCTTCAGACATATATAAAATTTGAATTTATTAGTTTAATTAATCCTTTTTAAATAATTACCCAATTTTTTTATTTAACAAGGCTAGGACCCAAAATACCCCAACTATGCTATGAAGAGGGATGCCGTAATCACAACACAGTGGTCATTAAGGTAGATAACATTTATCAATTTCAGCCTTATGAAATTCCTAGATCTGTGAGATTCATCGAACTGTTCAATGACATGTTTAATCTCGGACATGCCCCACCGTTTGTGACTGGGATGCCGAGGATCACAAACCGGGTGTGAATAACCATGCAAATTAGCTTGGTACTCTCGGGGTCCATTATCATCTCAAACTGATGTGCCGGTTAACCACACATGCTCCATCAACAATGATAACACCCGAGAAACCCATTGCCACTCTTTATGAACCCCCATTGGTGTGCCGGTAACCCACACACGCTCCACCAACGTTTCATAAAGTGCAATGTGCAACTTCATGGATTAGCATCAAATTCACATTTTTCCTAAAGTAACTAGATTGAGATTTTTGTAAATGGTTCTAGTACTTTGATCATTATACTTTTAATGATTAAGCGGTCCTATCAAAACTGTTCGGCTAACGACCCTCCACTGATCAGGCGAGCGGTGGGCGAGAGTGTTCACCCATTAGACTGCCATTTTATAGGCAGTCTCCTTATACCCACTTTATAGATCAGCTTCGTGAATGAGGCCTACTATTGAATTGACTGACCAATTTTATCTTATACATATAGTATTAACCTTTAATAGCATATATAAGATGTATTTTAAAACCCTTCAAAATATTCTAGGTTTATCTTTTAATTTTACCAATTTAACTATTAAATTTAAAATTAAATTAAACCTATAAGAAATCGATTTAATCATCTTTTAATTAACAATTAATTAAATTAATTAAATCTTGGTATTTTAAACTTTTTAAAATATTTCAGGTTTATCTTTTAATTTTTCCAAATTTAACTATTAAATTTAAAATTAAATTAAACATTAAAATCGATTTTAATTATCCTTTAATTAACAATTAATTAAATTAATTAAATCTAGATATTTTAAACCTTTTAAAATATTTTAGGATTTATCCTTTAATTTTTTTCGAAATTTAACCATTTAAATTAAAATTAAATTAAATCCTTGAATTATCTTTTAATTAAACAATTAATTAAATTAATTCAAATGTAGATATGTTTTACAAATTAATCAAATTAATTTAAACCTATCTTAAACCCCTAATTTTCGAAAAACAAATAATGGATTTAAGGTTATCCATTTAATTAAACAATTAAAGTTACCAAAAATAGAAAACCTCCTAAAACCCTAATAGGAATTTTCGAAAATACTAAGTGGGGGATTAGGGTTTCCAAAACCCTAATCCTAGAAATCGATCCAAGCAATAATTAGGGTTTATAAGCTTTAAACCCTAATTTTAGGAAAACTATTACAGCAATTCAACAAGAAAACAACCAAAAGCTCTGATACCACTGAAAGGTTTTCTGCAAATCTATGAACTAAAACCCCAAGTTCACATGCAACCTAGATTGGATCTATGTTTTCTTACTTTGAACATGTAACTAATTCCTAAAGGCAAAACAAAAATTAACTAAAAGAATAAAATAGAAAAACTAACCTTTAGTTGTTTCTTGCAAGTTAAGCAGCACAAGTGTCCTGCCTCAAATGAGATCACACCCAGGGAGCAGGAGGTGGACGAAATCCAGAGAGAGGGAGGATTCAAGAATGGCGTGAATTATGATGCCTGAAGTCTCTATTTATAGGCTCCAGGTGGTTACAGATAAACCTTAGAGATAAACCTTTTTAATTCAAATCAAGATAAACCTTTTATCATTTGAATTAAACCTATTTATCCTCTATATATTAATTTCGATTATAAGGATAATTATATCCTAAAAGTCGCCAATTAATATTCCACCTGGACAGTCACTACTCAACTATTGAGTAATTACAAAATAGCCCCTGCACCTTTAATTAATCAAATTAATCACCAAATTAAATCCAATTAATTCCAGATTAATTTCTAATTAATTATTATAGTTTCTAATTAATATATTATCACTTTAATGTATTAATAAATTATTTATTTAATTCCTATTGATTTATTAATCATATAATAAATCAATCTTTCTCTCTTCGGAACTTTCTACCAAACCTCTAGCTATGAGGGCAAGCCAAATGGACTTTGCTACTATTAATTAGGTAAATTACAAATTATTAGTCATGGCTTAGACACCTAATCCAACAGTTGTAATATCATTGTCCTCGCCAATTCTGATTCTGATGTTGTGGAGGTCCTCGACCTTGATTCCACTGATTGTTGTGATTGTAGTTGGGCATCCAACCATCATCATTATCTCTGTACCCCAAGTCTCCTAGCTGAGCTTGGTTTTGCGGTTGTGGAATTTGTTGTTGTGGCAGTTGTTGTTGAAGTTGTGGAGGCTGACGTTGATGTGGAATGCCATTCCGATTCTGTGCTCCCCAAGTCGACCTGGTCCATCTGTTGAGTCCACGAGGATTGGGTAATGGTTGTACCGCGGGTTGAACGGGTGGTGGAACTTGCACAGGGGTTGCCTCGCATTACCACCGCTGGTGCTAACAGAGGCTCCAGTCGTGTTAACTGGAGCCTGGGGAACAGCTAGCTGCCCCTTGCTACCTCGCTATGGAGTTCATCAGTAACATCCTCAATCAAAACGTCGCCAGCATGCATATTGAAAAGACGTCGACAAACTTGATTCTTTCTTGCAGTACTTTCGATCTCAGGGTCAAAAAGTATAGGTGACGATCGTTCACCTTGATGTGTATGCATGCACAGAGTGCGTGCGATCAAGAAAGCAATCAAACAAACAAACACAAAAAACTAAAATCCTTTGACTGACGCTAAGTGTCAAGCGTGCAACTCCCCGACAACGGCGCCAAAATTTGACACGTCGCAGTCGTTGATGCAGTCGAAGTCAATGATAAATATCTTACGTTCCAATAGTAGCAGTAAGCAAGGGTCGAATCAGGATTTATTGGTTGGAACTTTGTATCGATAATAAAATCGTACTATATTGTCACTCTATAGTAGATGGATATCATTACACTTGACCCTAAAATCAAACTCAAAACTTATAAATCATAAAACAACCTCATATCTACGCACAAACAATAGATCAAACACCAATAAAACTAAAAATCAACTCTCATAAAACAATCCAATAAACAATCGTTCATAAACCCAATCTGAAATCAGAGGTGAATGATTGCTTTAAATCATAAATAAGAACTATGTGATCAAATGAATTCTAGAAACAGAATACTTGAAACACAATAGGATTACAAAACTAAATATTGCAAAAAAGGAAATCTATCCAATCTATGATAACGTAACTAAAGGACTACGAAATCCGAGTCAAAGAAGCCAGAGTTTCACTCAATGGATTAATATTTGCTCCTGAAATTCGACCTAGAATCATCTATTTATAGTTGTGGAATCTGACAGCTCGCGTCGCGGGTCAAGCCTTATCCTCGGTTTATCTCATTTTGAATTTCAAGCCTTATTGAATCACAATTTTATCCCAGTTCAACGTCGAGTATAGCTATTCTCCATGTCGCGAACTACTTTTTGTTCTCATCTTCGTTTTTCATCTCCAATTTCACCAAATTTACACTTAGAACACTGTATTTTCACTAAAAGCACATACAAGACACTTGACACTAAAAGTAAGCGATATTAGTCATTTAATAAAGACAAATTAATAAAACTCTTGTCAAATAACGCATAAAATATATAACATTAAATAGCGTTATCATTAAGTCATTGTATCATGCCTAATGCTTTCAACCATGGTTCCAGACCTTTAGAAGGAGGTGGAACATGTTTTGGCATATATGACATGATGCACCAACATATTGACATGTTCCGATTACACTTAAGGATCAGACGCTTCGTGACATCATATATGGGTGCAAAATGAATCAGTGCCAAAATGTGAGCATTCATGCTCTTGAGATGAGGAATCATACAGACATTTTTGATAGACTTGTTTGTCCCATATCGAATGAGCTAGCTATGAATTTGATCCTTAATTTGTTGACCTAGTCGTTTGATCCATTTGTCATAAATTATAAGAAGAACCTCATCTCATAGCTACATGAGATGCTTAAGAAAGTCTATGTGAATATTCTTAAGAAAGTCTCCATTAGGGAAGGATGTTCCAGTAGACCCAAACACCAAAAATCGATTGGTATAACAACGGTTGCTAATGAAAAAGTAAGGAAGTTACCCAAACCCTCAAGCCTAAGAATAATGAAGACGTTCTGAAACATAACAATGTCATAGATGTGGAACCATTGGTCATTGGAATAGAAATTGTTCTATTCGCCTTTAAGAGTTGATCAAGAAGATGCTCGATGGAAGCACTTTAGGTATCTATATGATTGGACATTTAATTTTAATCTAACACCTTAGTATTTGATACTAAATGCAAGACTAAAATTTGTAATATGTTACAGATGTTCAAAAGAAAGGTACACTTATTATGTCTTATTGTTTTGAAATACAAATGAACCATGTACTATTGTATGAGAATTTTGGTGTTACATTTTATATGATATGTGTGCTCGAAAAATATGATGTGCTCGCCTAGTAACTCCTCATAAGTAAATGTAACAATGAATGCCTTCATGACATTGAAACACCTGATGACACTTAAAGATTAAAACTATACATTTGATCAAATGTTGATGCAAATTATTAATAAGAGGCGTACAAATGTTGATAATAACACCACATGCTTCTAAAACACCTAACAAAGCAACTCAAGCAAGTCATGCAAAATAATGAAAGTGCATTGTTGGATGCATATCATGGACGTCTTTAATGTCTTGGCTTTTATATGGGAGTTAATGGGTGTTTACATGAGACATATACCCATTATGTGTGCACTATCTTGGTGTGTTTCCTACATTGACATGCGTGTTAGACAATGGCCTTTAAATGATACATAAAAATATGCTTTCAATATGGCTGAAAGGTTTTGAAGATTTTGAGATCTAGACATTTCAGTCTCTTAATGTTTGGTTATTTTACTCATGTGCTTTTTAGTTTTGATTTGGTATGATTGTACATCTGGATGATTTGATTGACATTTATATTACTTCAAACATACTGAGTTTTTGAGAACTTCAATTATTTTAAATAAAGAGTTTTGTTAAAACTTTTATCGTAAAATTGTTTAAAAAAAGTACAGATGTTATGGATGCCATAGTTGGTATCGAGTCACGAGTTTAAATGAAATATACATTAGATGATCTACACGAACTTAAACTATAGATGTTTAAGAAGATGACGATGACAAGCGTGTTATTGCATAATATAAGTTACTTACATTGGTTTTTGTTACTTAGAGCACTATAATTATTGAGGTTGATGTTTATGTGACGATTGACTATTTGTTGTGTTTGATATTTATTATATGGGGGCATTAGCATGTGTAATGGTGTATTAAAGGTGTAATTATGTACGTTGATGAATCAACAGGTACCACGAGTGGTTGGGAGCAACAAGTTTGGAAATGAGGCTACTTGAATACATAGAGACGATGAAGATGACAATGACTAAATTGAGGAGTGTTAGTGTTTGAAATGGCAAGAGGACGTGTACAACTCTGCATTGTGTTTTAACCTTGTGACAACTTAGCGATTAAATGAAGTTGAAATGAGGAGGGTAGCTCGAATTGGTGAAATTGATGGTGTCATTGTTAGTTAAATCAAAATGTTGGGCATAATCGATGAAGAACCAGATAAAACATAACATCCAAAACTTATAGATTATATTTGCAACTTAAATTTATAATACCAAAAGACATTTTTTAATATTTTCCATGAAATACATTATTAAATTGTGATAGTTAAAATAATAATTGTGTGGTACTCTTTTCCAATTTTAGTTATTTTAAGTAGTGTTTGATACGCAACACCGTATCAAAATGGATCAAAACATAACAAATCATTTTGGAATCGACGTGGACGAGACTGAAACAACGACCATGTTAATTGATTAAATATTAGTCACACAGAAAATGGTTGAACGAAATGAAACAAAAAAGTCAAATGATAAAAACCATCACGCATTCACGCTCGTCTTTCATCTTCTGTTAATCGCTACTCCCACCCACCTACTCCCACACAACCCATCCCTTACCTACCATACCTCCTAACTCCTACATACACCCATACCCACCCACCCTACCCCTACCATTAGCTCCACCTCACCCCTACCACACACATACATGCGATATTGTTTATTTATAATTATAATATGGTAAAAAAATATTAGAAAAAAAAATTATAAATGGATGACAATCTAATAAATTTAACACAGTTATGTGTATTATCCTATGCCACCAAACACTATAAATAATAAATAATTTAACCCTGTCCAATTTTTTTTATCTCACCCGTCATATTCAGTCTAATCCTCTCACCATAAGAAATACTCTAAATACTTTATTTTATACGATCTTATTTATTTTTTGTGCTTTTGTCATAAAAGTCCATAAGTTTTTAAAAATGTTCGGTTTTATCATTCTATGGATTTTATGTCAATTAAAGCCCAAAATTTGCATTTTACATATTTGCCCTAAAAACCTGCTATAACCTATGGGTGTATGTGGGTCGGTTTTGACCTAAAACCGATAGCATCAGTTTTCAAAAAACCAAACCCAAACCGTTCAGTTCGATGTATCGGCTTTCGATTTTGAATTGGTTCGGTTCGGGTTTAAACCCGTTCAAATCGAAACCTTCATGGTATACTTGAAAGGGGACGAGTTATCCCTTATATAAGGGATTGGCTTGGCCATAGTTTCATCTCCTGGGCGATATGGGATGAGAACAAGTTTACTGGATAAGGAGGGACGAATAGAGGCTTTGAAAAACATACCTGCTTAAAAAACGTAACGTGGTGGGACGGGAATCGAACCCCAAACCTCGGGGTCAAGGCACGACCACTTAACCGGTGGACCAAACTGTTACTTATGTTTGTATTTCGCAAATTTAATATATATGTATATAATATGTACAGAAAAACATATATTTTTATAAATTCTGCATAAAATTCCTTAAGGTTTTCGAAAATGTTTGGTATTTGTCCTCCAACACCGCCACCACCCATCACCACCACCCACCACCACTGCAGTGGAGGTGGTGATGGTGCTGGGTGATAACGGTGTTGGAGGACAAAACCGAGCATTTTCGAAAAACTTAATTAGTTTCTATGCAAAAATAATTTTATGGTAAAAATATTATCACAGGTTTCAAGGACAAAGATGAAAAAAAATTTGCAAATTTCGGAATTTACTAAACATAAAATTTATAAAAAGACAAACCCGAACATTTTCGAAAAATTTAAAAATTTTATGATAAAAGCCCTTATTTTTTTTTAGTTCTATTAAAAAATATTTATGGTATCTGATGAATGATAATAAAATGCAAAAAAGGGGGTTTCTTCATCGTCGAAACCACCATTTGGCAAATCAGAAAGCTCTTTCGACGCCACCACTCTTTCCAGTTAAGCCGGAGATTGAAAATGGCATGGATCGGACAATTATCCAAGAATCTGAAGGAGCTTCGAGTTCTCTTTTGTCAAACTTCACCTGCCAGTTCTTCCACAAGGTATCATCAAAGTAAAATCGTTTCATCGATCTCAGATTTCATGGAGTTTCTACCATATCGTCTTGCTCGTTGGTGTAACCACATCCATTTTATTGAGTTTAATTCTGTTATCGGTGATAGGGCGTTTGTTGAGAAGAATTACAAGGAATTGAAGAAAGCAAACCCTAAGTTGCCTATACTGATCCGCGAGTGCAGCGGTACCGAACCTCAGCTGTGGGCGAGATACGGTGCGTGAATCTCTTTCGTATTACATCAATAAAATATATTTGGCTCTTTTAATTTTAACTGGAACGTCTTGTTGATATCATCTGCTTAATACTTCAATTCGAGGATCTATATATGTTTGGATAGTAGGAAGAAGTGCTTCCATTTTGCATTTTGAGATACATAGGTTTGACATCCAAGCTCAGAGGGTCATTTCATTTTCCCTAGCTTTACAGTTTTCAACTATTCATGGTTTCCAGGACTCCGTTTTCCCCATTTGGTCCTGTATTGGTAAATTGCCGAATGGGTAAACTGTCTGAACTTGGATAAATAGCTATTTTACCCCCTTACAATCCAGTTAAAGTCAAAGCAACAAGTGCAATCCATTTAGAATCAAACCAACTCACAGTTGATAAGTTGGAATCCAACCATCTCAAAATTGACAAAACAGTAGCAACAATCTCCAAATCTTTCAAAGTCACTGTTAGCATAATACAATAAATAGCAATGTATTTTCATTGCATCGTTTATTATAACATCCTACTTCATTTCTTTCTATTACAACATCATACTTTGAAAAATCTACCATTTATAGCAACATCATGACGTCATTCAAATTCAAAGCAATTTTTATTGCTGTACTTGGATGTATTTGTCATAGTATGATGTCCTAATAAGAAAAGCAAATGAAAGTCAATGCTACAATCTAGTAGATTTTTTGTAAAGTACAATGTCTAAATAAGATAAGGTTTTATAGGAATTGTTTCAACTAACATGGTTGTTTTAATACAAAGTATCAAGTATAATGGTTATAATAGTAATAAACATGTTATTAGTATTATGGTTTAATAAGTTGTTAAAGCATCTTGGAAATTTGAATAGTTGTTGTTTAATTGGGTTGTGTGCAGATATGGGTGTTGAGAGAGGTATTCGTTTGGAAGGGATGTCAGAGGCCCAAATTTCTAAGGCATTGGAGGATCTTGCAAAAGGTGGTAAATCCTAAATCAATTTTCTTCATGTTTTGCTTCTTTTCAAGATGAATAAGCCCGATGTCAATGGGTGACACTTTGAGGTTAAGTTTCTTTTGATTTAGCAACCTTATGGATTTTGTAATTTGATATGAACATTTCTAAATTACACACCGTGAAGTTTGTGTTGTTTTATGGATTTAAGTTCGGGTGAATGGTCCAATGATCCTTGTGTGTTTGGGGTATTTGTGTATGTGATTATCGTTGTGGGTTGTGGGTTGTGGGTTGTGGGTTCATGTGAATTCTAGTTCACATTTGAATTTTTGATAAACTTATAATGGTCAATAAAAGTTATTTTTAAAAGAAATTGAGTCATAAGTGTCTCTTTAGCCTTTATTATTTTCTTATTGTTGAAATGATATGTAACGGTACAAGGTTTCAAATAAAAATGAAAACTCATAGTGAACATGTTTGTTGGTATGAGGAGTTCTATCATTTTGAAATGGCCAGGCAGACCAATCGTATGTTTTGATTTAGTGTTTCTGGTCTCGGTATTTTATAAAATTAATATATTGATTGAATATATTATAAGATCTATATAAATTACTAATTTACTACAGTTTATTACATTTGTAATTTATAGTATTAAGCATCGTAGTTTGTAAATTATGAGATGGAAGATTGTAAACTCAAACAGAATTCAAAATTCAAAATTCAAAAAACAAAAAACAAAAAACAAAAATCAAAAATTTCATCATTTATATTAAGAATTACAAACTTAAAACAAAATTACAAAGTTTTGAAACAAAATCCGGTCCATCAGGTCCAAATGGGGTCCATAAAGACAAAAACCTAAATTCATCATGCCAAAGACTGATGACTGATCATGGGGACTCTATAGTCTATACTTATAGACTAACCCAAACGTTGCTATGGACCGACTGTTTGTTAAGCCTTACTCCATTAAATCATTAACCTTTTCTCGACCGGTTAGGTCCAAGAAACTCGTTTGGCCCATGTTAGTATGTCGATTATCATCTACACAAGCGTGTTAAATTTATTCAAAAATGAGTCTTCAAACATGTCCAATAAAAGGTTGTCGGAAATTTAACGACACATCATGTTTAGACATATAATACTAGAACAAAATTTTTATATCATAAATTTTGCAGGTATACACAATTATAAGCATAGACCCCGTCTTGCATACTTCGGTTAAAAGACAATTATGTTTGATTTAGATCTGAAAACTGAGGGGGCATTTTGAATTTGAGCTAATTGTATAAGGGTTACTTTTAAATACTCGCAATAGATGAGAGGCTCCGTTAGTAACTTCTGAATTTACTATAAGAACCGAAACCCTAACAATTTTCTCAGTCTTTGTATCCCTTCCTCACTCAGCAGTCTCGGCGGCCGTTCTTTCTCCGAGGTAACCCTAATATTCTCTCATCAATTGATGCTTCTGTAGACAACGTTAGATTTGATTAGAATCAGTCTTCGGAGTTTTGTAATTTTTTTTTTCAAGTGAATCGTTTATTGATTCGATTATGTTGAATATAATTCGATCTTATCGTAATGTCTGTTTATAGTTCCATCGTGACTGTAGTTATAGCTTTATTTGTGCACCGGAAATGCACCGAGTGTTAGGTGACTGATTTCGAAGGCATGGCCTTCTGTTTTCGATTTCGTAACTCAAAAGTATTATGAAAACCTTTAGGAATGATACCTGATCATGCGGTAATACGTTTGTTAGCTGTCTCGCTATGATTTCTTATAAATCGTTACATTAGAGGAAATCGTTTACTTTGTGTTGATCAACCCGTGTGAGGTTGGGGCTGGTATACTTTGTACTATATTTTTATTTGTGACTTTAGGGTTCCTTTTACTAAATTCATGATAAATTGCAGCATCTTGATCTTGTGAGGATGGTGAGGGTTAGCGTGTTGAATGATGCTCTTAAGAGCATGTACAATGCCGAGAAGAGGGGGAAGAGACAGGTCATGATAAGGCCTTCTTCAAAAGTCATCATCAAGTTCCTCATTGTCATGCAAAAGCATGGTTTGCTCTTACCACCCTTTCTTTCACTAATTTCGCCATTAAACTCTCCATGGAAAATGAACTATACATGACATACTTTTTTACAGGTTATATCGGTGAGTTTGAGTATGTTGATGATCACAGATCAGGAAAGATTGTGGTTGAACTCAATGGTCGCCTGAACAAATGTGGAGTCATCAGTCCTCGATTTGATGTTGGTGTCAAAGAAATCGAGCCATGGACTGCTAGACTTCTTCCTTCAAGACAGGTTAGAAGAGGGCATTTCCGTCCTTTGCACATATCATTACATGTTTAGAACTGGTGTTTATTAATGAATGTTAAAATTTGCAGTTTGGGTACATTGTTTTGACCACATCTGCTGGAATTATGGACCATGAAGAGGCAAGGAGGAAGAATGTTGGTGGTAAAGTGCTTGGTTTCTTCTACTAAATCTTGAGATTTTGGGATCAAATTGCTTATGTTAGGGTAGTACTTGAAAGAAATTATTGTGTTTTTCTGAGTTTGGAATTTTGTTAAGGCGAGATCATGGTTTTTGGTTGATTAATCTTTTGAAGTTGTCATGTTGAAAGACATTTTCCATATTTTAGGTTTCAAAGTTTCTGGGATTACCTCTCTTGGATCGAATATTTATCACCTTCAATGTTAAGACATTTCATTTAAATCATATGATCTCTACTATGTATTATGTGGCACATGTAATTCTATTGTTTTTTAAAAACACGACATCATCCTGACCACCAGGCATACTAGCAAAGATGAGTTTCCTTTAATCCAGATTTACTTTCAACTTCTTGCAAACAGATGTTGATTAATTGGTTGGTTTCGTTAGAGAAATGTTCTTCATTAAGATTTACAGTGAGGTAAGCTTTCAATAATGAATTCGACTTGGAGATCAAATTATACATTGTAATGTTTATGAATGAAACTTGCGGTATGTGAAACTTAATCGGGATATTCGATAAATACATGGTAACGGTACAGGTTTTCCCAAATACCGAATTTGGTATAAATAAAGAACTATATACCGTCCCAAATACAAGTATACAATATTATTATGGGTTCGAGACCGGTTCATGATCAACGTTGGATCCTATAAGTTCACCTCTATTTGTTACAAATAAGATGAAACTGATATGCACATTCAAAAGACACTCTTTTTATATCTCAACTGAAAAAAATTGGGTCGTGAAGTCAAAGATAGATTGTGTTGAAAGTTGGTGGCTCAGTTCAAGAGTTGCGGAGAAACTATTTGGAGGAGTTCAGCTGTTAAAGAGAAGTTTGCACAAAAGTTCAAGACATGAGAGTTGTAATTTTATGAACCTCACTTTTAGGTGTTTAGTAAAATGTCTAGTATTTTTCCACATCATCAGAACAAAATGCGGACCAGAAGTTTGTAGTATGCAAAAAGAAAGTTTGTTTGTTTTTTAAAGTCGGCAAACTATATAAAAATTTTGATTTTTTTTTAAGTCTATAGTATGCAAAAAGAAGTATAATGTCTGCGGTATATTTCCACACCTGCATATTCAACCGTAGAATGTCAATTTACCATACCGTTACTCTTAATAATAATTCCAACTCATTTGTAGAGTTCAATTTACTATGCTCTTACTGAAACTTAAGCATTTCAATTATAAAAACTTCGTCTATGTTTTTAGTTTATAAAATAGGACCAGTTCATTTTTTTTATCAGTTTATTTCTTTAACCATCACCAACTTATGCTTTTAAAATTTATCCAATTACACCATTGGACTTTCAGTCTTTTTTTCCGATCACGACGTGCAAAGAAACAACACTGAAGATTTAGTTTTTTTTTTTTTCTTATCATAACATTATACTTGATGTGCAATAAAAAAACACTCCCTCCTATGACCTATAATATTAATTTGTTAATAATTTTTATAGCTTTTGACAACCATTTGCGTATGGTAAAATGGGAAGGGAAAATGCTCGGGAGATGGACTTTGAGAGTTTCCTCGACTTCGTTCATGCACGTTAACAGAAAATCAAGAAACTCATGTACACCCGATAACTTCATGTATATTATCTCATGCAAGAAATAAGGTTGTATCTTGAACAGTTGAACGGATGATGAATTTCTTTGCTCTTTTCAAAAATTAAAAATATGATGTTGTAATAAACAAACCACTGAAAGTACATTGATTTTCTTTGCATTTAACCAAAAATATTGATGAAGTGCTGGAATAAGTTTTTAAAGTGCAGACTATTCAACAACTTTGGGCAAATTTATCGATGACAAGATAGTGTTTTCCTCAAAAAACATCGAGATAGTTTTTTCGTTCTTCAAGTTTATAGTTGTAGGGGTTTTAAATTTTATGGGAGAAATTTCATACATATTGTAGACTTAAAAAATTTTGTTGCTATTTAGTAACAGATCGATAATTAGTATTTATATATTTGTTTAATTCCCGTGATTTTTGGTGGTTACTGTTACGTTTTTTTTTTCTATCCGGGTTGTGTCACGCGGGTTCTCCGGGTTTGGATCCGGATTTCGGATATTCTTTGTTTCAGCAACACGTATTCCCCTCCGCTTCTTCCTCTTTTCTTATTGTCACCGTTTTCTCCTCATTCCTATTTCCCACCAATTACAGCTCCTGGATTTACCGTCATGCCGTCGATTCCTTTTGCCCCTTTGCATGTCTTTGATTGCCCATCGTTCTTTCAATCGCTTCCCCTCCTGCTGTGATCTCCTTCAGCCGCCCCTCCTCCCAACCCTAAACTCATCCAACGCGACCACCATAACAGTCGGCAGCTATCGCACCGGACGTTTGCGAGACTCCAAGAGCACGCGAACTGGAAGAGATGCACACTCCTGTTGAGCACTCTTCCCTATTCAGCTATTCTCCTTTCAGAAGCAAGCACGTTCCAAGACGCCCTGTGAAATTAAAAACCCTGGAGACAACGGCGAACCAGCAAGCAGGTAAAGAGCAGGAGATAAATGGAACAAGGCGAGGATTCTGGTTCAAAGCCATCTGATGAAATTTGGTCCAAACTTGGTATTCCCTCTTTTTCGTTCTTCGATTTACTTTCAAAATTTCTCCCTTTTCTCAATTGCTACATGTGCCGCTTGCTGTTGCAAGCCACATCTTCGAAGAAAATATTTCTCAAAGAAATTATCGTCAATGGCATTATTGATTTGTGTATGTAACCGCCACTCACGATTCCATGGTTTCTTGATTAAAATCTTGAACCTTTCTGGGCTTTCTTGCTGACAATCATATAAATATTCAAAATTTGACTCTAAAGGTTATCCCTCATTATAATAATTTGCTGAAAATCTAATCTTGACAATGGATTGATTTACCGGGTGTTTAAACGCTCATGCACAAAACGATTACGGCGACTTCAATAATCAAATTTTATACATTATCGATGATAGTTTACAATAGATGGGTAATTTCGCATATGCCAAAATTAATTTTCTTGATGCAACTCCCTATCGTTGGTCTAAATTGATTATTTTGACCCGCTTTGTAATTTAAGCAAAGAAATGCAAAATATTGTAAAATTGAATATTTAGCCACTATGCATGTGGGAGTCTAAAATTACTGGCTAATCCGATTTTTTAACTGATGGTAAAGAGTCAAAGTTGTCCTTCATTCACTCTGGTAATATATGAGTTCTAATAAACTGTTACAATCATTTTCCAGTGCCATCAGACAACAAATTTTCAGATGTTGAATTGCGGTTAGATGAGGTAGCGATAAATTCAGATGTTAAAATCTCTTCATTCAAAAAGCAGGAATGGTGTAAAATTACAAGAAACCCGGATCTCTCTTCTGCAACATTGCAAAATAAGAGGTATTTAATCGCTTATATTTGATTGTTTTACAAGTAAATTTAACTAGTGAGACCAGTTTATTTTTACAGTATGAGAATTAACAAAAAGAGAGTCGTATGATATTAGAATTAAGTCCTTTTTTATTTGTTATTTTGTCGTGTAGTCTAAATGTGATATTTGTTGATGGAACTGATGTTCCAAGTGAAGATACAATCATGATACGTTGTGGAAGTGAGATAATTCCTGGACCTGTTTCAGAAGGTACACATTTTTTCATGGGAATTTTTATTATATTCATTACACATGTTAATGATTATGAGCATACACAAATTATAGTTTGGATTGTTATGTCATTTCTTAAAATAAGAAACATGGGTTTACTTTGTTATTTTAATTTGTCAATCATGTATCACACGGGTTTATAACCAAATAATCAGAAACCTAAATAAAATGTTAGGAAAACGCCACTTCCACTGTAAGAATTTTATAAAAAAGCGCGTATTTGAGCTTTATTGTATGTGCTTAGATGATGTTGTCAATTTCTTAGTTAAAAAGATTTAATTGGATTTGATACATCGTTGAATATAGTTTTCATGTAATCTTTAGTTGCACAAAAATTTTAAATTTTCTTATTAGTTTAGTTATTTCACAATTCAGGTTTTTAGATTAGCAAAAAAATTTATTTTCTTATAACTTATTTGGGGTTCAATGAGCTTCTATTACGCATAACAATTTTATTTTTGTAGATCTAAGTTCGTTTTATAATCAAAATAATGTATAAAATAGAGTTAAATTCATATCGTCTTTACATTAAAAAACGTTGTTAATCATAAATGCAAAATGATTTGAAGTATCATATTTACAATGCAGACATTTGAAGAGTCATTAATTGCTGCTGGAGCAGGTTTATCATTGGTTGATTCTGTGGTAATGACTGAACCAAATGAAATAATTATTATTCTTTTTCTAAATCCTAGGCTTATTATTATTATTATTATTTTTGTTCTTACCAAAAATAGTTCCTTATGTTATGAAATTGTAGGTGTTGGCATCAAAAATCAGTAAAAATCCTCCGTTTGGTTTTGCATTGATAAGAACGCCTGGACATCATGCGCTTCCAAAGGGGCCGATGGGATTTTGTGTGAAGATGGTGGCATTCAGGTTAAAACCATTCTTCCTAAAATATATCATATAAAAATTTTATAATGGTTATACTTATATTTATCTGAGGTTTTTGCTTATCATCGACTCTTCAGGAGCTTCTAGAAAAATCTAATGTTCCATTTGTTGGAACAAGATCAAAAGAATGTCGTACTCCATTTCACAAGGTAAGATTACATTACTTGATCTTTTGTATTCTTTTTTCAAAGGACTAAATGCAAAAAATAGCAATGTACTTTCATATTTTGTTTATTATAGCATCTTACTTTCAATTCTTCCTGTTATGGCATTATACTTTGAAAAAACTACTCAATTATAGCATATGCTTTCAAATACAAAGCAGTCAGTTTCACTGCTATATTTGTATAAAATTTTCCAAGTACAATGTCCTTATAAGAAATAATTGAGAGTCCAATGCTATAACTGGATTGAGTTTTCCAGATTACAACGCCTTAACAAGAAGACAAATTGAAAGCACACTGTAATAGAATGTGATTAGTAATTAAACATTCTTTTCTATTTATATCCATTCACATGTTTTAAATTTTCACACAATAACGGAGATACGTAAGGGTAAATGAGTAATTTTGGGTTGAAAATTTTCACAATAAAAAAACATGGTGTGATTTTCAATCTTTGAAATATGACAATTTTTTCGATTTTGGTGGAGTTTTTCTTTATGTGAGTTGCAGTGATGTGAATTTTGTTGTTCGGTTATTTTGATGGTCGTCGTTGCCTAGCGAAGCTGTGTACGAGAAGGCAAGGCTTGGCGTCACTGTGAGTTTTCTAAATCCGTTTTAGTATTTCTGTGATTTTGTCGTTGATTTTTTTGGTGAATTAAGTTCTTCATGGTGAACTTTTCGTGAAATTGCAGTGGCCGAAGCAATTGAATGCTCCACTTGAGGTCGTAGATCCTGAGATTGCTGATATTATTGACCTTCAAAAAGTTCGCCAATGGAAGGTCCTCTCTCTCTCTCTCTCTCTCTCTCTCTCTCTCTCTCAATAACGTTTTAACGCTTGTAAATGGTAAAAAAAAAGGTATGTAGCATGTTGATGATTGACCTCGCGGATTTGTAAACACCGGTAAACTTACGCCGAAGAGAACACTTTAAAAATTCATATATCTTCTTAATAAAGTTGTATTTTTTTATTCATTAATTATGCGGTACACTATAACCACAGATAGCAATAGGCACAGATGATGTTTATAAAACTGCAGAAGCAGTTAAACATTTTGGCGGGAAAATTACTACAGAACCCAGGCCCCCACCTGCCATCAGCACCAAAATTACAGCACGTTTGGATCCTGATGGTTGGAAAACGGTAAGCTTCATGTAATAGCAACGTACTTTCAGAGATTTCTTTATCATAACATCATACTTTGATTTCCTCATATTACAAGATTGTACTTTGGAAAATCTACCTACTTATAGCAATGTACAATGCTATAATTTGGTAGAATTATCAAAGTGGAATGTCTTAATAAGAAAAATACTGTAATAGTAAGGTACTTTCATGGATTTGTAATAGAGGGTTATGTTTAAGTGCGAGAAATAGCAATGTACTTTCATAGATTTGTTTATTATAGCATCCTACTTTAGCTGGGTCACCCAACGATCTGACGCAACCCGTGCATAGCACGGGTGCCCACTAGTTGTATTTAAAACATGAGTCTTGAAGCAACAAAACTCAAAAGGCTTAAAAAAACACCTATTTTTTTTTTTATTATTAAATGTAGTATTAAGTGCTACAAAAGGCCTGACCAAAACCCATGATCAAGTACCACGTGCAACGAAAATCTTTTGTAACATGTCGACAACAAAAAGTTTGTATCTACTTTTGTATGTTAGTTCAATATTGCTATTAAATTTCTTTCTTTACTTGCTAGGCGAGATAGTGCAACCGTTGTTATTGGTTAGGACACCTACATTCTTCTTGATTTGCAACTGACTTTTTAATTAGTTTTTATTGTTAAGTTTGTTTATCTTTTCAAAGATAATTTGTTTAACATTAGAGTTAAATACATACAATGCATATATTTTTATCATAATTCTTTTCATTCTGAAATTAAAGTCTTCTGTAAAGTGAAATGAGTTTAAGTAAAAGAGTTTAAAAACTATGGCTTAATAAATACCAAAAATTAATAAAGGCAATTATGTTATTGATTTAAAGAAACGTAGAAAAAAACAACATAATAGATCCTAGTTTGTGCAAAAACTTTGAGCTTCTAATTACCAAACATGTCCTTCAAAATAAGAAGTTTATTGTTTCTTTGACGTTTTAACGTTTTCTACAAGTAAGATCACAAGGGTGGGCGAAGTGGTAAATAGAAGGAGGCAGGTTCGAGAGGGTTGGAGGATGGGGCTGCCGGCATCGGTGTGAAGACCACACTGCCTTGCACGGTGTTAGTGTATCCGATATTGGTGCAAGACGGTCCTATAAATGTGGATATATGTTGAAGTCTCCCATCTTTCAATTAGACTTCTTTTGGAAAGACAATATTGGGCTCCACATATATCTTACATGGTATTAGAGCTGGTGTCTCGCTCCTCCGTGTCCTAACATGTCATTGTCTATCATCGTCTAGCCTCCGTCTCTAAGGGGGAGTGTTAGTGTATCATACATTGGTGCGACACGGTCCTATAAATATGTATATATGTTGAGTATCCTCTCTCTCTCTCTCTCTCTCTCTCTCTCTCTCTCTCTCTCTCTCTCTCTCTCTCTCTCTCTCTCTCTCTACATAAGAGACAATATTGGGCTAAATTTACTTACACTTATTGGCGAACCAACAAATGGGACAACCGACGATAAGATCGTTGAACAAGTGCTACTAAAATACTATCGAGTGACATACAACAGAAACTTTACACACAACGGAAACTTTACGCACATTGAATCATCGAATCACGGAAACTTTAATGTTATTTGTCTTTTGTTTTATTTATTTATTTTAATATTATTTTAAATATTTAATTAAATGCTATTTTATTTTTTGATTTAATTAATCAATTGTAATATAGAAAATATGATGTGATATTGAGGGTTGGGAAGTATCTGCTTCCGCTATTTAAAGAATAAAGTGAGAGGACAAAGAAAAACTGATGTGGTTTGTGGGTTGGGATGGCTGAGGGAGATCCACTCCCCTTACCCTAACAATGAAAAATATAAAAGACGGGAAAGAAAAAAATCACCCGTAAGAAAAAAAACTTTCCACATACGGTTTTCTTATCGGGTGGACGGAGTGGACACGTGTTGGAGACGGTTTCGCACGGCTTCAATGGTGGCACTGCCGACGTGATTGGCCCGCATACGTGGGTTGGCGAAAGATCAAGGGTTGCGGGTTGGTGAAACTGTCATTTACCTTTTAATTCAATAAATTTTTTTTATTACAACTAAAATTAATCCCCCACCCCTATAAATATCATCATTTCACCTCTTAAAAATTCACACCATCTTCACTATTTATCTCAATTTCTCTCCAAACCTTTCCATATTATTTTATAAAAAATCTCTCTTTTTCAAAAAAACCCTCTTTTATAAAATGGATTCTAGCCTAGGGAAATAAAAAAAATGCAGTTCATCGAAAAGAAATTACCGTCAAGATGAACACGGATCGAACGTTCCTCCAACCTCATCTTCGTATTATCCGCAATACCACCAGTATCCCCCGTACCAACAAATGTAAGCCCTACCAAAATTTACTCCATTTTCACAGGATTTCAGCCAATTCCAACAAAGTCCTGCCGTGTTCCAACAAAGTCCTACCCAGTTCCAACAAAGTCCCGACCACTTGAATACCTCTCAATTTTATTTCCTAGACACAACTCATTTTCGTAACCAAAACGAGAAGTCAAGCGACGAAACCCTTTCCTCTCTTTGAAACAGAAGGTAATGACTCGGATGAACAAGTCTCAGGAACACCGCAACAACGTCCTCGCCACGCCTCCCAGAAACGAACCTTCCTCACACGGTTGAGACGTCGTCCGTGGAGTGAGAAAAAGGAAGTCGCCTTGGTGAAGGCTTGCATTAGTATTTTCGAGGATCAAGAACGTGACAACCATAAACGCTACGAGTCCTTCTAGGATCATGTGTTGGCACATTTCAACACGCAACTTGGTGTGAGCGATCGAACAAGGCATCAAGTTAACTCCAAGTTGAAGGACTTGCAAACGAAGGTAAACAAGTTCAACTGCATTTACAACAATAAATGCAACATCGTGCCAACGAGAAAGGATATGTTGATGTTCTAAAGGCAACGATAAGTGAGTATAGGAAAGTCGCATGGGGAGGGTTTCCGCATCTGGGGGCATGGAAAGTTTTGAAAGACCATGCCAAATGGCTCACAGTCAAGGAAATGGGCAGGAATCCCCCACATCAATCCACAAAACATAGCAAGACATCAGAGTCCAACAACTACACGACCTCCAATTTCGATGCACGCTATTCAACTGAGCAAGTCGATGCAGAAACGTCAATGAAGAGGAACCACAACCATCATCATAATCCCTGTAAAGAAGGGAAGGTGGTTGGATCTTCAACAGGGCCGGAGAAAATGTTGATCATCGTGGAAAAAATATCTCTTCTCGTCGACAATAATACGCTAGAAGTGCAAGCGAAACGAACTACCGTGCTAAGAAGTTCAGACTACTATAGGAGAAAATGAAGAGGAAAACAATGCTCATTCAGCAAGAGCTAGAAGCGATCAAAGCCAAACGACATGAAAATGATTTGCTCTTCTTTCTTCGCCCCCCATGATCATTTGACTAGAGATCAACTGAATGCAATCCTTGCTTGCAAGCGGGAACTAGCCCGCCTTTATAGTTTGGATATATAATTTATTTTAGGCTTTATTTATCGTTTTAGGGATTTTTTTTTGTTTTTTAGCAAATTAATTTATTTTTTAATTTAATTTTAATGTAATGTTATTTTAAATTTAATTTTAATGTAATATTATTTTAAATTTAATTTAATGTAATGTTATTTTTAATTTTATTTCTAAATGTTATTTTTAATTTTGGTTTTAATTAATTAATTTTAATATAGATAATATGATGTGACATTAAGAGTCGAGAAGGTTAAGAAAGATTTGTTTCTATTAAAATATGGTGAAAAATAAAAATGAGAGAAAAGAGAAAAACTGATGTGGTTTGTGGGTTGCGAAGATTGATGAAGATCTACTCCTCCACCCTAACACCCGGATAACAAATTCGAGTTGGATCATTTACTTACCCACTAAATAAATACACATAGCATTAGACACTTAAACTTGGAAGGGATAGTGTTATTTATTAGACGAATTAATATAAAGGCGAAAACTTAACTACATACAAAAGCGAACCGAAAATATATATTTTTAGATGTAGGAAAGATCAAATGTCTTAACTTACTAACGCCATATTGACTTAATTGATCAGACATTACAACGATTAATCAAGTCAACATTTCAATATACTGAAATATCCAACCAACCAACAGAGAGTATAACACTAATTGTTAATTATGTTTTATATAATAATACCAATAAATAGTTATTTCAAAATACGCTTTTAAACCACGTTTAATGCTAACAAAGCTATCAAAGAATATTGTTTTTTTGGTAAAGAGCAACCTATTGATGAAAGAAGAATAAATACATAAATTATCATATTTTTTTTTAGAACAGCAGCCAATAAATTAAACTCAAAAACGCAGCTAGCAAGAAGCTAGACAAAAGTACAACGAAACAATTACATAACAGAAATTGCTAAATTGGGATCTAAAAGCCAAGCATCCCATCTAAGACACAACTTTTTGCAACGACTCCTAATCCACAAGAACGAGTAAGAAACAACATTATCCCAGCACATGCACTTCTTCGGCTTTTCAGAAGAGAAAATAGAAGCATTCCTGAAGTTCCACACACACCACCAAACTGTCATAAAAACCACTTGAAGACAAATTTTCCTATGTTTCAGCATGCAAAGATTGTCAAACCAAAAGGACCAATATGCATGATTCGCAACAAAAGGAATATTTATCCCCCACCACTTAGCAACACCCGTAACAAGATCTGTCACAAAAGAGCATCCAAAGAATAGATGGTCATTCGATTCACCACCTTTCTCACACACAACACAAGCAATGGACTGGATATCAAACCCTCTTCTCGCCAAATTCCATCTAATAGGAAGCCCATTAACCGCTATATTCCAAGCTAGCACATTCAGCTTAATCGGAGCAAGTGAACACCATTTAACCACCGAAACCCCACTCGGAAGACATACCTCATCAATAGCTTCCCTAGCCGACGCTACCGAAAAACATCCCGTCCCATCCTTCGTCCACCTCCATCTATCTTGCGAATTACTAAGCACCACTTGGTTTACAACAACTACGAGCTCACTCCATTGCAAAGCCTCAACACCCCCCCTAGGAAGTCTCCGAAAAGTGGTAACCCATCATTCTTGCGCTAACTTGTCGCACACCGTAACCTCCTTGCAATCTTCCAAAGCAAAAATTCTGTTGAATCTAACTTGAAAAGGAACATCCCCACACCAAACATCCGTCCAAAACTTAGTATGCTTACCATTACCCACCCTAATAGCACAGTATTGAAAGAGATCTACTCCTTTTTTTCTCAAATCTTCAACCGCACAGATTAAGTATTTCCAAATCGAATTATGCGAAGATCTAGGCAAATTACCTCCAATTCTAGAACCATGAATCGCAGAAATTACCTTGACCCACAAAGAGTCTGGTTCAGTCAAGAAACGCCATATCCATTTAAAAAGAAGAGCTCGATTCAAAGCAAACAAACTATTAACACCCAAACCACCCTGAGCTCTTCAAGCCAGCACTTTATTCCAAGCAACCCATGACATTTTCTTCTCATTAACATCCGCCCCAATAAAGAATTTGTTTCTAATCGCCTCTATCTTCTTTAAGATACCATCAGGCACCTTAAAAACAGACATAAAAAATGTAGGAATTACGCCTAGGACCGACTTAATTAAAGTAAGCCGACCCCCAACAGATAAGGTTCTAAGTTTCCACTTTGAGAGTTTAGAGTCAACCTTATCAACCACCTTTTTCCATGAGATCAAACGACTCATATTACCTCCCACCAATAGACCAAGATAGTCAAAAGGTAATTTAATCGGCTCACATCCTGTACTAGTCGCCATATGTTGCACCTCCTCAAACGTAACACCCAGCCCCTAGTTGAGGTTGATGGTTCAACTCTTGGTCAAGTGGTATAACGTCGTACTTCCTAGTTGAGGTTGATGGTTCAACTCTCGCAAGAGACATAAGTAGAATTAGGGGTAGTTAAGAGTAATATAGATTTGTCGTGCAATTATTCATATAACTTAAAACATATAACAAATCGAGTTTGAATTTATAGAAGCCTAAAATTTTAGTAAATTTTTAGACTTATGTATGTGTTAGTAATTTTTGTCGAGTTTGACTCACTTCTAATATACTTTTGGTATGTGCGGCTACAAACTCTTGAGAGCTTAAGAGCTTTAACTTTTAAGTACAAACTCGATTTATTTTTTTTTTAGTATGAGCTTAAAACTTTTATTTTAAACAAAAAATTTATAATTTAGAATCTATTTCAAATTGTTCATATATTTTTACATATTTCAATATCTTACGAAAACTCTTAGGTGGCGTTTGGTTCGTTGGAATTTGAGGGAATTCGAGGGAATTGGAATCCAATTCCTTCGAATTCCTGCGTTTGGTTCAAGCTTTGTGTGAAGGAATTGGATTCCAATTCCATTGAAATGGAGGGAATGAATTCCTTCAGTGAATGGAAGGATTTAATTCCCTTGGAAGAGGGAATGTGCAAGATTACCATTATACCCCTTTTGTTACCTCACAAATTGAAACCCTCTACCCTCACCCATCACCACCACCACCACCATGCACCGACCACCACCACCCACCACCACCGCCACCAACCACCGTCGTCGCCACCACCCACCGTCGCCGCCACCACCACCGCCACCCACCACCACCACCACTACACACCGTCACCACCGCCATCTACCACCACCACCAACGTGACCAACCATCACCACCGCCACCACCAACCACCACCACCACCACACACCACTACCACCGCCACCACCATCACCATCACCACCACCGCTAGTGCCCATTACCATCATCCATCACCACTACCACCTACCGCCACCACGAACCACCGTCACCCACCACCACCACCACCACCACTACCTACCACCACCAATGCCCGTTACCATCACCCACCACCACCACCTACCGCCATCACCCACCACCGTCACCCACCGCCACCGCCACCGCCACCACACACCACTACCATTGCCACCAGCACCACTACTCACCATCACCGCCATACACAGCCACCACCACCACCGTCACCAACCACCACCACCACTACTGCCCATTACCATCACCCACCACCACCACCCACCGTCACCCACCACCACCACCCACCGCTATCATCCACCACTAGCAATAAGTTATATAAAAAGTAAATATTATGCAAAAAACATTAAGGGCAAATTTGTCATTTACATGGATTCCAATTCCATTTCCTGAAAACCAAACAGAAAATGGAATTGGATTCAAATTGCATTTCCTGCCAACCAAACACAATATGGAATTGGATTCCAATTCCTGATAGATTCCAATTCCTTGACAGATTCCAATTCCTTCAAAAACTTTCTGCGAACCAAACGCCACCTTAGACTTTTACCCAAAATTTCTACACAAATAGAAGTTATACCAACTACCGTACAAACTTCAAGTTACAACCTACCGGCTAGTTTCACCTCACATACATTTTAGTTTGCCAACTACTTTTGAAATTCCAAATTGTTCTTCTCTAAAACATAATTCGGATGGTTACTCTTAAGTTATTCAGGTTTTCAAATCGAACATTGAACATTTCGCAAGTCTTGTTTAAGTTTGCATCAAGATGACTTCTCCTACCAACGAAATATGTTCAAGCTTAATCAGACATCATTTCGTTAAAGCTCGAACTCGGTTCGACTCTCTTACATGATGCAGCCTATATACGTAAAGATGGTAGTATATCATGCAAAAATATAAATGTACCATCTTGCTTTACATTTTACTGTTGGTTTCATTATTAATTTATATTTATATTTATCACCAATTTATAAAGGAAAATACAAAAAAAGGTTTTGGCTTTTATGTGCATGCTTGTTTGGGGTAGACGAAAATCAAAAAAGACCGTAAAACTAAAGATTAACATTAATCTTGCTTTATCAATCGGTCCCACAAAACCAACATAAAAAGATAAATTATAATGTTCCTAAAGATGATGTCGAGACTTAAATCGAAAGTTATGAATTCTCACTTTTTTACTATTAGGACAAACATCTAGTAGAGTTACGAAAAATTAATTAGGCATAAACCAAAAACGTAAATATGGAAATTTTCAACTTATCATGACAACAATAACATAGTTTTTTGGACATTCATGTCTCTAAAGGTACTTGAACTTACAATCTAGATTTCGTAAAGATTAAATTGGTACGATAGAAAGACCACCACTAAAGATAGCATGATATATAAAATCACCCGTTTTGTGGTTGCATTTATGCCAAAGATCGTGTAGTTTTTCAACTTATCATGACAACAATAACATAGTTTTTTGGACATTCATGTCTCTAAAGGTACTTGAACTTACAATCTAGATTTCGTAAAGATTAAATTGGTACGATAGAAAGACCACCACTAAAGATAGCATGATATATAAAATCACCCGTTTTGTGGTTGCATTTATGCCAAAGATCGTGTAGTTGCCCAACTGATCAACATAGTTTCACAACTTCATTGACCACCAGAAAACTTGATTGTTGATTCACCACCAGTGCTGCCGCCACACAGCCACCATGGCTGCCGGTGGTGTGGAACTCCACCGGAGCCTCATTTTGGACATGACAGAAGAGATTGAAGTGATGAGAGGGTACGATCAACTTAAAGGAATGGGTTTTTGGTTTAGTGGGAGAAGCATATCCTACAAGCATCAATTTTGATTCCCCTTCATTTTTTATTTTACTTTTTTGCTTATTAATTTACCACTTTGAGACCACATTTATTTTATTTACTTTCAACTGTTTATTATTATTAAGAGGTAGAGGTGTCTATCTCATGTAACAAATCAAAATATGTAATATTTGATAGTGACATGTCAAAAATTTTATTGTGATTATTCAGAAATTGTAACAGAGTGCACTATTATTATAAAAACTTAATTTAGTACATGTATTGTCTTTATAAATATATTATTTTTCATTTTTACTATTAGAAAAAGGTTCCATGAGACACATTTATATTTTAATTCCCTAACCGGTCCATATTTTATGTTTGGGTATAGATCAAAACGAGTTGAATTGGGTTAATCTGAACCAATTTTCCAATTCTATTTAAATGATTGTAATTTATATTTTAAATTTTTGAAAAGTAACTTTAGAACTATGGATCAAAAACTCCATTAGATCATAGAGCGATGAAGTCTGTTCATAAAGGGGTTTTGAAGTTCAAAGTCCAAAAGGGAAAGATTAAAAAGATACCTTTAACGGTTCTTTATTTTCTCAGTTGACACCGAAGCTGAAACGTATTTGTATAATTTGTGTTGACAAAGATACAAATATTAAACGTGATTGCATAAGTATGCATTTACCCCAAAGCAAGAGCTTTCATATTTTTGAGATAATTAGAATTTAATAGGATTATACTTTGTATGTAAATCTTGAAGGCTTGTTTTAATTGATAAAAAATTTAGTGCTATAAGCCATGAGAAATAAAAGGAACCGAAAAATAACAAAGTTTGCTAAAAAGTTTACTCTTATAAATAAAGGACAATTTACAATTTGTTGGAATAAAGGTTTGAAGCTAGCACTCATTAAGTCCTTATACACCCAAACATTCATAATATTTAAATCTAAATAGACTACGACACATCTCCTTAAATCTAGGAATATGTAATAAAATATGAGAAGACTAAATATGATGATCCTTTATTAAAAAAACTATCCTGCACTTGCTATAAAAACTATCCGGCAATTTATTTAATAAAGTACCGGCAACTTTAGTCATATTATTATTCGACAATCTTCAAATGGGCTATCCGTCTATAAAGGTAATTTAATTTTACATGCTCCCTGGCCTTCATCATCAGCTTCATTTTTTACATCTATCACCATAATCTTCATCAATATCACATTCATGTGTTGGTCATCACTAACACCTTCATCAAATCATTCACCATCATCATCCACATTGGTAATTCCTCATCCTCATTTATTTCCTGTTTTTGATAAAGATATGCAGTGGCGGCCCTGGGGATGTGCGGATGGTGCAGTCGCACAGGCCCTCCAATCATAAGGGGCCTCCGAATTCAGGAGCGGAGCATTTAAAAAATATATATTTATGACAAGTACTCATACACAATGCAACCTTAAAACGTCGATCTCAATTATAAAAAAAACAAAGGAAAACAAAAAAACTCAAAATCTTATTACAATCCTAAATACCTTGTGGTTTGTTTGAGTTTTAAAGTATCTACTGTTAAGTTGGTGAAGTTTTTGTTTTCAAAGTTAGGCAAGTCTTTGGTGAAGGTTTTCAAATTTAGGCAAGCCTCCTTCTTTGATTTGAAAAATTCACATTTCACATTAAATTAAGTATATTATATACATTCTCAAATGTATATAAATAGGGAGCTTCACTTGTGTTTTTAGATGCACCACAACTCAATACATATAAGAATTGAGTGTATCTCTTGTAATCTCATTGTTAAATAAAATCTAGTTGTAGCCCGTGGACGTAGGATTTGCACCGAATCCGAACCACGTAAAAATCCTTGTGTTCTTCTTGCTTTATTTTCGTGAGTTTGTGTGTGTGTGATAGTGTGTTTCCGCTGCGTGTACCCGGTCCGATTCCTAACAACTGGTATCAGAGCTTCGGGTTTTGGAGGAGGTCTCGGTTTTAGAAATTAGAGTATGCTCTGTGGTTGCAGTTTTGTCTGATCTTCCACATCAGAAACTAATTTCTATTAATCGTATTAAAAGGTATCTTGGTACTTTGAAGGGTACTGTTTCTGTCACACAAAAGTACTATAAAATATTTGTCTCTTGTTTGTCGTAATGGCTGAAGACAAGGTTGTAATCGAGAAGTTCAACGGTTCTGACTTTAGCTGGTGGAAAATGCAAATAGAAGCATTGCTATGTCAGAAAGATTTGGACGTGGTACTTGGAGACAAACCGGAGAAAATGGAAAAAGCTACTGAAGATGCGTGGAACTCAAAGGACAAGAAAGCTAAGGCGGTTATTACATTGTCGTTGGAAAGGAGCGTCGCTTTCAACATCATGAAGGAAACCACGGCGCGTTGTATGATGGATGCTCTGACGAACATGTATGAGAAACCGTCGGCGGCTAACAAGGTGTTCTTGATGAGGGAGTTGTTCACTACAAGGATGAATGAGGAAGGCTCAGTTACTGTTCACATTAACAATCTAAATTCAATTCTGTCCAGATTGTCATCTGTGGGAATTAAATTTGATAACGAGACTCAAGCTTCACTGCTACTAGCTTCACTACCTGATAGCTGGTCTGGAACAGTAACCACTGTTACAAGTTCAGTGGGGACCAGTGGTATGACTTTTGAAGGGGTTAGAGATTTGGTTCTTGGCGAGGATGTCAGACGCAATAATCAAGGTGGATCTTCTTCTTCTGAGTTATTAAATATCGGAAGAGGTAGAGGGAATAGCAGGAATAATGGGAGCAGTGGGAGTCGGGGAAGAAGTTCGTCTAGAACTTGGAAGAATGTGAAGTGCTGGAACTGCCAAGAGGTGGGACATGTTAAGAGTCAATGTCCAAAGAAAGAAATGAACATTGCTGGTGCTGAGGGTGTGTCTGAGGATGATGCACTGATACTAAGTATGGAAAGTTCTGTAGACTCTTGGGTCATGGATTCAGGGGCTTCGTTTCACGCCATGGACAACGGAGAAACGATGGTGAATCTAAAAGAAGGAGATTTTGGGAAGGTACGGTTAGCAAATGACGAGATGCTTCAAGTAACGGGCATAGGAGATATTGATCTGGTTACTTCATTGGGAACTACATGGAACCTGAAGAATGTCAGGGTGATTCCGGAGCTGAAGAAGAAATTGATTTCTGTTGGTCAGCTGGATAAACAAGGACTGGAAGTAATGTTTGGTGGTGGTAAATGGAGGGTGGTCAATGGTAATTCAGTGATTGCTCAAGGTATGAAGCGTGGGTCATTGTATATGGTTGAGGTACCTGCTGAGGGAAGTATGACCGTCCCCGTTAAGCATGACAAAATCTGGTTCGCTAAATCTAGTGCTAAGAGAGTTCATTTTGCAAACATGAATTCTGGAGCCAAGGAGATGTTAGCTGAACGAGTCGGAAAGTCTAAACCATTCAGGGGATTTTGTGACAGTGGGAGCACGGGGTGTGTTCCGGGTACAGTTACAAAGAGCCGTTGGGTTTTGAAGACTAAGACTGAAAAATTCTCTCCTGTTGGAAGTTTGCAAAGTTTGGAGAGTGTTAGTGGTCCTCGGTGTATCTCTGGATCCGGTGGAGTGTCCAAGCCGGTTGAGACAGGGGATGAGTCGGTGGCGGTATTGACCACGACTGAGTTGGAGCTTGTAGGAGCTTCAACTGGCCCTTCTAGTACTTGATGATGAGGGGCGGCTGCAACTAGGAAATTGGCTGAGTCTTAGCTTGTTCTTTGGAACTGGAAGCTTGGAAGACTTGTTATAGGAGATTAATGAGAGATGTTCAAAATCTTCAAGTGGGAGATTGTTAAGTTGGTGAAGTTTTTGTTTTCAAAGTTAGGCAAGTCTTTGGTGAAGGTTTTCAAAGTTAGGCAAGCCTCCTTCTTTGATTTGAAAAATTCACATTTCACATTAAATTAAGTATATTATATACATTCTCAAATGTATATAAATAGGGAGCTTCACTTGTGTTTTTAGATGCACCACAACTCAATACATATAAGAATTGAGTGTATCTCTTGTAATCTCATTGTTAAATAAAATCTAGTTGTAGCCCGTGGACGTAGGATTTGCACCGAATCCGAACCACGTAAAAATCCTTGTGTTCTTCTTGCTTTATTTTCGTGAGTTTGTGTGTGTGTGATAGTGTGTTTCCGCTGCGTGTACCCGGTCCGATTCCTAACATCTACGTATGTGAAAAACAGAAATTCTACTTCTTAAATATCTGATAAAGCTTTTGATTTTTATAGCACTCACTAGAAAGAAGAAAAAACTATAAAAGATCAAATCCTAAGAAACCTTAATTGTCGGATTTCTTCACCACTCGTTGGTTATATGTAACGCCGCTAGTGACTTAACAAAAATTGTTGCTCATTTGGCCTATCGTAGGAAATTGTTGCTCGCATGGTTTCTCGGATTTTGGTCTTAGCTAGAGAGTGGCAACTTGTGTTGTGACTATTATGCCTTTTCAGTTTTAAGAGTAACATTGAGTCATTGGAACTAGTACATGAACGTTCACCTTAAGAATAATTACTGGTTCAATATTTTGTATACATAGTTGATCAAGCTATTGGTTGATTGGAGGTAATGTGTGAGCAATACAAGCAGTATGAAGATATTTTTGATTTCTTCTTCACACCAGAAAAATCGAAGTCAGAATACTGATGTACTAAATGCAAGTCCCAAAAATCTTAAAAAGAGGTTATAGAATGGCCATATCTTAGACATTGATGGTGATGATTAATTCAACAAAATGGAATTCTTACAGAAAGATTTACCAATCGAACATAATACATCTAACACAATACTAAATTTCTCAAAAGGATAAATACTTATCAAGTTATTGTCTAGCATACAGCAGAAAGAAGCTTTTCAAAACTAAAACTCATAAAAACCTATTTGCAATCCACCATGTCTCAAGAGAGATTAAATCATTTGGCTTTGATTTCAGTTAGTAACGAGTTTACTGAAAATATTGATTGTGAAAGTGCAATAGATAACTTTTCTTCCAAAAATGCCCGAAGGTCATTGTTTAGAAAATAGTAATATGATGGTTGTTAATATTCTTTTGGAAAGTTTTTGGGAAAATTAAGATTTATTACTAATGAGTAAAGACATGTATGTGTTGTTCATGTAGAGAATTTATGAAATTCTTGTTATTAACTTCAAGTTTTGAATCTAGCAGAAAGAAACTTAATAATATTTTACAAGAAGTTTATATGGGCCTCAATTTGATTTTCGCACAAGGCCTCCAAATTTTCAGGGCCGAGCCTAAAGATATGCATGGTAAACAATGGGATAAACGCAGAATAAGTCACATAAATAAAAGACATTGATGTTAGTATTTCCATCTCAAGTGCTGACATGTTATCACATACACTTTGTACCCCTCTACTACATTTAGTCTCATCCTTTGTGTAGTGTGACTCTAACAATAGTTATAGAAACACCTTCTTCAATGAATTGAACCATGAGCCTTTAGTGATGATTTCAAGCATGTTGAAATCCATGGTTTCAAGAACCATACGGGTTTTGCTCAGCCATATATTGAAGTTCTTCTCGTCGAATGGTGGACATTTGTTAACAAGGTTTGACCGAACGTTTATTGCAAAAGAAGAGGACATTGTTGATAGTAGATAAATAGAACAATTTTAAGAAACAGTGTTGTGATGCTAGTTGTTGGTACCATAGAATAACAATCAACCATAAATAAGCATAGAAAAACATAATCAATACTCAAAAACCGATTAGATTGATTAACCATGTCTCATAAAATAAGAGTGATAATCGAAAACAAAACTGCGATTATGAACATACTCTTAGAAAATAGTTTTTAAAAAAAGAAAACTATCAATTATAATACGTAAGACACTTCAAAACTAAATCCTAATTAATAAATACTACGTATGACGATAAGAACAAGTCCCTAAGAATGAGGGAGTCTTCCGCAAATAAGGAAACAATATATTCCCTTTAAATATTTCTAATCCTTATCACAAAGCTATATGATCAATGTTATTGATAAACACGTTCCGTAGGCACGCTACATATATTCATTTCTTCATGCTGCCACAGTTAGCGTAAACACATGCTAAAACCTTCAACTTCACATTGTAGTAGCTAGTTGATGATATTTTGACTTTCATCAACTATTGCATTTGACCTGAAAATATCCCGTAATTTGATGATGTCAAAACTAACTAAGTATGAGAAATAAACTATACAACAAAAGTCTTTATATTTACAAAATCGTTTTATACAAAACTTACAAGTATGTAATGATTACTGCGAGTCATCAAACTCCTAATCTTTATACTCTTCAACCTTGGATATAATCTTTTTTTTCATAATTTGATACTTTCATTTCCTCAACTTTTCCCTTATCACATCAAGCTTCAAAGATAGTATTAAATGACATGCTCAGCTTTAACTTTGTAAAACATGACATGCTCAGCTCTACCAGAAATATACATTCTTCAGGCTCTACACCAGCTGGAAGCTTATTGTTGATTAGCCTTCTCCTATAGGGTAGCAAACACTGAGACTGTTAAGCTTTGACCTTCTTCCTCCAACCATCTTTCTTGGATGCTCAAGAGCTATAATGCAAGCCTCTTGAGGAATCAAGTCTATGTTATAAATTCAGAGAGTACCATTCTCAACACTTGATACAAAAGATCCTTGTAGTTTTAAATGATGTTCATCATCTTTATTTGTTTACTATATCCATAGTTTATCAACTCCACCACCTTGGTTTCTTTAAGTATCGCTCCACACTTAGATTTTCTAGTCAAGTGAACTATGAGAATTTTGTAGCTTGTGGGTTTTGTGCATCTGACCTTAATAATCTCCCATCGCTCGCATCTCCTAGTATATACGTCTGAAAACTTTTGAAGATTAATTTTCTTGTTCAACTCGACCAGTTTTTCTCTACTCGGAGTGTTGATCAGTGATATATTGTTGCTCTTTCATAGCAACATAAACTGGAATAAGCCTTTCTTTTGCAGCAATTTTAGGGTATTTTCACCTCTGATAGCATCTAACTTCTTCTAGAGCGTAATGTTGTTATAGTATTTAGTGATTTTTTTAGCCTCCTCATTTGGTACACCGTTATCCTTACCAATCTGGTTATTATCCATATGTGTTTCTTTCTTCCTTTTGGTAAGAGGAGTAGTAAGCTAAGAAGCAGCTTTACGTTTCTTAGGTTGGAGAACAAAGCTGATAGAAGCATCATCATCAGAGCTTTCACTTGACTCCCCCTCAATATAGTGTTGAGCTTCAAGAAAGATCATTGCTATTTGAGCAACATTTATTGGTCGATCCTTCATGAAGTTGAGATCAGTAAATCCTTCTTCTTCTTCTTCTTCTTCTTCTTCTTCTTATTCTTCTTCTTCTTCTGGATCCCCTTCAATAGCGCATCCCCTGGTTCATGTGTCTTCTACATCTTTTTTGACACCATCAAAAGGAACAAAGGGCATGAGAAGGCACTTGAGGGAGCAGATGACCCCAAAGATGATATGTGTAATGGAGCAGAAGTTGACGTTGCTGAGACAACACTTGGATGAGTTAAACCAACATATAATAGAGGAATTGATGGAGGACAATCAGCGGAATGTGGTATGGGTAGCGACATTATGACTAGTTGTGGTAAGAAACCATGGAGCATGGAAATTGTATTTCACATTTGTTGGATTGTATAACCTAAAAGTGGATAATATTGAACCGGACTCGGAGCGATTAGAGCGTTGTTGATAGACTATAGATGATTCATTAGCATGAGATAATCCAACATAAAATGAGGGAACTGATAAAAGACGACCAACGGGATGCTATATGGGTTACAACATTATGACTAATTGTGGCAAGAAACCATGGAGCATGGAAATTGTATTTGAGATTTGTCGGATTATAGAACTCGAAAGTGGATGGTATCGAATTGGACACTACACTGTTTAAACATTGTTGATAGACTGTAGATGATCGTTGGCGTGAGAATGGAAAACACATTATCATTTGGCATCATAGAGAAAGTATGATTAATTTATTTTAGTAGGGAGTTAGTTATGGTCATAAGCTCTTATATACTAACAATGAAGTTGGAGATCCGAGACAGGTGGAAAACAAGACTGTTCGCAGTCATTAACTGAATTCTGTGTCGTTCGGATGGTAGCAATGTTTGAGTTCATATTCAGAAAGTTATCAACAAACTGTTGAAGGGACTCTATTCCAGAATTGAGCTAAGGATCATGAGTTGTGGCTGTGCAGATAATTGGAGCTGGAGTAGCCATTGCGGCCAGAGTTAGAGCTAAAGAGATCCGTGAACAAATGGTGAAGATCAAGAAGGAGATGAGAGAGATGCATAACCTCCGGTAGAAGATGGAGAAGTTGAAGACGATAAGGGGGTTTCCTGAAAGCATCAAGTGATATGATATTATCACAGACTATAATTATAACTTTAATTGACGGGAATACGCAGACATAAGGAAGCTGAAAAGGACCAAATTGACCTCGTATGTTGGGCATATGGTACGTGTTAATCGACCGTCATTGACGTAGTCAATAGGACGAGTTTTGCAAGGAAAACGAACCTAAAGAATGAACGGTGTAAAAAATACTTTGAGTTGCATGAACCACCAAACCACATAGACAAAGGTGTAAGTTAGTTTTATTTATATTATATTTACACCATTTTTTAAGAAAATTATGTTAGAAATGTTAAATTGATTTTTACTAAAATAGTATCAAAAGTAAGATCTTCAATACTTTAATGTAAGGTTGTTAAGATCAAAATCTTATCTAAGATCGTTTTATGTTTTGTAAAATCGTGATCGTAAGATTAGGATCGGGATCGGAAGATCTTACCAGTAAAATAGTCTTCAAAATTGCTCTCAGTGTCATACTTTATGCGATACCTAATATAACTTAATGTAAATTAAAACATTAATGATAAAATAAAAGTTATATTCTTAAGCTTGAATTATAGTTCGTGTAGTTGGAAACCAACAATTCCTTCCCTTTCTTTTCATTTTTTTCGGTTAAATAAACTCGAGAACAATAACCAAATTGTAATCAACGCTATTATAGCGTCATAGTGTCATCTTATTTATCTCCAGCTCATATTTGAGCCCCTGCAACGCGCACACGGTTATTACCCTGATCGGCCACTTCGTTTCCTCTAAATCCAACAACTGTCTACCGGTTAATCTTGTGCGCGTGAACACCGGAAATTTTCTTCCCCCATCGTTCATTCGTTTACTCTTCTTTTCCCCCGTATTTGCTAGATTGCGCAGGGGGCGACCAGCGCACCCTTAGCAAAGTAGAGGAACCGAAAACGCAGAAGAAAGGGGGACTGGCGCATCTTAGTCAACCGTCATTGTAGGGTGGATTCTTCTCTTTTTGTTTTCCAAAAAAGTGAAGGTAATAATTTCTCTCTATCTAGATTTTCCATGGATGATCTCTTACAGCTTACTGGTCTGGTGCGTTTGCACTTGATGGCGCATGCTCGCACATTTAGTTAGTTTGAATCTGTTTTTGATTTTGTTGATTTAATTGTTTTTTACAGGCTTATTTGTGTTTATATTTCTATACGTACGGGGTTTATAAGGCTATTTTTGTTGAAAACTCTTACGATCCTTTCATGGCCGCTCCACCGGCAAGGGCACGAGCAGATTATGATTACCTCATAAAGCTCCTTTTGATTGGCGATAGCGGTGAGTCTTAATTTTCGACATTCGAATTATAATTTCACTGTTCGATGTTTTTTTTGTCTATATGCTAATGATGCTGGTTCCTAGTTGATACTGAAGGTGATTTATTGTACGGATCTAGGTTTGATTTGATGCTTTATCATGATATGGTCTTGTTTCTGTTTGATTTTTTATTCCTTTGTTCGTTTGTGGAAGAATTTCACTGGTGTTCTTATGCTTGGGGAAAATCAACTTTTATGAAGAATCTGTGCGTTGCTGGTTTAAACTTGAGATTATGATTGATCATGACCGAGTTTATGTCTGAAATCTGTTCTCAATCTTCCATTCATGAACTGTTTCTTCTAATGAAAGCATAAGATGAATTTTCTGAGCTTAATGTGCTTAATTATTAGTTGCTACCATGTGATAATTTCCAGTCGTTTCTTCCATTGCAGGTGTTGGAAAGAGTTGCCTTCTTTTGAGATTTTCTGATGGTTCTTTCACTACAAGTTTCATCACTACCATCGGGTGAATTGACTCATCTTTTCTGCATCAAAATATCATATCTTTTCATACAACGAATTCTGACATTTCTACAATTGCTCTTTCACAGTATTGATTTTAAGATAAGAACTATTGAACTTGATGGCAAACGAATCAAACTCCAAATCTGGGATACAGCTGGTCAGGAACGATTCCGGACAATCACAACTGGTATGACACCCACGATTTGTATCGTGTTTTTTTTTTTTTTTTTTCTTTCAAAATGTCAATTAAACTGATGTTCTTTCAAAATTTACATAATCTTTTTTCTCTCCAGCTTACTATAGAGGAGCTATGGGAATTTTACTGGTTTACGATGTTACAGATGAATCATCATTCAACAGTAAGATTTTGTTTTGTTTTCAATTAACATTCGTTTCTTATTTGATTATTACGGATCATTGGTTACATCATATTGGTTACTGTTATTGACAGACATAAGAAACTGGATTCGCAACATTGAACAACATGCCTCTGATAATGTGAACAAGATCCTTGTTGGAAATAAGGCTGATATGGATGAAAGCAAGAGAGTATGTTTTAGTTTTTTGAACCTCATGTCATTATTTATTATTCACATATCATTCTAATTTAATTACAAAATATTTGTAGGCTGTGCCTACCGCAAAGGGCCAAGCACTAGCTGATGAGTATGGCATTAAATTTTTCGAAACTGTAAGTAAATAAATACCTTTTTAAGATAAAGTGAATAATTTATTTTAATGATTAAATATGTTAATGAGGAATGTAAGCTGTGTTTTACAGAGTGCGAAAACCAACCTAAATGTGGAGCAAGTTTTCTTTTCAATAGCAACAGACATCAAGCAAAGACTTTCAGACACTGATTCCAAGGCTGAGGTATTTTTCTAAAAATTAAATGTTTTGTAATGGAGAGATTATATTTTATTATTCTAAAATGGATGTTTACTTTATGATGTGTATTGATAAAGTATTTGGTTTTAATAATAATGGCAGCCATCGACAATTAAGATTAATCAACCTGAAGGTGGAGGTTCAAATGGTCAATCTGCACAGAAATCAGCTTGCTGTGGTTAAACACCCACAAAGAATGATCCAGAGATGCTGCTCTGCACGTGACTGGCTGCAGCCAGGTGGAAAAAAAACCAAGGCAATATCCGGGGCTGCTTGTATTTCTCAACTCACCCACCAATCCACCATTCTTTTCAAACTTTGTGTTATGTGAAACATCCTAGGTTTTTTTTTTTTTTTTTTGTTAATTTTCTCTTTGTTTCACATCTACTACAACTTGGGATAAACGAGGACGTTTTACTTTTTCTTTATCTAATAGCTCTTTGCTCTTAGCCGTAAACTTGTAAGAAATTTTAAGAGGGTAATTCAATAATATCATGGGGTTTTATGGCTTTTCATTCAAATCTTGGCCCCTTTATTATCATGGCATTCATAGAATTATATAATTAGTTTGCAACAAAACGATTAAAGTTGGTCAGTACCATTACAATTACAAAAAGAAAAACGTACGTTCGATTACCGCAACTCCTGACTCGCTTCTCAAAAATCGTAATCATAATCAAATTTGACAAATACTGCAACGCTGATTGTAACAACTTCCAAGTCAAAATATTTAAAATGTGTTGATATCTTTAATGTATATAAAAACTCATGTACATATATACTCATCAACTGTCCACACATGTACCGCCAAGACATGCAATCTTTTTTCTTTGCCAACACAAAAACCACACCAAAGAGAGCAGTGTAATCTTACATGTTAAACAATCTGAAAAATATAGCTCCTATATATTGAGTTCATCTTTCCCATAAATACGTTGAAGTTCACGAGTAGCTGCTTGGAAAGATTCTGAAAAATAAAACCCAACATAAGAAATTTCCCACTAAACAGATGAATATCTACTGAATTTAAAATGAAAAATTACTACCTTTCCATGAGCGAAATGCTTTCTGGTTAATGGGGGAACCAGTTACATTCTGAATTGCATCAAATAGTAAACTCTCGGGTGTGCTTCTTAACTCTTGAACTATTTGATATATCGTCTTTCCACTCTCAAAGTATATGTGATTGTTTGGATGCTTTGTTTTGCAACCCGCATGTCGCTCAAACTCATAAGCATTCAATGCCTAACCCAAATATCACTTTACCCAATCAATAATAGTACAGTAAAACTGTGAAACAGCAAAAGTACGTTATGTATTAAATAAACATAAAGGAAAAAAAAAAAAGAAGCTTACCTTAGAGTGATTACATAATTGACAGCCACACAAGTAGCCAGAACCTTTTATAATTCCTCGAAGCTCCTAATCATGTCAATTAAATTCATCATTACCCAAAAAAACAAAAAACATATATATTTAAAATTTTAATCACTTATTCACTTATACTGTTTTATACCTCCCTTGAAAGTGAAACATATTTGACAGGGACTCCATCAAGTATACCAGTAGCCATCAAGCTTCTAACATTTGAAGGAAAACTATTAGGAGCTTCTTTTCTACCCGGTTTTGATTCCGATTTGTTTTTCAATTTCACTCCATGAGGTGAATTCACAACACTAATCACATTTGATACATCCAACTCCTTAATCTCAGAAGACTGCAATGTCTTCACTGTAGATTGATCAAATGGTAAACCATAATTGTTCATAGCTTTCACATAATACCCGTTTATTGGCATTTCTGAATCATCCTGAAACCCACCAAAAGATAAGGAATTATCTTCATCTTTGCTTGTAGAAACGGTTGATCTATGAGCAGGGTCGTATCCACTGTAAGAATGACCCATTAAAGTCATGTTTCCATCTTCATTATAGTTAGGCCCCATTGTTATGAAATTTGTCTCATTGTTATCAGTTTCCTTAACCTGATTCACTTTAACTTTTCTAATCCCTCCATAGTTTAAAGTATCGGGATCTTCAATGGTGTAAGACATGGATAAGCCAACTGAGGATCCGTTTTCGAGTTGAACTTGATCATGGATTATTTTTTTATTTAGATTTCCATCAGGTGATGCTAATAAACGGTCGATGAACTGATTTGGTGATGATTGGAGAGCAGAAACAGAAACATTGTCCCAAGATAGATGAGAGGTTGGATATCCAGAAATTGTTTTGCTATTTGGAGATTCTATGACTTGCCTTTTGTGAGGGAATAATTCTGCTTCGGTTGCATCTGCAAACCATTGGTGGGAGCGTTTTGATTCTAGTCTAGATGAATTACCAAACATGGCGTCTCCATCACTCATATGATGACCATTCCCTTTCCCCATCCAAAATCCTTTCTCATGGAACGACTGGATCATGAAAATCAGAAGAAAATTAAGTGAAACTAAATTTGAACACCAGGATTCAAACAACTAATTATGCATATTGACGGTCGCACACGTAAACACAGATCAACAAAGGAATCGGAGAGTAAATTAATCGTAAAAACGCTAAGAAGCATACCATTGTGTAATGAATGTTCCTCGATAAGCTAAGAACAAGCGGAGAATATCTGAGAATAGCGCAGAAAGGATAGTAAGTTACAAGACGTAGAAGCTGTCGAGTCCAACTCTGAAAACCAAAATATGAACTTAAAACGAGAAGGAAACAGTCAATTTTCAAACCCTAACTCGGAACTCAAAACTGAAAAGCATAATTTTTACCTTCGAATAGACGGCAGTGATCTATGTGCTTAACTGAAGGTCCAGACGAGATCCATTGCCGGCGGGGAACGGCCGGCGATAGCGAAGTTGGAAAAAAGTTAGGTTTTGGAGGTGTAACAGTTACGGTGGACGACGAGCACATAATTTTTACTCTCCATAGAGGAAAATAGAATGCGAGAGTATACGAGATCTGGTGTTACCCTACCGAATGCTCCTCTGTGATTTCCATCAATTTCAGCCGTTGGATTGGGTTTGTATGATGGGTCAATGCCTCCATAAATAATCGAACAATTATTATATATATATCCTATAATAATATATCCTTACATTTGTTGGTATATTTAACCGAACAGTCCTTTTTTTTAAAACAAAAATAGTCCTTATAATTTAGAGTAATTTACAATTTTGGTCCCTGTGGTTTGCATGAAATTTCACTTTTAGTCATCGTTTCGTTTTTCCATGCTAATGGTCCCTGAACTACACTTTTGCTTACACTATTGGTCCCTTGGCCAGGTAAAATGACCAATATACCATTTTTATTTTCTTTTTCATTTTTCTTTTATGTATTATTTATTTAATGAATTAAAAAAATAAATAAACAAAAAGAAAAAGAAAAAGAAAATCAAATCCCCCCTCTTTCCAGCGTTCCTCAAACAAAATCAACCTTCATCGGCTATAGTAATTGAAATCGAGAATTAAATTCTGGAGAGGTTGAATGTACATGAGTTCTTGTAGGATTTCGCCCTCCAACTCGTTGAACCAGATTATTAAATCCTGAAGCTTTGATAGGTACCAGAAAGTTGAAGGAATTTTTCCGGTGAGATAATTGAAACTCAGGTCAAGAGAAACTAGTTGAGAACAGTTACTAAGAGTTGGAGGTATTGGACTCGTGAACCAGTTGTTTTGAAGGTACAACTCCTTTAAGCGAGTAGTTGTACCTTGACATAGTCCAGAAGGGATCCCGCCGGAGATTCTGTTGGAACTCAAATCTAGAGTCTCCAAATTGGTCATCTTTGAAAAAGATTCCTACAAGAACCCGATGAAATCATTGAAAGATAACACCAACGTCTTCAAGTTACTAATTTCCAAAAGGGTTTCAATCGGTAGCTCACCGGATAAATTGTTTCGGGATATATCAAGTAGTTGTACGGAAGAACATGATTTTAAGCCGCCGGGGACAGCACCGGAAAGGTTGTTACCGGAAACATTCAGTTCCACAAGCGTCGAGCAGAGATTAAGGAGGTGCGGAGGGACCCCACCTTGGAAATGATTGGTGGATAAGTACAGAAACTGGAGTCTGCCCTCGACCGGAAAAGATGGTATATCGCCGACGAACTGGTTCTGGGTGAGCTTAACAAAGCTGAGTCGCTTACAGGAAGATAGAGAAACAGATATGTCTCCGGAAAACTTGTTGGATGATAAATCTAGATATTGTAAACCCGAGCAATCACGAAATGAAGGAAGCCCAGATGAGAAATTGTTTGCAGACAGATCTAAGTGGCCGGAAAAGAAGAACTGGATTTTTGTTTTTTTTTTTAATTCATTAAATAAATAATACATAAAAGAAAAATGAAAAATAAAATAAAAATGGTATATTGGTCATTTTACCTGGCCAAGGGACCAATAGTGTAAGCAAAAGTGTAGTTTAGGGACCATCAGCGTGGAAAAACGAAACGATGACTAATAGTGAAATTTAATGCAAACCACAGGGACCAAAATTGTAATTTACTCTATAATTTATAAAAAGATGTCTTTATATTAATAAAAAAGTACGAAAATGGTTGTTATATAAAAAATTATACACAATTGACCCTTAAATTTTTAAAAATGTCCCTAGGCATAAATTGTTTTATTGAAATAGTCCCTGTGTTAACAGAAAACTACAAAAATGGTCCTCATGTGTCACAAAATTACAAAAATGATGCTTGTCTAATAGCAAATTTACAGAAATGGTTACTATGAATTTTTTTCACAAACAAATGGTCTCTATATTAATAGAAAAATTACAAAATGGCCTTAATTTTCAAAAAATGTCTCTATACATAATTTTTTTACTAAAATGGTCTCTGTTTTAGCTGCAAAAACTACAATAGTGATCCCTATATTTACAACGTTACAAATTGGTCCTTGCTAAATAGCAAATTTACAAAAATAGTTACTATGTTTCATAAAAATACAGAAATTAAAATTTTATTTTCATGGCCGTTATATTAAAAATTACAACAATGAACCCTTAAATTGTTAGAAAAGGTCCTTAGGCAGAAATTGTTTTACCGAAATAGTCCTTGTGTTAATAGAAAACTACAAAAATGGTCCCCATATTTCACAAAATTACAAAAATGGTGCTTGCATAATAGCAAATTTATAGAAATGGTTACTATGAACTTTTTTTTTCACAAAAATGGTCCCTATATTAATAGAAAATTAAAAAAATGGCCCCTTTAATTTTTAGAAAATGTCTCTATACATAAATCTTTTACTAAAATGGTCCATATTTTAGTAGCAAAAACTACAATAATGGTCCCAATATTTCATAACATTACAAAATGGTCATTGCTAAATAGCAAATTTACAGAAATAGTTATTATGTTTCACCAAGATTATGTATGCTATTAGCATCCATTTCTCCATCAATAAATCAGTAAGTTCACCATTACAGGAAGATAATGAATCAAGAATATAACATCTTCATCTTCATCATAGTTAACACTCTCGAGTACGTGCAATTGTCTTTTAATAGACTTTTGTGTGAAATTGATATTGATTATGCCTGTGAATGTCAATAGTGACAAGCCATAGACTTGGATCTACCAAATGATAAGAGTGCCTCTGATATTCGGTTGTCACTCAGACGTTCTTTTGAGTGTATAATAGAAGTAATAAGGCTAATTTAAATTGGGTAGGGTGGTTGCAATATCTTAAAGTTGCTATTTCCTTGATGTAATTGTTTTGGTTTGTTTAGCTTATTGTTAGCTTAATATATTGCATGTTGTTTTAAAAATCAATAACAATAGAGTCTAAAGATTCCAGTGCATTGTATTGTTAACTCATTTTCAAATTAACAGATACAAAACCCTTAGTTAGCAAACGTAGAATATTCGGTCCTAAAATTAGCATATGCAAACCTTTAGTCTCCAAATTAGTAGATACGAAATCATTATGATACAATATCATCCAAGTTAGTTGATGAATGTTCTTTGGTATATTGCATGTTGTTCTAAAAAATCAATAACAATAGAGTCTAAAGATTCCAGTGCATTGTATTGTTAACTCATTTTCAAATTAACAGATACAAAACCCTTAGTTAGCAAACGTAGAATATTCGGTCCTAATTAGCATATGCAAACCTTTAGTCTCCAAATTAGTAGATACGAAATCATTATGATACAATATCATCCAAGTTAGTTGATGAATGTTCTTTGGTCTTCAAATTAACGATCACAAATATAATCAAACACTCATATACCTTTAACGTAAACACCATAAACAACAAAAACAAAAAATTATGAGGCAAAACGAAAAGATTGATCCAAAAAATTACAAGATCCGTCCGCAAAAGAGGCCAAAACAAAAAGATTGAAATACCGTGACTGTTTTTTTAATTAAAATTAAAATAAAAGTTTCTCAAAATATGAGGTTTTGTTGTATAGTTAACCTCGTAAAACTCAAATTAATCATTCTGGATTCTGGAAAGGTAAATTCAAAATTTTTGAATAGAAACCTAACCCCTAATTTGTACACCCAAATCCATTTTGTTGAAGATGGTGTTAAACAGTAAAAACCCAATAGAGGCCAAAGAAGCAATAACTAGCGCCAGTTACGACCGTCTATGCGTCTCACGGTAAACAACAGATGGAGGAGCCGGTCACCGACGGCGATGATTACGCCAGCCACCGTCAGCTTGTTCTCGTCGACGTCGTAAACCCTATTTCTCATTCCATTTCAAGTTCATATTCAGTCACTCACTTATCCCCCAATTCCTCAACTTTCTCCCCTAACGACGGTTCGCCCTTTCAAAAAGTCCCCGGCTCCGAGCATATTCGATCCAATACGGTATATCTCTGCACACGACCTTATTGTTCAATGCATTCCAGTGAACTGTTAAATTCACTGAAAATTGCCTTTATTCCTATTGAATAGTTCAATTTTCTGCAATTAGCTGAGGCCATGATGTTCCCATAGATGGGCAAATGGTGTAAAATCAATTGTGGTGAGATTCACGCTTGTTTCTCAGAGAAGTTCTGGAACAAAATTTTCCTTCCCGACACCCAAATTTGAAATCGAACTATTGTTCTCTTTTTGGATCTAGAGAGTAAAATAGGGTTTTCCATTCTACGTATCCTGATGCCAGTATTTATTGCAGGAGACTCCAACAGATATCATAAGCACCTCAAAGTTTACTTTACCTAAAGATTGGTCTGTTCATAAGGTACATCGTAAGTATGGAGGCACGACTGATAAGGTAATTTCAAATCACTTCAAAGTTTTCATATTCAACATTGTACAATTACTCTAGTACTAAGTACTTGTCTTACAAATAAAATTGTTTTATAATTTTATATCATATTTATCATGCAGTATTACCGCGATCCAGAAAGCGGGCTACAGTTTCGATCCCTCAAAGAAGTCGAAAGATACATTACTGAAGGAGTTACACCCACAAAATCCAGACTCAAAAAGTCAAACAATCATCAAGAAAAGGTTTCACTTTCAATTCTCTCAAACTTTTGTACAAGTGTTTATCGAATTTTCACTAATTTCATTTTTTGCAGAATTCAGCCAGTCGAGAAATGATTGTGGTCAACGAAAAGATACCCAGTCAAGATCTGACTGTGACCAATGAAAATGTATCTTCTAAAAATAATAATCAATATCAATTGGCTACCATGTCTCCTACAAATGCTTCATCACCGTTTGAACTCCCTTATGGTTGGGTTGTGAAGGAGGTACCCCGTATTTCTGGAGACTATGCTGACAAGGTACCTTTTTTTTTTAGTATTTTTTCATATTTAAATTGATGCAAATGTTTTTAAAATTGGTAAATTCCCTAATCAAATTAGAGATATTTGTGCAGTATTATTATGAACCTGGAACTGGAAAGAGGTTCAGATCTTTGGTAGCAGTTCAGAAACACTTATCAGACATTGAAGAAAACTCACCATTATCAGTCGCACTTGAAGAAATCAGAGAAAACAATTTACCCATTTCCAAGGCTTTTAAATTAAGCACTACTATAAAGGTTGACTTCTTGACCATTAATCAACTTTTGTGTTTTTTGCCATCTTAAACTGAACTGCTATTTTGTTTTTGTTTAGAACCATGGTTCCTACAGTTCATGGAAGAAAAGCGTAATATCTAGAAAAGAGAAGACGACGTCGTTTGACAGTCCTCCAAGCAAAATCAATTGGGTTATTTCTGGTAGTGGAGGTGACACGTGGAATGCTTTTGTGGATGATACATTGGTTCAAGACTCTGTGAAGCAACAATGGGGAGACACATTTATGATGGCTATCGCTAATGGAAAACACAATGCTCCAGTTTCTGGTTAACAAGGTATATATTAAGTTAATAACTTTTTCACTTATTAAAAAAATATATTTTGGATTTTGGCCTTTATGAAAAGCGGGAAAATGATTTTCTTTTAAATGGTAAAATGACGTATTGTTAAGTGGCTAAATCGATTCTGTGCTTTTTAAGATGGTGTGAGGGTTTATGTTGATGATGTTGTAGTTGTACAGTGGTGGTTGTTAAAAGTTAAAACAGTGTGTATCATTTTTTTTTCCATGTGAAGTCGGGATAAAAATAGTTTTTCTATATATGGTGTTTGACTTTTATAGTCAAATGTGCATATAATTAATTTTTGCTGCCTTTTCAATTCTGAATTGTTTTAAGAATGTTTTTGGAGTGAGTTTAAACGTACGATTAAACACTCATTAGACATCCATCCATACCAATTACCAAATAAGTTGATAAATCTCTTAAAAGGTCTCCTTAGAGAGTTCAAAATTAGATCATATTTAATTTTTTTAATAGAACAGTTTTACTAGTAATGGCCAAACCTGAAGATGAATATTTTAAAGGGATAATGATTTATAAAGATAACGAATTGTTGAATTTGTTCACTGAACTTATTTTTGTGGTTGATTTATCCATGAACTTTTTAAAATTATTCATATTATATCATTATCACCGGTAATAGAAGGTTTATGTTGATTTGGAATTCTACGTGATATCCTAAAAGACTTGAAACGGTAACGAACTTTTAAAGTTGTTCACATTCGGTCACTAAACTTTTGTTTGTGTTTGATTTACCCATGAACTTATTAAAATTGTTCATATGGTACCCTTATAATTGGTGATAGAAGATTTATGCTTATTTGACATCTTACGTGGCATCGGAAAACTGAGACAACAATAAGGGCCACTGGTCTTCGATTGGGGTTTGTCTTTTATTTTTTTCCCTAATCTACAAGGAACGATAGTTCAATATTGCAATGTCTTCCTCCTCCCCATCATTTTTTCAGTTCACAAGTCTTCTAGTATAGATTATAAATCAAACTAGGCGTATTCCCGCGCGTTGCACAGGAATAAAATAATATAGTAAAAATACATTGACCGATCAAATATTAATATAATCACTTTGGAGTTAATCAAGAACATGCAAAACTAAAAATAAATCAATCATTTAACAGATATATCAATATTAATTTTTCATTCAAACATCAAACAAAAAAAAACATAATCACATTTTTGTAGTCAATTATCATGGATGGTCCAATATTAAAAATATATGGAAATATATTTACATAAATTATCTCAAAATTTAAAGTAAATTTAAATTAAAACATACTAATAACACCATACATTAATTAAGATATTAAGTATATTATATTAATAATTCAAAAAGTCTATCTTAATGATAATATTTTATATCTAATAAATTAGTTAATGTTGGAAGTTGAATAGTTAGGAGTTTCATATCAATATAGTAAAAGTAAAAATGCTTCAATAAATATAAGAAATAATTATAAATCGTTAATCGCAACCGATATTTTGTATCAATAGTACTGTTTTTAACCAAACGTCGAACTAAATAATGTAATAATCTATTTTAAGTCAATTATATATGGACAATCCAATATTAAAAATATAGCACAACGCATTGACATGAATTATAATATATACATTATGTTATGTGAATGTATTATGTAAATCATACTTTAGTTAAATTAACATATATAATATTTCAAATTCTCTTTCTTAAATAAAAAAGAATGAAATATAAATAGAAAAAAAAATAAAACTAATATAAATTAATATAAATTACAACTTCTAACCAAAACTTGAAATAATTATGCTTTAATAAAATAAATTTTGATATAATTTATAGTTTCATAGAAATGTATAAATATGCTTTAACAAAATTTTATTTCCGTCAGTTTCATTCCCTTAATTATTTTTCCTTAAAAATGATTTCTAGTTGATTTTCATTTTTATTTAATCTTAGTAACTAAAAGTTTTATGATGATTTACGACTAAAGTTTTTTTCTTTCATTTATGTAAAAAGTTATTTTTAATGTTTCGAATGTTTAACTTCTTACATGACAATAATGTCAGAACTTTTATATAATTTTCTTTGTAAAATAATGCTAATCCTTAAAATGATTCTACAAATCAAATGACCACTAAATACTTTATCAAACAACATAAGTCCACTTATTCAAACAATATAAAACCATTTATTGATTATTACTTATTTTACCATCTTTGTATTTCTATCATAATGATTATTTAAAATAACATTGCTTCTTTAAGTTAATGTAATATAATTTATGAATTTATGTTACTATATATTATTATTATCGTCAATTAAGTTTAAAATAAGTTATTATTATTAAGTAGTTGTATAAGACTTTTAAAAACCACTTATTAGTATTAAAAAATTATAAAATTCTAAAGTCTAGATAGAAAGTTTTATTTTATTTGTAATCATATTATAATAACAAATGAATTCTGAATCGTTACTAAAAGAACATTTAAAAAATTGTGTCGATTTCAAATCAATATGATGTACATCTTTAACAAATTGTTAGTAACATCCACAATGATGAAACATAATTAAACAATCATATATGATATTGCAAAATAATAGCATACATCTTTAATAAATTGTTAGTTAAATATTTTGAAATTTTATTAATATTACAACCCTTCAAATTCAAAATAAGAGTTATTTAGCATTAAACTACTACAATGAAGAGTTTTTTCTACTTATGGTATTTAATTGATACTTATGGTACTCAATTAAAGAGAATTGAAATATTTAAATTGTATTTAGTCAACTAAATAAATAATATAATCCTCTAATGTGTAGTATTATATTATATTTGAACATTAATATTGAACTATTTCTAATGCAAATAAAGCTAACAATATGGTAGTTTTATCTTTTTTGAATTTTTTCGTATAACTTATTTTTATATATTTGTTTCAAAGCAAAGTTTCAAACAATGTGTTCTAGAATATGATTATCGAATGAGTGTGTGAGAAGTTATTTGACAATAAGGAACTTGTAGATGTTTAATGTATTTCATGGTAGGAAATGTGTTTATTTTTTATTCATTAGTAGTATATAATAAATAAACAGTTAAAAAATATCATATCAATTTTAAAAAACATAAAACTAATAAATTAAGAAAAAAAACCTACAAACTCATTATTATAAACTTAACTATAATATTTATAAGTGTACATGTATCTATTTATTGATTTATATTAACCGATTCATGGAGACTTTGAATTTTATGAGTCAAAATACTTGAGAAATACAAATAAGTTCTTCTTTAGTTGTTACAAATTCATGATTGTAGGTTGTTTTATGTATACATTCACTTTTTATATTGTTGCACACTATTTTTTGAGCTTAAGCTCTTGTATTTGTGTTTTTTATGGTATATGATTTTTGACATTGTAGTTAATTTGCCTATTTCATTGTCTACATGAAAGTTATCATTAATATATATATATATATATATATATATATATATATATATATATATATATATATATATATATATATATATATATATATATATATATATATATATATATATATATATATATATATATATATATATATATATAATTATCAACAAATGCTTAGAATGTAATAAAAAAAACCACAAACTATTAATGATGATTTGAAAATTACAATCTATTTTTATTTTCCAATAATTCCTTTATGTTATATTGAAATTTGACATATTTTCATGTTGTAATTATATTAGTTACATAACCGACGACAGAACTCAATTAAACAATCATATAAGATATTACAAAATAAGAACATACATATTCAACATATTGTAACAAATAAATTAAAAAAAATAAATTTCTCTTTGATCTAAATATACAACATAAATGTTTTCTTTAAATCTAAAGAAAGAAAAAGGAAAAAAGAAGTGAATACAAATTGAACCAAAAAATAACTAAAATATCCTCTACCATTTGAAAATTTTGATAGTCATACCCGCCTTTATCATACACATTTTTTCCCATCTTGAATTTAGACAACAATAACAAAAACAGAAGAGGAGAAAATGTAAGCATATATTAGTTACATAACTCACGACGGAACCCAATCAAACAATCATATAAGATATTACAAAATAAGAACATACATCTTCAACATATTGTAACAAATAAATTGAAAAATAATAAATTTCTCATTGATATAAATGTACAACATAAATGTTTTCTTGAAATCTAAAGAATGTAGAAGGAAAAAAGAAGTTAATACAAATTGAACCAAAAAATAACTAAAATAACTTCTAGCATTTTTGAATTTTTGATAGTCATACCCACATTTATCTTGCACATTTTTTCTCCATCTTCTTGAATTTAGACAACAATAACAAAAGGAGAAGAGAAGATAATGCATATAACAAAGCATGAAAATAATGTTCTTATATAGGAAAAATATTTCATTTAACTAAGTCATTAATTGGAAGAAGTTGAAAAGGTGTGAGTTTCAAATGAATATGATGCAAGTATTTGAGTTATCTTGATCCACATTCATGAATGGCCTCTATTATAAGAGTTATATAGAATAGATGTCGCGCCAATTGCAATTTGACATATTGTCGGCGTGAAACCCCTTTTATCCCTTGCATCAAATTTCAATTGGAAAAATCAGTTGACTTCGTTCAAATCACAAAGTATACGTAGAAAAAGTGGCTTCCTCATCCGATACCTTCGTCGAAACTGGTACATCGAATATAACGAGTATTCCACCAAATAGTCGTGTACAAGGAGATCGTACGCAGCTTCGCAATCTCTATTTATTGTAGTCCTTCTTGTGAACCTACGTGCACTTTTCAAAACTTTGTGCAATGTCGACTATTATATTGACAGTTTCGCGGACCAGTGTCACGACTTGCTAGCCGATTCTACCAACCAATCTTATCTTCGGACGAGGATGAAGAATCGAACAACAGATTGAAGACATAGTCTATTTGTATTTTATATGTTTGTGGTGTAGTAAATATATGTTTGCGGTTTATGTATATATTGATAAGTTAATAAATAGAGTAACTTTAAAAAAAATCTAACGGCTATGTAACGGTCACGTTGCACGACAAGGGAGACTCACACGGTGTCCGGAATGCGGGGTCGCCGCATGGGGGAGCAGTGTTTCCCCTGACATCACATACGTCGCACCCCCACACCGATGGAGCGATGGGCCTTATATGGAGTCTGTTTCAAACTATAAATTGATTTAACATGTTTACAAACTTTATTATCATTTCCACAAAAATATCCTTGCGAAGACTTGTATAAACATCTTCTTCAATAGTACCATACTAACAAGCATTGTTCACATCCAACTCATAAATTTTAAATTTTGAATTAAAAGCTAAAACAATAACACAACGAACGGTAAATCTATATCCTCTATTTAACTTTGTAAATCCATTTACAAATGGGATTTGGCCTTTTGGGAAGATCAATTATAAACCAAGTACCGTTTCTTTTGAGCGCTTCCATTTCTTCATTTATAACACGAACCCAATTAGAATCCTTGACAACCTCAAAAAAGTAGGCTCAACTTATTTTTTGATTCTTTGTAACTAACTAGCACATTGTTAGTTTTTGAATAATATCTTTTGCCGTTAAAGAAAAACAATTTTGTGAAATTAGATCGTTTTCTTTGGTCTTTTCGCTTCAAAAATCATAGATTTACAGAAAGTATATGGAACCCAGATAGCGGTAGGAAAAACTACATCCCAACATTCTTTTGCGCCACAATCAAAGTCGAATTATAAGGCCAAGTAATGCAACCAGAAATCGAAGTAATATTCCATCAACAACCAATGATTCCAAATGGAAGATGTTTAAAATATTTTCTAAAAAGATATAGTTTTTTACCTTTACAAGTAAATCAACTGATATTTAAAAATTTGCATGTATTTTAAGATCTTTAAAATGATTACTAAAAAGATAAAATTTCTTTTATATCGTATAATGTGAATAACATTGTTTCAAAGTTTGCACCGTCATATGTTTCACGAGACATGGAAATAATGAAATACAAACATGCCATTCCTCTATGTTTTTCTGACCATCCACGTCGCACGTGGGATGTTTTCCTTATTTCATACTCAATCATCTAACCACAAAAATATTATAAATTGTCTTATAAAACAATATTATTTTTAATTTGTATGATAATTATATACTCGTATATTAGAATAAAATTTTAAGAGTTTTTTATTTTATTTTATATCATTTATTGTAATCTCATTGTTTGAATCTAACTGAATAAGATATCTCGTAGATTTATTTACTTTTTTACATCAACAAAAACTTTAAATCTTAAGTTTGGATAAAAGAATATGGTTTATTTAACTAAACTGTCTTTCAGAAACAAAATCTATTAAAATGTAACATGTATTATTTTTTGTGGACAGTCCCAACTCCCAAGTACTTATTTATATTTTTCTAACAAATCAAATCAAATACAGTCATACAGATTAAACTACATCAGCATAAGGCAAATAGAGCACCTTAAACAAATATGGAAATAAAACCAACTAACCAACCAAAACAAAACTAAGGCTGTGTTTGGTAGCATCTGAACCATTCAGAGGTCTGAACTCATTTAGAGGCTCTTACTCATTCAGATTTGTCCCTAACCCTTAATGGTTAAGAGGCTCTTACTCATTCAGATGTGATAAATTTACGAATCAAACGCTCTTATTCATTCAAAGTCTGTTAATCATTCAGATTAAGAAGCTATCAAACACAACCTAATACAAACTGAAAGCTACAGTATAAGTCGAGTTCAAAACACAAATTACTCAAGGAGATCCAAAAGGCTCATTAATTAAAGCAATATGTTTGATTCTACAAATTTGTCCTGATGTTAACAAAATATAAATTCATAAATAATGTTTCATATTTAAGTCCAAAAATCAATTTTCTTCTTTTAAAACATTAAAATTTACTTACCACAACCTCTTGTGGGATCGATCTGTAAAAACTTAGAAAAATATCATTTATCTCTTATAATTATTCTTGAATGAAAAACTATAGCATAATGATTAACTGATTATTGAGTTTATCTGCACTAAATCACTAATATAGTACGCAAAACAAGAATTTATAGACTCCTTTTTCTGTTACTACTAGTTTTCTCCATAAATTGTGGATTTATATGAATCAGTTTCTTAATATTGTAATAGAATATCTAATTGGGCACATTGTTTCAATTATTTAGCTTTAGACGTATAAAATGTGCTACAATACTATATTAGGATCAAAATACGTACCGTTTGTAAGTAGTGTCTAATAATATATTATTGCCTTTTTATATTAAAAATTAACCACTAACTCGAACCACACAATAGCCAAAATAATCTGTTGACCTAGTCTTGTGGGATCGTAACATTGGTCAACAAGTAAACAATCGTGTTCCATGCATGGAATTCAATATAAAAAGTTTTACTTTTCTAGAAAAGTAATTTCCTATAAGATGCCACTGTTGAACACTTATTAAAAAAAATACTAATATGAATTATGAAAAAATATTACTTTCCTATGAGACGTATAAAAAGCTTTATTTTTCTAGAAAAATACTAATATAGTGCTTAGTGTGAACTTAACTTTATGCTATCCATATAAAAAAACTTCAAAAGTATTGAGTTGTAACTAAAATGGTATAATGTTGTGTCAAAAAACTAAACTCATACACCGTTTTCATTTTATCACAACTAATATAAATGGAACATGATCAATTTAACTATTTAAAAGTGGTGTTAAATAAATTTCCACAAATAAAACATGTCTATGCATATGGTATCCATCACCTTGTAAGGTCCATTTAAAATCACTTATACAGTTATAATCTAATTAGTCAAAACTCATATATCGATATTACCAAAATAATAAATAACATGAACCAAATTACAAGAAAATCTTTAACGTGCCGTAACAAGTAAGTTATCTCCATGAGAACTGTCCCTCGGTACGACCACTATATTCTTTGACGTCCATTTCCCAAAACATTGAAAAGGATCGTATACTTTCTAAATTTGGTAACATTTCAATTTTTTGCTCTAGCAATAACATTTTTCCATTTTCGTTAATTTAATAGTTACCATGTTTTTGGATAGAAATTTAGTTATATTTTATTGATTTATTAATAAATATAATTTTACAACTAATATATTAATCTTATAAGTATGGTGACGAATCATGAAATCTTAATGGCATCATTCGCAAATAAGGATTGATACATTAAAACTACACAGTCGAATGAGAAAATAAGTGTACATAAAGAGTCCGGGAAATTGATTTATGAGGTAACTAAGTTTCAAAATTATACAAAAAATATTATTTAACATTGTTTAATACAAAAAAATACTATCAAACTATAACATTTATATACATATGATCATTAAAACTATTAATTTGTTAAAAAAACACATTTTCATCACCAGCTGTAGTGACTTAATAGAAAATGACTCGGGAGAGTAAAAAAGTTTAAAAATGTACAAAAAATATCATTCAACTTTGTATAGTACAAAAAAAAGAAATTTGTCAAAAAGTCTTTATATTTTGGCTCATCATATGGCTATTGTGTTGAATGTTGATGAGTATTAAATTGAGACGTGAAACTTTCATTTCTTATTTGCGTTTCCTAATATTAAATCGATATATGACATTTTCTTTCCTCTTTTAACGAGTTGTGATTCCTTTTGGTCAATGGGTCGAATGGGAATTTGATGCAATTAATTGAGTTTCGATTTAAATTTTGTCAATGAAATCACTGTCATACATTCTTCTCATTTCATATATGAAACTCTTTTTGCAATTTCATAATTGCACAATTTGATGTAGTGGTTTTGAAACCGAAACTGCACAGCTTGGAACCGAATTGCTTGAGAAACCGCAAAACTACACCGTTTGAAAAAACGCACCAAGCGGTTTGTCAATCACAAAAACCGAACCATTCGGTTTGCAGTTCGATTTATGTCTAAAATCGCACCAAACCGCATCATGTTTACATCCAAAGAAAATAATATCCTCTATTTTCTAATATTTATAATATTTAGAGCAAATTACAGTTTTGACCCATAAAGTTTACATGTTTTATTAATTTTGGTCCACGAAGAAAAGGAGTATTTTCTTTTGTTGTATATAAAGAAAATTCTAGTGATTTTTTATTTTTATTGTTTTTATTTTTATTATTATTTTGTTTTGAACACGACGTTGTTGCGGTGCTTGCTTTGAAAATTCTAGTGATATCAGGCAAATAGACCAACTACGATGCACTTTGAAACCAGGTGGATCAGTGGATGGAACTGTGTCAAGATTTCAAAACTTGAACTAAAACTGTAAATAAATAAGAACAGCAGGGACACAAACGATAATATACTATAAATATAATGAATCGGTCAAATCTGTTAGGATATAACAAAACAAGTTAGGCACTTCCGACAAACGATAAACGATTCCGAAAACACGCGGAAATAAAATGGAGAATAACGGCAAACTAAAAAAAACTGAAAATCGGAACACAATATTTAACGTGGTTCGGTCACGGGATCACGACCTACGTCTACGGGCGAACGAGAGAGAGATGATTTTATTAACACCAAGAAATTACAATCATACAAGGCTAAACTGCACTTGTAGTCTGATCACTCACAAGAAAATATCACTCGCACTTTTGGCTGCCAAACTGGACCTTGCACAAAAGGCTATCTCACAAAATCGTGATATATCTATCTATGTGTTTGTGTTTCTTTGTGTTTGTGTTTGTGTGGTGCATTGTTCTTCAACCAAAAACCTCATATTTATAGGCTTGGGAATGAATGTGAATTTGTGAAAAAAGAAGAGGCTATGGTTGGCAAATGAGAACAAGTTATTTGTTTCCCACATGTGTGTTTCCCCACTTTTTTGACTAAATGTTCACACTCCAAGCCTCCATATTCTTAACAATCTCCCATTTGGAGGCTTGAACAACTTTCTCTGCCGTCCAATTCATGCAACAATTCTTCCAATCTCTCTCGCTCCTGCCATCCCTCCTTTTCAAACTTCTGGAAGGCCAGTTGAAGTCATACAAAACTTCAACTTGTCTGTGGTAACCACCTTGGTGAACATATCTGCTGGATTCTTTGTTCCAAGGATTTTCTTTAGATTCAGAGTTACATCATTGATTAACTCTCGAATGAAATGGTACCTCATTTGAATGTGTTTCGTTCTATTATGAAACACCGGATTCTTTGCTAGGTGAACTGCACTCTGGTTGTCACAATGCAGTACACAATCCTCCTGTTGCATTCCAAGTTCTGTTAGGAAGTTCTTCAACCATATAAGCTCCTTGGCTGCTTCTGCAATAGCCATGTACTCTGCTTCTGTGGTTGAAAGAGCAACACTCTTCTGTAACCTGGACATCCAACTGATTGTCGTACCTCCGATTGTGAACACATAACCTGTTGTGCTCTTACCCGAATCCACACATCCACCCAAATCTGCATCGGCAAACCCTTCTAAGACTACCCCCTTTCTCCTGAAACATAGGGCAATCTCAGCTGTTCCTTTCAAGTAGCGTAACAGCCACTTTACTCCTTCCCAGTGCTCTTTTCCTGGATTTGACATGAACCTGCTAACAACTCCCACTGCATGAGCAATATCTGGTCTTGTGCATACCATTGCATACATCAAACTACCAACTGCAGATGCATAAGGAACTTTAGCCATCTGTTCTCTGTCTTCTTCCGTCTTTGGGGATTGCTTCTTTGAGAGTTTTAACTGACTTCCCAAAGGTGTACTTATGGCCTTGGCATCTGCCATGCTGAACTTTTCTAAAACTTTCTTGATGTACTTTGTTTGCGAAAGTTTTAATGTGCCGGTAACTCTGTTCCTGGCTATGCTCATGCCCAATATCTGCTTAGCAGCCCCTAGGTCCTTCATCTCAAACTCTCTGGACAACTGCTTCTTAAGCTTGTTGATCTCCTGCATGTCGGATCCAGCTATCAACATGTCATCAACATATAATAACAGGATGATGTAATTAGAGGAGCTGAATTTCTTCAAGTAACAGCAGTGATCCATCTCACATCTGCGATACCCACTCCTTTGCATAAAGCTATCAAACTTCAAGTACCACTGTCTTGGAGCCTGCTTCAATCCATACAGACTTTTCTTCAGTTTACACACCAGATTTTCCTTACCGACTGTAGGAAAACCTTCTGGTTGTACCATGTAGATGTCTTCTTCCAGGTCGCCATGGAGAAAAGCTGTTTTCACATCTAGCTGTTCTAGATGGAGATCTTCAGAGGCTACAATACCCAAGACCATTCTGATTGTAGTCATCTTCACAACTGGAGAGAAGATCTCATTATAATCGACCCCTCGTTTCTGTTGGAACCCTTTGACCACCAATCGTGCCTTGTATCTTTTACTGCCATCGATCTCGTCCTTTACCCGGAACACCCATTTGTTCTGCAGTGCTTTCTTCCCTGCTGGGAGCTTGACCAAGGACCAGGTCTGGTTCTTGTCAAGTGAGCTCAATTCGTCTTCCACAGCCTTCTTCCACTGTATGGAATCTTTCATCCTTAAGGCCTCTGGATAAGACTCAGGTTCACCATTCTCTGTCAGCAATAAGTAATTTGCTGAAGGAGAATACCTGACTGGAGGTCTTCGTACTCTAGTGGATCTACGAACAGTAGGAGTTGAGGTCCCTGCATCATCTGCAACCCCGTCTTCAGAACTACTGTCATCTGTGCTCCCACTATCTCCATATACATCAGAGCTTCCACTGCTTCCTGAACTTTCAGCTATCTCTGGAGTACTGATAGGTTTCACAACGTCATCTTCAGAGATCTCTTCAAACTCGACTTGATTTTCTGCTTTCTCTAGTTGTTTGTTTCTGCCTGAGCTCTCTGCAAGTTCATCTTTATATAGGACATTCTCGTTGAACACCACATCCCGGCTTCTGATAACCTTTTTATTTTGGTTATCCCAGAAGCGGTACCCCATGTCATCCAACCCATAGCCTATAAAAATGCATTTCCTTGCTTTTGCCTCTAGCTTGTCTCTCTCCGAGTCTTTAACTTTGACATAAGAGACACAACCGAAAACCTTCAAGTGTTTGAGAGAAATATCACGACCTTGCCATTCCTCTTCTAGAATCTTGAACCCTATGGGGACTGAGGGTCCTCTGTTGATTAAATACGCTGCTGTGCTGACCGCATCTGCCCAGAACATCTTGGGTAAACCTGCATGCAGTCTCATGCTTTTAGCCCTTTCGTTCAATGTACGGTTCATCCTCTCAGCTACTCCATTCTGCTGAGGTGTCTCTGGAACCGTCTTCTGCATTCTGATTCCCTGGTCAGCACAGTAATCAACAAATTCTTTGCTACTGTATTCGCCCCCATTATATGATCTGAAACACTTGATCTTCAAGTCTGTTTCATCTTCAGATTCACCAACTGCCGAATCAAGAAAACCTTATTTGCCGCTGAAGGTTTTTCGTACATATTAGACAGCGCATTTATCAGATTGTAGGTTGTCTTCACATTGACAATATTGTATGCTACATTCTTTGCCAATGATAACCTTATAACTCCAAGTGCCTTCCGATCTAATAAGTCCCATTCTTCTTGCGCCATCGCTTCAGGTTTTGTTCCGAACAGTGGTAGATGTAATTTTTTCTGGTAGAGATAATCTTCGATTTGCATTCTCCAAAATCCGAAATCGTGACCTTCGAATTTTTCGATCCTAACTTTCCCATCTTCAGCCATAGCTCGAAAAATAATATTTTATAAGGCCAATCGAAACCTCGTTTCTGATATGGAAGATCAGACAAAGCTGCAACCACAGAGCATACGCGAGATACGACTTCCTTTAAACCCGGAGCTCTGATACCAGTTTGTTAGGATATAACAAAACAAGTTAGGCACTTCCGAAAAACGATAAACGATTCTGAAAACACGCGAAAATAAAATGGAGAATAACGGCAAACTAAAAAAAAACTGAAAATCGGAACACAATATTTAACGTGGTTCGGTCATGGGATCACGACCTACGTCCACGGGCGAACGAGAGAGAGAGAGGGTTTTATTAACACCAAGAAATTACAATCATACAAGGCTAAACTGTACTTGTAGTCTGATCACTCACAAGAAAATATCACTCGCACTTTTGGCTGCCAAACTGGACCCTGCACAAAAGGCTATCTCACAAAATCGTGATATATCTATCTATGTGTTTGTGTTTCTTTGTGTTTGTGTTTGTGTGGTGCATTGTTCTTCAACCAAAAACCTCATATTTATAGGCTTGGAAATGAATGTGAATTTGTGAAAAAAGAAGAGGCTATGGTTGGCAAATGAGAACAAGTTATTTGTTTCCCACATGTGTGTTTCCCCACTTTTTTTTGACTAAATGTTCACACTCCAAGCCTCCATATTCTTAACAATATCTTCCTGACTTATTAGTCAAAAGTACTACGCAAACATTATTTATACAATAATAATTTAACAACATCCTAGAACATCCTAGGGCCTGTTTGGTTCTTAGGATTTCAATGGAATTTGAGGGAATTGGAATCCAATTCCTTCGAAATACTATGTTTGGTTCAACTTTTGGTTGATGAAGAAATTAAATTCCTTGGATTAGGGAATTCGTATGATTACAATTATACCATTATATTACCTTTCGAAGTGAAACCTGCTACCACCATCCACCACCACCACCACTATCACCCACCACCGCCCACCACTATCACCCAACACCGTCACCGACCACCACCATCATCAACCACCATATTCGCCGCCACCACCACCACCACCATCATCACCCACCGTCACGACTACCCACCACCACCACCACTGTTACCAACCACCATCCTTACCGTCACCGACCAATGTCAATTTACATGGATTCTGATTCCATTTCCTGTCAACGAAACAAATATGGAAATGGATTCCAATTCCATTTCCTGCCAAGCAAACACAATATGGAATTGGATTCCAATTCCTAACAGATTCCAATTTCTTTAAAAACCTACTGTGAACCAAACGCCACTTTAGTGTATTAGAGTATATTTATAAAAAAATCTTTTTATATAAAAATATATCATTTTATAATCCAGGCCTATAAAAATACAAAGGTTTTGTTTTATATAAATATCCCTTTCAAATTTCCTTATGGTCAAATTTTTAGGTAGTCAAATTTCATAAATATCCGAAAGAACCATTCTCCTTAATTAAATGATTATCGGCTCCGTACGTTCTCTTTAACACCTCCTCCAAGTCCCAAGTCCCCAACTGCATGTATAAGGCTGCAGGGAGTGGTGGCCAATGGCCAAGGGATGGCCAAGGGGTTTTTGTGGGTCAGGCAATGATTGGCAGGCTTTGGCCATTTTGTAGGGAGTGGTGGCCAATGGCCAAGGAACTGCCAACCAAATTAATTTGAGAAATTACAACTTTAGTCCTTGTACAAACAGAATTCGTTTTTTTACTTAAAATTTAAACATTTCATTAAAAATAAAAAACAGAAACAACTAACAATTTAAAAGTTAAACAAAGACACAAAATAAAACACAAACAACTAACAATTTAAAAGTTAAACAAAGACACAAAATAAAACACAAACAACTAACAATTTAAAAGTTAAACAAAGACACAAAATAAAACACAAACAACTAATCTACTCATCATCGAACGTGTACCCCAATTTCCTAGCCGCATCCTTCTTCGCTTGAAGTGCAATTTGATACTCGAACCCTCGTAGATCGGATATGTTTCTCGTCACAATATCCATCAACTTGGTTGAGTTGAAAAGAATGGTGTTTCAGAAGCTTGAGAGTGTACTTGTGGTGGAGAAGGTGTGGTAAAAAGATTTTGAGATTGTGTGGGAAACATATTTTGGTTTTGGGATAAACTGTAGACAAAGTTGGCTAAGAATTGGTTTTGTGTCGGTGAAAACAACGGCTCATCGGGTTGTGGTGAAAACATTATAGGATGATAAGCATTTGTATCTAGGTTTGATGGATGGTTTGGAGGTGGAGTGTTGGAAGATTGGTTCTTGGAAGATTTTGAACCTTTCTTTTTGTTTGAAGACATTTTGAGAGAGTTTTGGAAGAGATTATTGTGTGAAATGAATGAGATTTAGATGTATATATATAGGGGATACAAAAAGGTTTTAAAAATCTGATTTAAAAAAAAAAACGGCTATATTTTTACTATGGGTTAAAAGTGTAAAAATATTAAAACATTAAAAATTTTAAACCCTAGCCGTTGAGGGGGTATTTTTGCCCTTTTTTGAAAGTTCCACAGCCGTTGGCTGCTCGCCAACCCCTTGGCGTCTCCCCTTGGCGTCTTCGTTGGCGTCTTCATCGGCAATGGCCTTTGGCGACTCGCCAAGGGGCTTGGCGTCCCCCTTGGCGTCTCCACTCCGGCCAGCCTAAGCCTCACGGTTGTTAGTTGCTACCCGTGACAATATATTTGAAATCCTGAAAACAAACATACAATTTGCTTACTTTGTTCTAAAACAAAGTATTTTAGACGTATATTACTTGATTAATTTTTTTTTTTGGAAACGGCAAATATCATTAAAAGAAAAAACACCAAGCTTAGCAAGAAGCTAAGCGATGTGGAATGTAAAGTACAAATTTAGAGTTTAAACAAAAGAAAATGGGGAACAGACCCAATCCGCCCAAGTGTAGTTCAATTTACCCCTATGTTTTACCCAATTAAAAGAAGTAGTAATAGTCTCATCCGCAATAACAGTTGGAAGCATATGTTTCCAGCTGAAAACCTTGAAGTTTCTCACTTTCCAGAGATGCCAAATCAAGCATTGAATAATGGCTACAAACACTTCCTTTTTCTTGGACAATGACCCCAAGATGCCGCAAAATTAATAAGATCCACCACCGAGTTTACATGGATGAAGGGAACATGACACTAATTGAAAATCCATCTTCTAGCTTCCACCGCCCTAGGACATCCAATTAGGGCATGATCCGTGTTTTCCTCTTCCGTGTTGCAGACAGTGCATATGGTGCTGTTTAAGACGATACCTCTATCTTTATTTAATTGAATCCACAAGATGGACTTTCATATCACTTTTGGGATAAAAATGTTAAGAAATGGACTTTCATAAGACCTGGGAATTCCAATACTCGAAGGGATTCAACATTATTTCTAGGTCTAGTAGATCAAGCCACAATGAATTAAATTATATTCGACGGGGATTATTTTATTTACATAGTTTATTTTTAATCATGATTACCTATATTTATCTTTGTATTTGAAAATTTACTCTTCGTTCTTTTATTATTTTTAATTTTCCAATAAGTAATCATGACGCAAACAGAAAGTCATGAAAAACTAAACTAACAATATTTTGGAAGATTGCCATTATTTTTATTTTAATTTAAAAATATTCACAAACAAAATCATAAATAATTAATAGGGTTAATGACTTGAGAGGGTAATTTACTTTTCAAAATGTTCACATTAAGGTAACAATGTTTTTTTGTTCACATTTACCCATTTAACTTGTTATATCTGTTCAAAAAAGGTAATATGACCGGCTGGTGGGGGTTTTCATGACTTGAAAGGGCAATTTACTTTTCAAAATATTCACATTTAGGTAACAGTGTTATTTTCGTTCACATTCACCCATTTAACTTGTTATACATGTTCAAAAAAGGATAATATGACCGGGAAAACCCCCACCAGCCGAATATACAATGTTATACGTAGGAAGATTTTCCAAAAGATTTAAATGATATTCTGTATAAATATTTTATGTATTATGTGTGAATATTGAGACGAATGTAACTAGCAAACATGTACATATTATTTTAACTTTGTCTCAAGGTTTTGAATCACAAAGGAACTTACTACACACGTCATTCTTTAAAGTATATTATTTTCCTGTTTTAGGGTCATAATAGACAGCACGCTTAACACACAAACTAGCTGTCTTTCCATCAAATGAATCAACATATCTTGTGGATGCAATTAAATAAAGACGCACATTATGAGGAGCCCCGTGTTTCTTAGGGTTCTCGCCTTGTTTATAAAATTTTTACTAATAAAAAATAAACTTACAACAATGCAAAGATCCAAACATAAAAGGTAGTAACAAAATCTAAAAAGTCAATGTAAATAATATTTAACTAAATTAGAACAAAAACACAAAATTTGCAGCGAAAACTTCTCACTATCGGATTAAGTAACCTTTCCATCTTATATTGATTCTAAGACCCTACAATTGCAATAACTCTTTTGAAAATTTAAGATTAAAATTTAACATAATTTCAAGAGGTCGTCAAATGCCAATTTCTCAAAGCATATGACTATGAATCTATGATTGTATAAAAGTACCATATAAAAATTGATTGTGTTATAAACGTAGTTTTGTACTTTTGTATTGATTGGTAAGCGTTTTGGTTTAATGACTTTCAATATGATACGATCAAAATAAATAAATATTAAAGTTTGGGTTAGATATGAAATAACTACTATGGCTAGTTATTTAATTTTGACTACTGATAATTTGATATCGGTAAATGCGAGTTGTATGGGAGGAAAATGCATGTGAAGTAGTAAATGCTCAAACATGCGTAGTACTTCTAATAACTTGTAGGTCTCTTTGTCCCAACATAAAAAATCGATCTTCTTTTATGGTGCTATGTCCCACAACCATGCTTCTACATTACACAACTTCACACTATTTTAATAGCCATTACTCCTTTTACCCACAACACAAAACGCAAGGTGAAAATATGAACTTTTAAGTTTTATGTAATTTGTTATTTGGTTTATGTAATTTTTGTAAGCACGGGATATTTAAAGGAATTGAGATTGGAAGAAATATGAAGCAGAATTCAATAATCTCATCACCTCATGTTTTTTATTGACGAACACAGAAATCAAATTATTATTAATTAAGGTTAATGACTTGAAAGGGTAACTTACTTTTCAAAATGTTCACATTAAAGTAACAATGTTTTTTTTGTTCATATTTACCCATTTAATTTGTTATACCTGTTCAAAAAAGGGTAACATGACTGGCTGGTGACGATTTTCCCGGTCATATTACCCTTTTTTGAACAGGTTTAATAAGTTAAATGGGTAAATGTGAACAGACAAAACATGGTTACCTAAATGTGAACATTTTAAAAAGTAAGTTACCCTCTGAAGTCATTAACCCATTTGATAAAAAGCTTGCCTCTCTGTCAAATTATTCTTTCTGCATTAAGTAAAAAAATAACACTTAAATATATACACAAGTCACAAAGAAACAACACCTTACTTTCTTTATCAATGACTTTTAAGAGGGTTTTAGAAAATCATTTTTGTGTTAAATTTGCATAAATCTTCTCCATAATTTTTAACTTTTTTCCGAGTTCCAAACTAAATAATTTTTTTTTTCAAAAATCTCTGATACGCTTTGCTTTAATTGCTATCTTTGCTAAAACGTACCACATCACGATAATTGTTAGAATTTCGATTAATTTAATTATAGTTACTTATTACAAAAACATCTGTAATTAATTGCAAATATATGTTAGAGAATGAAAGAAGCTTAATTACCTACATAAATAATTAACAGTACAAAAGTCCCGTTCAAACTTCGAAGTTGGGTTTTATACGAAAAATGGGCAACTTTGACTAATTGACTTAAAGAGTGAAATTTACCGTATTAGTTTAAGAAACCTTAAATACAAGTCCTACACATGCTATCAAAGATCTTGAAGAATCAAAAGTGTAATATGAAGTAACGAGTGTGAGTAAAATAAAAAGATATTTGATAACCAACAACCAAAGAGTATAAGTAAAAATTCAAATCAAAATATAAAACCAACAAATACAATTTGAAACTAAAAATCACAAACATTGACACATCAATGAAAAACAATAAATAATAAAGAAAAGTTAATTAAAAGTGCTTTTTAAAAAACACATAAAAGTAGAAACTAGAAAGACATGAATTATTTTCCACAACTGTCTTGAGTCAATAAGACAAAACCTCATTTATGCATTGCCTCCATTTTTGACACACTATACAAAACCAAAACTAGACCGGAGCTTCACCCAGCTGGCAATATCACATGGAGCCTAAACCGGACTGGACCCCTCTACGCTACAACACGTCAACAACTAATAGACTCAGTCAACGTTTTGAAACTTTAAATTAATATTTTTTTCTTGTAATTACGACCATTCAGTTAGATTTGACTTTGCAAATAAAGTAATATTTTTAAGCATCAAATTCACATATACTTGAAGAAGTACCAATCTAGAACATTAGTAAAAACTATAAGCTAAATAGTAAATTCCATTGAAAATTACGGAATTATCTATCTCCAGTGTATGAATTGGATCGTTTGAGAGCTGGAAATGCTTCCCTTTTTGTCTCTATTAAACTCCCACTGAAATATTCTTTATCCTCTGTGACAGTCTGTTTTTTAATTCTTCGGTTTTTCCTCAAAACGACGGCGTCCTCAACTATTCCTTCCTCTGATCCACTGTTTCTCACACCCATGCCACGTGGCAGCATCCTTGACTTGTAATGTGAAACTAACGAAAAACCCGGGTTGTCTTTTCCGTATGCTCCCGGCCCACAATCCCGGAAGGATATCGAACCGCACGAGATCAGCTGCATCAGGACGGATGATGCTTTAATCTTGTTACTGGCCGGTGGATTTGTTTTCTGGTTGTGATCTTCTGTTTCTGGCCGTAGGATCAGCTTACCGTCGGCTTTCATCAACGACTCTAGGGTTTCCGGGCTTGAATCGGACGGCGGTGGTGAAATCTCTTCTCGGCTGAGCTCTGAACTCTCGTGTTCGTGAAATGATGCTTTTGCTTCTTCCTCTTCGTCTTCTTTGATTTCTTCTTCTACTTCTTCTCTGATTATTGATCTCCGGCGACGGCGTTTGTCGTCGGTTTGAGTAGAGGCGTCGGCAGCGACTTTAAGGGCCGAGGATTCGCCGGTGTAGACTCTATACTCGTGGAGGTCGATTGCGCTCCACGATTGATTCCTCCTACGCCTAACAACCGGGAAATCATCGTCACCGGATTTTTCAGAGTCCGGCGATAACGAATTTTTCGAAATGGATGAGACATGTGCTTCAGATTTGGAGTTTAACGAGGCTCCTCCTGCTACAACGAGCTCCGATCCCTTCAGAACGTACTCTTGGCCATGCGCTGGGTAAATGTAATCATTCTCCGCCAAATCGTACCATACAAATCCGTTCTTGTAACTCCTATATCACAGAATTTGAGTGAATTAGAAAGCAGTAATTACATACATATAACCTGAAAATCACAAAGTCAAAATCATTATCAGGATCTAAACGGTAAAACAGTTCGATGCACTAACCTTTTAGAAGACCAGGAATATAATGACGCCATTCCTTTTCCACGGAGAGAATTGAGGCGGTCAATTACATCTGCAAGACATTTGCAGAAGATTTTCAGCAAATTAAAATATTTCTCAGATCATAACACTTATTTTCCTCAAAATCAACTCCTCAATGCAGCCATTCCTTCTCCTCAGAGAAATTGAGGCGATGGATTACATCCATATTTCCGGAAGATTTTGACCAAAATAAATAAGAATCCATAAAATGACAACTTATTCTCCTAAAGCTAACTATTGAACAACTCAAACAACCAAAAGTTGTTAATTTTTTCACTCACCGCGGAGATAAAGGCCGTCGGAGGAGGCCATAGGAACCTCGATAAAATGAGGATGTTCAAGGTTACCGTTCCTGGAGAGATAGTAGACGACGGGGACTCTACGTGGTTTATTGTTGTTCGGAGGTGGTTCGGTCCAAACTTTGGTGTGTTCAGGGCTGCGTTGTGCAGTTCTAGGATCCTTCCATTTCTTAGACATGTGGTGGAGCTCCGTCGTCGTCCTCCCGGACCTCGGAATCGCCTCCATAGAAAAATTATTCTGGAAATGGGTGAAAATGGAAGAAAGAGAAGTGTGTTTATATGAGTGTGTGAAAGGAGGGAAGAAGTGCGATTAATTCAAAATTGGACGCGACCGACGACAGACTACCAAACAAAAAAGGACTTGAGGTGAGGAAGGCCGGGTCTATTCTGCTCTAGTTCAATTCATTTCTCTTTCAAGACCTATAGTTATAAAATTCCGAATCAGCTTTTATGAGATTTTACATCATTAATTAATTAGTACGACTTTAAAAACAAAAATTTTAAAAATTAAAAAATATTATAAGATAACCTAACATTTGACGATTTATTATGGGTATTGGTAAAAAAAACCCCTCATAATTACTTTAATGATGTCTCATCAATTAGGGTTTTGTATTAATATTACTTTTAATATATATATATATATATATATATATATATATATATATATATATATATATATATATATATATATATATATATATATATATATATATGCGTGTTATTTGGTCGATTAAATCGGGTTTCAGTTAAGTCGGTTATTTTAAATTTTCCAAATTAATCGTAACCAAACCAAATAATGGTCGGTTAAATCAATTTCGGTTTAATTGGTTTCGGTTTATTCGGTTTGGTTAAATTCGATTTCGGTTTAATTTAACAAAACCAAATAATGTTCGGTTAAATCGATTTCAGTTTAATATGTTTCGATTTAAGCGGTTTCGGTTTAATTTAACCAAACCAAATAAGGTTCGGTTAAATCGGTTTCGATTTATTCGATTTGGTTAATCGGTTTAGGTTTATTCGGTTTGGTTAATCGGATTCGGTTTATTCGGTTTGGTTAATCGGTTTAGGTTTGGTTAAATTAAACCAAAACCGCTTAACCGAACCTTATTTTGTTTGGTTAAATTAAACCGAAACCGCTTAACCAAGCCGAATAAATCGAAACAAATTAAACTGAAATCAATTTAACCAAACCGAATAAACCGAAACCAATTAAACCGAAACCGATATAACCGAACCTTATTTGATTTGGTTACGATTAATTTTGAAAAATTAAAAAAACCGACTTAATCAAAACCCGATTTAATCGACCAAATAACACGCATATATATATATATATATATATATATATATATATATATATATATATATATATATATATATATATATATATATATATATATATATATATATATATATATATATATATATATATATATATATATATATATATATAAAGTAATATTAAAAAAAACCCTAATTGATGGGACATCATTAAAGTTATTATGAGGGGTTTTTTTAAGATGACCCTTTATTATTTAAGTGCTTTTTGTTTTTTGATAAGTAAGATGTCTTCCGTCTACAAATTATATCTGTAAAATAATAGATGAATTAAACATTTACAATCTGTAAGAAAAAATATTATTTGTATTTTAAAATCTGCAAGTTATTAAAATAAATTTAAAATTAAATAAAACATCGTAAATTTTTTTCGTTTTTTTGACAAAACACATATGTTAACAATAGTGATAACGATACATTAATCTCATAATAATAACATAAAATTGTTATTTTGTAAATCGTATTCAACATAAAAAAATAGAAAAAAAAAAAAGACAAGTCTACATTCTGAATATTATTGCATCAATATTATTAATGCATGCTTTTTTTATAATAATTACATACACTTTTTGAGTAATTATTAGTTAATTTTATTTTATAAGTTTTAATTTTTATATTTATGTAATAATTATAAAAAAACAAAGCAAAAAAAAATAAAACAAAAAACAAAGAAAAAAAACAATAAAACAAAGAAAAAAACAAAACAAAAAAAACAAAGAAAAAAAAACATAAAAGTTTTTTTTTTTTGCCTAGAAGACGTTTGTCAGAAACGTTTTGCGCCCGCAGACGTTGGTCTATGTCTTCTTGGAGAAGAGGGCACGCAGACGTTTTGACGATTGCTATATTCTAAAAAACAAACAGTTTGTGAGTCAAATGTGTTCCCGCTTGCAGACATAAGTGGTTAGAAGAGCTTCTAACCAAAAAAACAAACACCCCCTTATTCAACGCGGGAACAACTATTATAGATTTTTTTAATTAAAAAGCTTTAATGATTTTAGGAAGCTATAATGGGAGTTTTTTCAAAATCAATTTTTTCAAAAAACCTTGCTAATTAGGTTAGAACTTTTTCGAAAATAATAATAATATTATATATATATATATATATATATATATATATATATATATATATATATATATATATATATATATATATATATATATATATATATATATATATTTTTTTTTTGTGGGACCATAAAAAATTATATAAGAAAACTCTTTTATAGTGGATACCTTATAAATTCTTTTGATTTATGATTTGACAATAATATTACACTATAAAGCTTTATGAAAAAACTATCTATTGTAGACGCTCTAATGTCAACCAACCAATGTTATTTTTCAAAATAATAAATTACAGAAATTGTTTATGTGGTTTGGTTAAATTCCCAATTTCGAGCCAATATTTGAAAAGTTGACAGACCATTTCCCTATGATTTAAAAAAATACAATGGTATTCCTTCTATATAAAATTGTTGGAAACTCACCATTAAATGCATGTAAAATTAACAATTTCCATATATATATATATATATATATATATATATATATATATATATATATATATATATATATATATATATATATATATATATATATATATATATATATATATATATATATATATATATATATATATATATATATATATATATATATATAATGGTTGTTTGAACAATATGACTTTTAAGCACTGAGTCGGTCATTTGGCTCTTTTAGCCATATGTATGTTCAAGGGGGAAGGGCTCGATGTTTTGGGGTCTTGATGCTAGAATCCGGACAAGACACTCAGAAGAGAAGGAGGAGTGTGCATTTCATTATCATTGAAAGGTAAAAGTTTGATTATTGAAGTAATAATGCTACTTGTAAGCCATAATGTGTTTAAAGGGGTTGAAAACCCTGACTATTTGTGATCTTCCGTGATCAGTAAATCGAGTATTAATTTGAAAGAAGGATAATCTTAATGATTGATTGGTTGAAATAAGAATATCAAAATGAATGGTAAGATTTAGGGTTAACTCCTAACCGTGGGTGTGTCATGAACCAATTCAGAGGTTGTAGCAACTCTGAGGTTTGAAAGAAAGTTGAAAAAGGGAAAACGAGGTTAAATAATGATATGAAGCACTTCAGAGCACGGTTCTCGTGCTGTATTCTTGGTTAGCAGTGCTATGGATGATGTTCATAGATAGCACCGCTATCCTTATTGATAGCATCGTTATGCCTCCTGATAGGTAGCAAAAGTCAGCTTGTTCACGGAGTTAAGGTGTTTACCTTAATGGTTAAGTATATAAATTTGTTTTGGTGTTAAAATATTAGTTGGAGTTACGGTAACAAGGAACAAGTCATTGGTCGGGAAGACCATACAACATGTTAACTAATGTGAGTAACTTTACCTAGCATTGTCTTGGTGATACGAAGCATGCTATGCTTTTGTCTGAATAGTGAATACTTATATATAAATCTATGCGGTGAATAACAAGTTGATATATGTATATGCATGTTTATTATAAAGGTATAAGTTGAATACCCTTGTAGTGTGAATTTTACAAATGAGTACCTATGGTGAAACATATTTAAGTCTAGGAAAGACAAACCCTAGATACGAGTGGTGACAATTATATATTTTTTATGGTATCGATAGGAGAACCTCGTATCCATATGTGGTGTGTTTTACATGTTGCATAACGAGCACTTTGTGATTATGTGTTGTTGGTGTATTAATGGTTGCATAACGCGTACTTTGCAACCATGCAGTGGTATTGCATAATGAGTACCTTGCATATTTACGAGACTAATGAAAAGTCTTCGGGCTGGTGAAAAGTCTATCTTTATTGGTGACATAACATAGTGGTGGTGTTAAGCCCTTATACAAATTGGCGTTTACTTATTTGGTGATTTTATATTGCTGTTATATGCTTACTTATGGTGGTGTTTAGTGTGTAACACCCCATCTTTCGTACACCTTATTTAGTGTATTAATTTATAAAAAAACATCATTGATTGAAAGTTTCATTATTTTAAATTTTTTTTCTTTTAATCAATAAGACATTGTTTAAAACTTTTGGTCCCAATAAAAACAATTATGTAAAAAGGTATTTAGACAACATTGGGGGTTACAAACTCATATCAAAACAACCATAGTAAAGCCTTTAATAACTCTAAGTTATGTCCCGTATTAAACTAACATTTCTACCAAAAATTCGGCATGACCTTTGGGCAATATGGACAAATCTATACTGACACGACTCAATAAAACAACCCAAAAACAATACGGGACATAACACAACTTTATTGTACAACTACAAGGGAATTCTAAACTATAATAAAACATCTCTTAAATTACATGACAAACTATATCGTAATTGAGATACTCTATCTTCTAAACATCTCTTCTATCTATACTCCTCATATCAGCTTCTAACTCTTTTCCTTCTATCATCTGCTAACCAGCATCCTGTTCCTGGGTACATAGCATTTTAAAACAAAAATACGTAAGACATAAATGCCTCGTGAGATACATGGGTTTTAGACCCAATGAGTTTAAATAAATTTTGAATATCATCAGTTAATATCATGTAAGGAAAACCTTTCCTTTCTTTTCAAAAACCTGCAAACTCCAATTTAATGTGAAAACATCAAAACAAAAATTCACTGCTATAATCATTAAAACAGAAATCATTACTTATCATCCAAACAAAAGTTCATTGTTAAAAACCCCCCAAATACTTTAGCTTAAATGTTAAATAAACAAATTCATCATAAGCAAACATAATTCAAGTATTTTCTTAACAAGCATAGACCAACTGTAATTCATGATCAATTTATTATCATTTGGCTTTATACGGGTTTCCCCGTATCCCTTTCCCTCCCCGGAATAGAACCAATCTATCCGTGAGGGCGTGCTAGTTCCCTTTCCCTTCATGGAATAGAACAAATCTATCCATAAGGGCGTGCTGAAGACAACTACTTCGCGACGGGAGGTACCATCCCAGTAGTGTCTATTGACCCCCCTTCTTGCGGGTAAGGTCCTTGTCCGGACATCTCTCACATTTCTTACATTCAATTTATATTTTAAATTTTTACTATTATCAATTCATCACAAGTTGGTCTCTTTGATAAACATCATTCAAAACATGTAAAATCGTTTCAATTCTTCAACATAAAGCAGTACTTTTAAATCAACTTTAAAAATCATTTGTCAGGCTATTAGTCATAAAACATTTATCATAAAAACATTTAACAGTGAAACAAAACTCATTGTTATGTACCCAGAAAAGTCCTCATGTACTCACCTCGGTAGCTAGGTATGTCTAGCTACAATATTCCACTATCTTTAGGTTGATACCACTTCCAAGTATCCTTTACTGTCTATTAAATTAATAAATGATTAGAACTACAATTCACAATTAATCGTATAATATGGTCTAATCATTCTTGGATTTCTTATAATCACTATCTAATTCCATTCAAATGATTAAACATGCTCGGCAAAACTTAATACCTATTTTTGACAACTTTACCTCTTTTTGTCCCACATTTGGCCAAATATGATATTTTCATATTTCTACCAAGTTATTTTAACAATACTCGTGTTTTTACTTTTCTATACATTCACTTGGATGTATAGATGTCAAAACATCTTTTATTTTACTCGTTTTAAAAATATTACCCTTGTATTCCATAACTTTATTATTCTTTTTTAAGTATACTAAATTAATAAGTTTTTAAACTCTTTTTGACACAAGTACAAACTAATATATCTTAACATCGAGCATATAACAAGAAACCTATTTTATGATCCAATTTGACCAAATATTCATCCTTTCCAACATAGCTCGAATTATCTCTCATAGAGACATATACTCTTGTTCATCATACGTTCCCAATCTCAATCACCAACACCAATAATTACATTTAACACTAAATTTCAGCTTTGGATAGAATAAATTTTCCATATAATAGCTTGAATCTTGGTGCTTATGAACCATATACAACATATATTCAAGAATCCCAATTCAAATCATCAAATAGTGACTATGTGTTAAAATGAGCAGGGTAATTACTAAACGAGTAAATTTGTAATCACATTATATTGCAACGAGTATTGTATGATATCGTAAGGTTATTAACTAAGCTTTATAGTTTATAGTGTTTCTTTGTGGTGTTTTGCAGGATTAGTAGTATATAGTAACACTCGGCTCAGATCGTGGGATCGATCCTTAAAAATATTTATTTGTGGTTCCAAGGCCCGAGTATAATGTATTTTGTAATAATTGTAAATAAATGTTGAAAATTTATGGATATATCGGTGACGTTTTTGGGGTATTATATATATATATATATATATATATATATATATATATATATATATATATATATATATATATATATATATATATATATATATATATATATATATATATATATATCGAGATCAAATAATAATTTTTTTTTGATATGAAGGGTAAGAAGTGTTTCATTTGTATATTTTTTGAAAAACTAACAAAATAAATCATTATATGATGCAAAAAAACATGATTCGCAAAAAATATTTCCGAGAAAACAACTCGATGAGTCATTAATGTGATGCTCAATAAATTTGACCTAAAAGTGAATCAAAAATTGCTTCAGTAAAAAATAAATCATCGAGTTGTTTTTTCGGGATATTTTTTTTGAGTCATATTCTTTTTCATCATCTAATGATTGATTTTGTTGGTTGGTCAAGAAACATGCAAATGAAACACTTCTTGCCTTTTCTATCAAAATTATATATATATATATATATATATATATATATATATATATATATATATATATATACATATATATATATATATATATATATATATATATATATATATATATATATATATATATATATATATATATATATATATATATATATATATATATATATATATATATATATATATATATATATATATATAGAATTAGGATCGGGTGAGGACTCCAATTTCGGTGAAGAATGTGAAGACAAATCTGCGCCTCTAATCTTGAAAAATGGGTGGCTAAGATTCATTGTGAATAAATTGACACATCTTAAAAGCATGGGGGCTAGTTGTCTAAAATTTAAGACTAATAGGTGGATAAAACAAATTAAGAAATGTAATATAGTCATTTGATCGAGTACCCCACCCCCGATTGCGACACTTGTCACAATCTCGTTTGCTGGGTTTTTTTTATTCGACCAACTTTGTTTTTGGGCCTAACTTTTTTTTTCTTTGTAAATTTTTTTTTGAAAAAACCAAAGTTCTTAAAATTTAATTCTATACAAAACAAACACCACGATGAAAATTTGAAAAAACTATTTTTTATTTTTTATTTTTATAAAAAATCAAAAATTAAGAAAATTTAAGGGATCATTGTAGATATTATATTAGTAAGTTTGCAAATGGAATTTTTTGAAAAAAAGGTTTTTTAAGTGTTCATTTTTATATTTTTAAGTAAAAAACTCATTAAAATAACAAAAAAATATGCATGATCCAAAAATATTAAGAACCAAAATATGTTTTATGATTCAGACCGTTATAAACTAATTATTTTATGAATCAAAACTTATCAAAATAGCCAAAAAAATATACATGATCCAAAATATTAAAACCAAAATATGTTTCATGATCCAAAACTTATGATCGAAGATTCAAAATTCATTATGATCCAAAACGAGTTAAAAAACATACAAGGACAAAAGTAAAAAAGTGAAAAAAAAGAAAAAAACTGAAAAATAACAAAAAAACCCTGAAAAAAGAAACTAAAATAAAAACAAAAAAACCAAAAAAATAAAAAACTGAAAAAAAACTAAAAATAATATTTAAAAAATAATAATAACAAATAAATAAATAAAACCGGCTAAATTATGTTATACGGACATGAGTAACATATGATTATATCCTCAAGCCGTGTTACGTTCCATCTCCATGGACGAGCGCCGCATGCGATTACGTCAAATCCAATACTTACGTTTGACGTTATTGATCTTAAGGAATTGAGTGGACGAGAATTGTCCTTGCAGTGCTCACCAAAATTGAAGTCCTCACCGGATCCGAACCCTATATATATATATATATATATATATATATATATATATATATATATATATATATATATATATATATATATATATATATATATATATATATATATGTATGTATATATATATATATATATATATAGAGAGAGAGACACACACACACAACGTAATACCATGCTTTGGTCCGAAGCGATAAATCTCAAGTTATACTTAACAGTAACTCTTATATAAATTGGAACTGTAAATAAAGTAAATAGGAGTTTGACCTTGTGGGCCGAAGTTATCAATATTAAAGTGAATAATTGAAGTTGTTATTGTTATAATTGAATTGCACTTGTACCAAATAGTTGTATAAGTTATGTTGTTAGTTAAGGAGGATTTGGTTAAGTGATAGTCAAAGCTTTTTATTGATAAATGATACATTGAATTTCTAATATCTAGGTTTGGATGTTCTTAGAGGCAAGAAAGCTCAAGCAGGCGACATTATTCAACTTTTATTCATCAATGTGACCAACTTTACTCATATTGAGTATTATTATTTGCATTTGTATATCATTAGTACTTTTGTGTAGCTTGATAGTTTGAAATAAATTTATTATCTCCTACATTGATACTTTATTAATAAAGATTTAGAGGATTTATATATGAAATGTAAGTTTGTAGTGTGAAATTTATGAGAAGTTATAAACTCTATACTTAATAGATTATCTCATGTAGAATATGGATGTATAGTAAAACATTGTTTAAATATTAACTACGAGTATCTAAATGTAGTATTTATACACATGTTGTTGTGTATGATATTGTTGTATATTATGTAACTAGGTTTTAAACCCGTGTATTACACGGTTGAAATGTTGAAATAAATTGTATAATAAAAATTATGTAAATTATAAATTTGCAAACAACTTGTATATAGTATAATGGATAGATATTGTTAAGGGTGTGATCGTTATATATAATCAATGTAAGAAATGATTTGTAAATACTAACTAATAAATCATAATAAAAATATTTATATAGTAATTTTATATTTTATTGAAAGAGCAAAATATAAAACATTAAAAAAATATATATATATTACATATAAGAACTTATATAATACATTTATATCGTCTAAAAAATCAAAATATATATATTGCTTTTGTTATAAATGACAAAAACATATTTAAATTCTTTTTTAGACATTATCTCTTTTCTTTTACTCTCGTCACTTCTGTTTTTGAATTCTTTTTTAGACATTGGCTCTTTTAATTTGTTTCTATTATAGTCTTTAATTAATCATATGTCATTAAAATTAATATCATATTTTTTCAAAGTATTTATAAAAGAACATAAATTAAAAAAATAAAAAGTTGCTACAATATATATGAAATCAACATTAACAAAATCACTTACCGGAGAAGATGAGCACAACGCCTAAAACCTAATCATCATCGCCAAAGAACTAAAATAATATTGCATAAGTTTACCAATGATACAACTAACCACGTAATCACATGGAGCTCTTAAAATTCCACTGTTAATGACACGTAATCACATGGAGCATACGATTAAAACCTCACTTGCAGAAAATGACTAACTTGAAAAAAAACCTCGGACGATCGACGGAAGTTAGTTATTTGTTTATTAAAAATAATTAATTTTATCAATAAGTTAATCTTATCTCGGTTTCAAATTGAAAAATATGATTAAATTGAAAAATATGATTTAAGCCAAATAATGAAGAAAATGACATGTGGCGTTCTAGCTTTTAAGACATGTCACTTGGCAACTAAAAGGCCTTGTTTATTAGTATGTATAGATAGATAGATTAGGTGTGCGAAAGAGCAAGGCGGAACTAGTATTATGCCAAGAGTGGCACGAGCCACCCCTTACTTTTCTCCTAGAACTATCCTACATATGACAGCCCTATATTGGAAGCCCAAAATAAAGAAAAAAAAACCAAAGATGCGTCCAAATCCTGTGGGGCGCTTCACGTTTGGTAGGGCGTAATCACAGCGGGAAAGGAATGAAGCAATAAGCCGGAATGAAGTAGGGTGTGTTTGGTTGATGTTGTGTTTTCAAACATACATATAAAACACCCAAAAACGGCACCAAGAAACTTGATGTGTTATTAGCGTTTATAAGATTTTCGAAAATGATTTCACATTAGTTTTACATTTATGAACAGGGAAATACCATGTATGAATAGAACAACACAATTAGGCAAGTGTACCTAGTCGATTGTAGTATAGTAATGGTAAATCCGGGTTGTCGACCCAAGGGAAAACGGATATCTTTAAGTTAAGAAAATCAATTATCAATTAACAATTATTCAAGCAAACACTCAGGGGCGAGTTTTAATGAAAACTCGTAAAACTTTGATTATGAAATAAATGACGAAATAATAAATGATCATAACAAAAATAACAAAGGAAACATTCGTCTAGGATCTGTTGATATAAACCTATGCAAAAGCTACGGGAAATATAAATTACAAAACATAAAAATAAACATTAATACTTAGATTCGATTGAACCATCTAGTTATGTTTGATATGTTATTAGTGCAATGGATATAGAACGTTAAATATCGATTTCTAAAGTGATTAGATGTTTTGGTCCAACTACCTAATCCTATGATTATAAGGTCATTAATGGCAATGGTCATGCGATTATGTATTCCAAATAATCATGTATTGGTTCGTATCATACAGGGTTCATTCGAGCTTTTGATCTCAATGGTCATGATAATCAAATTGGTTTGTACAGATTGGCCCTCTAGTACAAACTTTGCATATACATACAAGATTCTGCCTTCGTGACTTAATCCTAGGATTTGGTCCATCACTAGTCATATCTGCCTAATGGTCATAGCACAGTTATGATAAAAGTCATATAGTCAGATTGGTCCTCTAGACTAAAATAACTCAGCAATAAGTCCAAAAGGAAGGTTCTTTAACATATCTGATAGTCAAATGAATTATGCGAGATAAAATATAAAACATTCAATATCCGATAAATAACAATCAAATCATAACTAAACAGTAATCAAATCTAAGTAATAAATAATACAGATAACATAATCTGAAGAATACGGCTTAGGAAATCATAATAGAATGCAATATATATATAAAGCAAACCGAATGAAGTCCCGGCCGAACATTCTTCAAGCTCTCGATTCCATAGGTTCCCCTTTGATTCTACAAGCTTTCTGGCCGAGTTTGGTGGTGTGGAGGTGCAGAGATGTGATCTGGTCTGAAGGTGGTGTAGGTGTTGTCCAAAAGAAGAGCTGAAGGGCTTGCATTTATAGTAGGAGCAGGCGCTGGGCGCGGTGCGCCTGCATGGGGGCGCGGTGCGCCTAGGGGATCTCTGCACGCGGCCAACTTTATCGCACGAGGGAGCACGTGGGTTTGCAGCTTTAATGTCGGATCTGAGGCGCGGTGCGCCCAAAAAGTAGGCGGGGTGCGCCCTTGCACATGCTTGGTAGGTTGGTTGAATCATTGGAAGAACGCACGCTTGATTATTTTACTCAAAAGTCGGACGAAAAGCGAGTTCTGGATTCTCCATGGGCGCAGTGCGCCTAGATGTGGGCGGGGTGCGCCCAGGCGGCTGGCAGATTTTCACTTTGCTTCTTTTTAAGCTCAAATGTTTGTGTAATTCGTTCCTTCGCTCCAAACGCGTCTTTTTAGCTTCAAAACGAATATTTAAGCATATTAGGTATCTTTTAGTTCATAACATATATGAAACTAAACTAAAATCACACTGATATCGTGCGGAAAATATGTATAATTTACGCGATATCAGTTGACATAAGGAAATCAACATCATATCACGACCTTTAAAAATCAGCATTGTATATTCATATGATTCAAGAACATGCCAAATCAAAATTGTCTATAAAGTCGTTTCGTGTGAACGGGCCGAATCAAAATACAACACACATAAGCCTCCATCATAGCTACTCATCGATTTGGAAGTCTTATTCCATAAAGGCTCCAATAATTTCAAGGTAGTGTGTTGTTAATTACTTATGTTTTCTTCAATTTCACCCGTCTTCTTGAAATCTGTGTAATGTTAATCAAGTGTTCTTGAAATTCTTCCTGATGATAGTCAAAACTATAGTTCATTTAACTTGAATCTTCTTGATGTTATCTACTAGTCAAAACTATAATTCAATTAAATTAAATCTTCCTAATGTTATCTACTTGAAATTCGACTATATCACTGTGCTTTTCTTTTTAACTTTCAGCTATATCACTTTTAGTTTTTCATGATCTAATAAAATCCATAAAAACATATTTGGTTGTAATTTTTGGGTATATGATTGTGAAATGTCATTTTCCTAGTCATATGGGACTTTTCTTGATAACATTGTGAAATATTATAAGTTTTATGTATTTTGTGTAAGGGGTATTTTTGTCATTATGTATGAATTTTATTCCATTCCTTCATGTATTCCTGCCTACCAAACAACGTCGATGGACGATTCATTTCATTCCAATAGACCAACCAAACATGAAAATGAAATGATAATGATTTATTCTATTACCTCCTAATTTACATTACCTTCTCCATTCCATTCATTTGTTGGACTTTATTACGTATGTCACATACGTAATAAATCTTATTATATTGCATAAAATTTTTTTGGTGCCATCACTGTTCCAGATTTCTGGTTCCGCCATGTGGGCTTTCAAATTATAGATTAGTGAATTTATATAATTCAACCAATGATATACTAGTTGTTGGTTAGGTATGCTGATATTATAATAACTATTATTGGTACATATAATTCCTACTTTTGGTTTACTATTAACCAATTATGTATTGGTTTGGTTAGTCGAGGTTGACGTTCAAATGTGATGGTATTTGTGTGAAGTCCATTGTGGGACGGTTGTGCCAAGATGATATGATTTTTGCATGGATGATATATTACCTTTATGAAGTCGTTATTGGGCAATTGTTATCAAAATACACAGTGATTAGTAGATGAGACAATTGTTGTATAGTGAGACGGTGGACACTAGGAAATATAGTTGCTCTCTACCATGATAGTTAATTATGAATGAAATGAATGCAATGAGATGGTTGTCACCTAGTGAGACAGATGATACTTAACGGGTCGGTTGGCGCTATATATGGTGGTTGTTATCTAATGAGATAACTGATGATATGTAAGATAATTGTTATAAAATGAATCGGTAAATACTAACTGAGTTTATTGCTACTAAACTATCTAGTTGATACTAAACGTGATGATTGTTAAAAAGGGATGGATGCTGCTAAACATGATGATTGTTATTCAGTTAAGCGATTGTTACTTTAGAATGTTATCTTTATTTTTTTAAATACATTATTGTAGAGATTGTGAAGTGGTTACACACTAAGCTATATATGGCTTATTACTTTTGTTGTTGTGGCCTTCTATGTTTGCATATACAATTTTAGTGTTGAAGGATGAAGTGTCGTTTGATCTTTAGAATAGTTAGAAGGATTTAATGCTTAGTTATTTTATTTCGATGTATTAGTGTAACACTCAATTTGGTTAGCGTATAAATATGGTTGTTGATACATCTTGTTATCCTTTTGCAATACGAAGTACATCATGTTTTATAGCCAATGATTCAAAAAAGATACAAAATTTTGGGTGTACTTTGTATTAGAAGCTGGGGTGTTAGAAATAATAATAATAACAATGTAATGACTTATTTGTAAAAATTTATCTTTATCATTAACAGAGCTATACTCATTCAACCGGTTTAGGAGGTACTTACACTCTTTTCACCATTCTAGGTACTAAAACTTTATTTCTAGAATTAAGAGAGTTATACTCAATCACTTGAGTTGTTCCTACTAGAATTTGGTTTCTTTGGATTTTATGGTGTTTTTATCAGATAATTAGTTAGACCCATGTTTTATGGGTACTCCTTCCTCATTCAAATTCAATGGGTTTTGGAGGTATTGAGTTTTTTTTGGATAAGTGAGATCGACTCTACGATTTTCTAGTTTCCTGGTTTTATTTCGCTTTAGTTTTATTCGGAAACGCAAACTCTGTTTTTTGGTCTTGTTGATGCATCATTCTTTTTCTTATTTTTCTTATTATTCTTCATGTATAAAAGTAATCTATTGTATCCATCTCTTTGCTGGTAGTTTGTTTTTTTTTTTTGACGTATTTGGTTTTGTTGTATAAAAAAAATATCGTTATCCATAACACACATTGCATTTTCTTGTTTATAGTGATATGTTTCTAATTTTTTTTAGTTAAAATTAAGCCTTGTTTGATACTATTTAAAGTTTTGAATTGAAAATTTGTGTTTGTTATAGATATACTTGATGTGAAATAAATTAATACTTAGAAATAAATTCATACAAAGTAAGATGTGTTATTGAAGTCAAAGTATGCGGGAGTAACGTGTAGTTTGACAAAATAGTGCATGTTCCTAGAAGTTCAAACAGATTTCAACACTTCGACAAAAAAATACTATTGTTTTGTAAGACCAACAATGACAATAAAATTATTATTATTATTATTATTATTATTATTATTATTATTATTATTATTATATAGATTAAATGCGAACAAATGTCTAGAAGTTTTTGAGGGGGGTGGGGGGTTTGGGGGTTTTAAGCGGGGTGAGTTTTTTTTTTTTGACCATTCAGTGACTACCCAGACCTCGACTCTACTATTGACCCAATGGTCAACCATTCTTACGCCGCGTGTTTTTTACAATGTGAATGTAAATTACTTGCTCGATTGCTCCCTTGTAAAAAAAATAATTTTAAAATATTTAAATAGAATTAATTACTTTTTTTTAAAAAACTGGTTAGTTGTTAGAAGTTACTACACATAGTTAGTCAAATCCGCCTATCCTTAAGATAGAACCCAAGACCTCCAATCTAAGAGGCAAAGCCTCTACCAAGTGGGCTACTCCCATGTTGGCAGAATTAATTACTTAGATTACTATACAAAGTAACGCTATATTTTTGTCCCTTAGTTTGTTCTATAGTTACGTTTTTAATCCAAAATACTTTTTTCTTACAATAATAATACGTATTTTCAATTACTGTATCAATTTGATTTGTAAGTTTGTTAAAAAATTGTGTTTTCAATAGTTTTCTCTTGCAATTTGATATCTATATGGACCAAAATGAACACCAAACTTGCAAGGGCAAATGAACTATTTGGGAATAAAACTAAAAAAATTTATTGATCAAAATTCAAATGATTTATATAAGTAGGTTATAATGATAGTTAAAAATATAAATTAAGATAAAAATCTAGTGATGAAAAAAATATGCATTTTGGAATGATCGAAAATGATTTAGTGTTGGTAAATGTTTTTTGAAGCAGAAAAATTGATTTTCTTTTACCACTAAAGAAAGTGAACAAACTAGTTCTTTTAACAGTTTACAGTTTTTAATATACCAAAAAGAAATTACACGTTTTTTGAAGATTGACTTGATTCATGAAGAATTATATAAATAACCGAGGAAACATGTTTTCGTTGATTCCTTAATACGAAGATGTTGCTATATTTTTAATTTCAATTTGTATTTACTGCCATATTTTTATCTACCTAAGTAATTATCTTCATACTTTATTTTCAACATGATGTCCATGAATCTCTATAAAACACTCAAGGTTACACTTTTCGATTATCTAACTAGAGGGGTGCCGTGCTATGCACGGCTTCTCAAGAAAAGATTTTTTTCCCTCGTCGTAAGCAGACGTTGATGCAAGATGAAGATCCTTTGTAGCCTCTCCCATTGACCAAGCATTGACCGTGCAATCCCAAGTGATTTCTAGCCTCTAGCAGAATCCAGATTTATCTGCAAATCAACTAAATTCGTCAAATGTGCACAAAAAAAGGGATAAATGCAAGAAATAGCAACGTACTTTCGTAAAAATAGGCAAAATGCAAGAAACAGCTATGTTCTTTCAATCATTATGGTATACCATCCTACTTTGTCTTCTTTCTATTACAAAATCATACTTTCAATTTTTTCAGATTAAGGCATTGTACTTTGAAAATCTAACCAATTATAGCATTACACTTTCAATTTTTTCTTATTAGGACATTATACTTTCAAAAACATATCCAATTATACCAGTATAAATTGCTTTGTATTTGGATGACAGTGATATATTTGGTTAGATTTTTCAAAGCACAATGTAACATTGTAGTTCTAATTTGAAACTTCAATATTACAGGTATATAATATTGACATATTTTTTAGAACTTAAAAAAGATATTTTTTAGAATATCTTTAATGAATTGTTAAAATAAGATTTGACATATATACCTTAAAAATAAGATTTCAAAGCACAATGTGACATTCTGCACTGAAATATTGGAGATAAGTAAGCACAAATTAGCATGTATAACTATAAAAGATAGTGCCACAAAAGTTGAGTATATGAACACCTACAATCTAACTTAATTGTAACATTGCATAGACATTTCAAAGGGATATAAAAACAATACTACCCATTATTTTGTGCTATCTTTTGTAAATAGCAATGTACATGTAACTTTCAGATATTGAATCCTTTTTTCAATTGTAAGTTGATTAAAAAAGTTAATAAAAGTGAAGCTATTTGTTGTTTGAGCACATACAAGAAATGAAAGTATGATGCTGTAATGAAAAATGGAAAGTACATTGTTGTTTTTTGTATTTAGCCAGAAAATATACATGTATCTGCTCGAGGAGAAAGTGTAAGCCCTTAACCAATGTTAATTAGTTCCACTTCTTCTCTTCCTTCTTTCTTTATCAAATTTTCGGCTCTTTTCCAATCGCCATCTTCACGCTCCTATTGGATAAATTATTTTAGCCGTCATTTATTTTTTAATACCAATTTTTTTTCTTTTTTAATGATACTTGTGAATTGATTGTGAAAGAATATCGATTATAATACCTTCAAGAGTGGTGGTGTAGGCAAGTTTTCACTCTCAATATTGTTACCATATGGTAGCGGATTTGTGGGTCCCTTAACCACTTTCTCAATCTTTGATGTATCTTTGATAGATTGGTCTAATCTATAACATATGAACCATAAGAAAATTGGCATAATCTATTAATATTGTTAATTTGTTATCAACTTATTAGCTTGAAGAAATTGGGTCCTACAATAAACAAATTAATGATTGTATATCATTGTTTCTTGCATTTAACCTTACTTGATTTAATATAATATAACTAAAAGTATACAAAAAAAAGTATATTATTTTACCTTTTAGGTGGTCCTCTCAATGCAGTATCCAAAGAAGATTGCATACTCGAAGTGGCTATTATATTAATAATAAAACACAAAAACATAACAATGTATAAAATGATTCTGTAAGTTTCATAACCTCAAAGAATTCAAAAATCCTTAAAAAAAAACAAATACCATTTTTGACACAATTACTTTACCTGTTAAATCATCACTTTCCTGATCAATATCCCCACTTTCGTTTTCAACATTTTCCATCTCAAAACCTAAATCGACATTTATTGAACTGTTCTTGATGACGTCATCAATTTCAGAAGTTTGATCCGCTGTCATTTCAGGTTTCTATAAGAGTGAAACATTGATTTGGTCTTCTTCAATTACACTGTTCTCGATGACGTCATCCATTTTCAGAATTTTGATCCACTGTGATTTCAGGCTTCTGTAAGAGTGAAACATTGTTTTGGTCTTCTTCATTTAAACTGTTCTCGATTACGTCATCATCTTCCATCACTTCTCTTTCTTCCTTTCACAAATACGGTTCAGGTTTCCTCACCATTTTCATATCTGTCAACTTTTCTTTTTTCTCCTGTTCTTTATTAATTTGAAATGACAAATTTGGCCTCTGTAACATTGCTGATGAATCATCATCTTTGAAAGTAGTCTGTTTTCTTATTTCCACATTTGAGACACTTTCTATAGGAATATTAACAACCTTTTCAAATGTTTGGTTTGGTTTCTTTACTTTGGGTATTACGGGTACGGGTTTATCACTTGCTTCAAATTTGACTCCTTTTTTGGGTACGGGTTGGGTCAAATTCAGTCCATCTAGTGAGTTCTTGCGTGTGGGCCGAGTCATGGGTACGGGTCGGCTCAAATTCGGTTCATTGATTGAATACTTTGGCTTCCTTCTAATATCAGATACATCAAACGGGAGCTCTTCTATGTCGTTGAAGGATTTCAGACCTTTTTTATTGTATAATTTTTCGATTAGCTTTCGACAAAAAAAGCGAAACGTATTCTCTCCTAAGAGACCAATCTAGAATGAAGTGGTTGTGGTGACAGAAACTCAACCTCATGACTTCCCACTGGGCGAGAGGTGCACTCTAGGTCTCACCTAAGATCCTTAGTCTATCCGAGAATGATATTTGTGGGTTCGTTTTTCTACCAATAATCTGAAAAAACAATAGAAGCAAATACGAAAACATTAAAATGCAGGTTAGCATTGTAAGTTTGCAACTATCATAACAATCACACCTATCAATTTCAACAAAAACCCAAATAAATTTGACCTTAGGGTTCCTACTACTATGATCCATTTAAAATATATTTCAAACAGCTCATAATTTAGAACTCAGGTGTTATTTTTTTATCCTATCTTATCAGAATCAGACATACCCAATATGACGTATTGAACTCCAAAAAATTGTGAAAACAAAGTAAATGAAAAACCAAACTATCCATAAATATTCGTAGAATTAAGAATTAGAGATAAGTAGTTATACAATACAAAAGCTTTAGAGAAGAAAATAAGAGAAAATCGATCAATAAAGGTATTATAGAAATTCATAATCAAATTATTATTATTAGCTAATAGAATAGGCTTACTCACTCTTATTTGGTGGCTCTTTCTTTCGCCTCCACGATGACAAAGCACCTCCTCATCAATCCCTACCTCATTGAAGATTAACCCCTCCCCTCCCATCTCGTTCTCCTTTCATCTATTGCACAAGTATAGGAGGTCGTATTTAATTTAACCTCAAATGTCTAACTGCACCTACATTGGTGAAGTAGACACAAAAGAGGGCTGTCCTACAAAAGAGTCAAAGATCAAAGTTATCAAGGTATATTTAATAATAAGATTCAAACCAGCGGGTTGGTAACTAAAAGGGTGAGAAAAAAATAGACTTCAATTACGCCAAAGCATAAACGGAACCACGCTAAAAACTAAGAACAAAGCAGACCAACAACAGGAAACATTATATAAACTAATTCTTAATTTTCGATTACGAAGTTTTACAATTCTAAACAAAGACGAGGATTGAGAGAAGATGTTTGGAGCATATGGAAGGTAGTTTTTGGTCGGAAGTTGGTCAATTTCTTCTGTACCATTTGAGAAATCGAAATCGGAGCTGTTGAAGATGTCGACGGATACGTTGGATTATGAAACCCTACGATTAATTGAATCACGATAAAGTAATAGATATCAAGACTGAAGAGACAATATTCGGTCAAAATTAGGGCAAAATTGAAACCTTTGACGGCGTTGTTCAGGAGTCAACCCATCGTCTTTGTTCTTCCCTTTTGCAGCACGAGCGTTAGCTTTTTCCCGATCCTTCTCCCTCTGGTTATCGCGTTCCATTCTCCATTAAAGAAAACATATACACAAACGAAATCTATAGACGGAAAGCGTTGGTATGGAGGAGGCGCAAAATCAACGGCATGACGGTAAATCCAGGAGGTGGAAACGCAGTCGGTGGAAAAGAGGAATGAGGGAGAAAACGGTGGAGAAAAATCCAGAAACATGGTAGATCATATAACCGAATCCGAGCAAAGATCCACATGGAAAAAACCCGACCCAAACCCGGATGTCACATTGGGGGAAAACAAACGTACACCACATTGCCGAAATTCACGGCTATTAATTAATAGATTAATATCTATATCCGATGTCATCCGACCTGATTTTATCTTACATAATCATTAAACACAACTACACAAAACAAATTTGAAAGCATCTCCAAAACTTAATTCCAACATTATTTTGGACTTCGGTCCTCTCTACATCAATTTTACTTAAATCTATGGGCTCACACAATTTATGGGCCAATATACAAACACATATCTAAACGATGACATAGGCCCACGTAAATATACGTATATTATACATCTAATATTTTAGAAAGATGTCATACGTTTAGTTTATTTATAACTATGTTAGAGAACCCCGTGTGTTACAAGGTTGTCAATTAAAAAGATTTATATAATAAAAAATATTAATTAATAATACAATTTGATATATAGTAAATATAACAACAATGATACATGATATTAAGATGTAGTTGTTATAAAAAAATCCAATTTGATAGGGAGTTGTGTTTTGTCATTGTAACACTAAGGATAAAACTCACGATTGTTGAAACCATAGTTGTCATTATCGACAATAGTGGTCACTATCGCGAATAGCATACTGATGCGTCACCACGACGCTATTAGGTGTTTAGAGACAGAAAGTGATGCATATAGCGAAAGTTTGGTTTTCTTTTTGTTTTTCTTTTTTTAATCGATAAATACAATAAAAGAAATTAGGGCTGAAGGTTAATAGAAATCAGTGCGTATTCTCCCCGCCTCTACACCAGAGATCTCCATCCTAATCTATGATTAACTCACCGGATATTTTCTGCATCTGCTCCACCTCCAAGTTAAGCCTCCTGTGTCCAGCCGTCCACTATTCACCTGCTTCATCTCAAAGTCAAAAATCAAAGGTTTTTTCTAAGTTTTTAATACTTTTTATGATGTGTTTCTCTTTTATTATACATTACTTTTCCATAATCTTTCTTTTTGTTCAACTGTATCGGCTATATGCTCAATGACTCAATTGTTCAAACAAAACTTTCTTTCCATTCAACTCTTTAATATTTCTTTTGACCAAATTATGGTATGCGTATTAGTGTATGATCAAACAAATCATCAAACGTGTCAAACAATATCGATCATTTAAGTATTGTTCTTCCGGTTTGTTTCAACTTGAAACAAATATACATATTGCTCTAATTTATATATATTTCCTTTTGGAATCGAACTCACGATTTTGTTTTTAAAAGATAGTTGCAATAATTTATAATTCTCGGTTTAAAATATAAAAAACATTCCATCACATTAATTTATATCTTGAGTTTTAGGATAAAAAATTCTTTTTTCTCAAAGAAAAATTATGGAATTTATTTTTCAGTATTTTGATGGCACTTTGGTATGCTGGGTTTGAGTAGCATGTAAGGAAGATGTGATCACAACCTATCTTTTTAATGATTGAATGCAAAGACAAATTTAAAGTTAGTGAGTTTGATTTTGTTCGTGGTGCACCTGAAATAGCCATAGCTGCAGGCTGTAGCACTTTGAATGGCTTTAAACATTTGGACCAGAAAGTATAATGCCATATTACGGAATTGTACCCTTGGATCACAGCAACCAAATCTGAAAAAAAATATATATATACCACATGGACCTTTTTTTTGCATGGGACGTGCAAGTTCATATCAATATAGAAACACATATATACATACAGAAGACGTAAAGATGAGAAAGAAGTAACCTGATATTGATTGTGTAGGTCGGGAAGACGTGCAAATTTCAAATCTTTAGAGCAATTCTATAGGACCCGGTATGTTATATGAAGGTCGATTTTGAATGATGATTCAGTAAAAGGGTTTGTTATCCTTAATATATGGGATTACCAAAATTTTAGGATGTTACGTTAGATAAGAATTATTTTGAAATCTAATTTTGGATAGGATTCAACGCATTCAAATTGGAATTATTAGATATTTAATTATGAGATGAGATTGTAACAACCGATTACTTTTTTTTGGCGGTTTGAAATCTAATTTTAGATAGGATTCAATGCATTCAAATTGGATAGATTAGATATTTAATTAGTAAGAGAACGTATTATGATGATACGTGGTTAGAATGAAATATAGGAGGACATGTGGCATTTGAAGGCTTACTTTATTATAGGAGATAGATTTTAGTCTTTTTATTTTGTATAATTTTAGGTTTTGATTTTTAAAGTTTTAATAATCAATTTTTTAGATTAATTATAGTTTTAGTCCTTATATTTTTTAATTTACATAGTTATAATTTTAGTCCCTATAGTTTTTAATTTGTGCTAATTATAGTTTTGGTCACTATAATATTTAGTTTAGGATAATTACAGTTTTGGTCTACAATATTTTTTAATTTGTTTTAATTATAGTTTTGGGCCCCTTAACTTTTAATTGCTATAACTACAATTTTGGTCCATATAGTTTTTAACATTAATTACAATTTTAATTCATATAATTTTTAAGTTAGGATAATTAGAGTTCTGGTCCATATTGTATATACATGTATTTTTCGCAACAACGCGCGATGATGCTACCCTAGTATCTAACATTTTAAAAGATGTGACACTCTTCACAGTGTCACATCATAAGTTTAGGTTATTTGCAACTTTAGTCCTTTTACTTTGTATAATTTAAGTTTTGATCCTTAAAGTTTTAATAATCAACTTTTAGGTTAATTACAGTTTTAGTCCCTATATTTTTTAATTTATATAATTATATTTTTAGTCGCTATAGTTTTTAATTTACATGAATTATAGTTTTGGTCCCTATGTAGTTTATGATGATTACAGTTCTGGTCCACGATATTTTTAATTTGTTTTAACTATAGTTCTGGTCCCCCTAACTTTTAGTTGCTATAACTACAACTTTGGTCCCTATAGTTTTTAACATTAATTACGATTTTAGTTCATATAATTTTTAAGTTAGGATAATTAGAGTTCTAGTCCATATTATACATACATGTATTTTTCGCAGCAACGTGCGGGGATGCTACCCTAGTAAATAACATTCCCTGTAGTTTGAGCATGGTTGTGAGAACAAACGTCGAAACTTGATCTGAAGTCGAGAAATAAGGTGGAGGGTAGGCCTTTGTTGAAAATGTCTGCATACTTAGGTGAAGATGAGATATGAAGGACTCTGATACGAACAAAGTGAATGTCGATTTCAATATGTCTCGTTCGATAATGTTGGCTTGTATTAGTAGAGAGATACACAACGCTAACTTTGTCACAGTAGACTATGGTTATAAGCCAGGAAGCCTATGAGGCTCTCTAAGAAGATTGTGAAACCATCATGTTTCATCAACGACATTTGCACAACGTGATACTCGACTTTGGTACTGGAACAAGAGATGGTACCTTGGCGTTTGGAGGACTAGGAGATGAGATTGTGACCGTGAAAAACACAATAACCGAAAGTGGAGCGACGGATGGAGGGGCAACCTGCTTAATCAACATCAGAGTAGGCGGTAAGACTATGAGAAGTATATGCACAGAGCTAAAGACCATGGTCCAATTTTGTGTATTTTTTCATTGTGCATGAATCTTATTTCATTGACTCGTATATTCCTGTCTACTAAACAACATGGATTAATGATTTTCTTTATTCCAATAGACTATGTAAAAGGGACAATGGAAGTAATGATCCATTTCATTATCTCCTCTGTAACGACCCAAAAATCTCGAATTTATATTCGAGAAAATACGTAAGGAAAACCCGAGAAAAATGGTGAAAAAGGGTAATATGGTCATTTTACCATAAAAGGGTAAAATGGTCTTTTGACCCATTATAAGACCATTATGTAAGATAATATGTATTTGTGAAATAATAATATAAGAAATAAGAGTTTATGTGAAATTTGAAGTTTTACCGCATGAATAGTGAAATTTGACCAAAAGGGCAAAATGGTCATTTGACATAAAAATGACCAAAAATGTTAAGAAAATGTTAAGCTAGAAGTTAATGGAACCTTGGTTGCAAAGTTATGGGTCTTAGGACCATTTTTGTAGAAAAGCTAGAAACCAAGGGACTAAAGTGCAATTAATTTATAAAAATTTAAATATAAAATAAGAGAGAGTTATTACTCTCTATGACCAGAAACCAATGGAAGAATCCAGAGAAAACTAGAGGGAACGAGAGGGAGCTAGAGAGGAGCACGGGAAGTTCAAGAATTTTTGCAAAGAAATCAAAGGAAGAGTGAAGTTCTAAGCAATTGAGGTAAGAACTTATACTATTCATCGTCTTCTTGGGATGAAATCTGGAAATATGATTCATGAAGTTCATGAAATATTTCCAGAGGTTTATCTTCATCTAAGTATGCTAAAATCATCAAGCAAGCATGTTTTAGTCCTTGAAACAATCAAAGTATGTTGCTATTGTTGGAATATAGAAATTTTGCCAAGAACCCTAAATCATGAATTGGTGTGATTAAGGTGTTTCTAATGGCTTAAAACTTGTTATTAGTCAAGGGTTTTGGTCCTAGAACAAACCCCATATGATTAAGAACTGGATTAAGGACTTAAATTGTCAAAAACTGCATGCTACAGTGCCAAATCGCGACTGATCAGGAGCCTGCCCAGGCGTTAGGCGCAGTGCGCCCAGGACCTAGGCAGGGTGCGCCCAGGCGCATTGCGCCCTGTACCTGGCGCAGTGCGCCTCCAGACAGGGACCAAAAATGTTAAAAACCATAAGGTCAGAAACCATAGCTAGGCATGTCCGTTTGGTCTGAAATTTTTACCATAGCCTTAGAATAGTATGAAAACATATCGGGAATGGTCAAATCCGTAATCCGACCTTGCGGAAAAGTCACTGTAGCGGCAGTGGCTAAACTTCAAGTTTATGTCAAAACTTGATTTTTGGAATTTGAGCTAGACTTGTCTAATTAACTCCAAATTTGAAATACAAGTCTAATATAGCATAAGACTTCATGGAAAAGTGTCGGAACTGAAATACGACCCCTCGGGGGTACTGTAGCAAAATACGTATAATATACGATTTAACTAAAGTTGGTCATTCAAGGTTTATACACTTGTTTTGACCATTAATGGTATAATAAGGACTCTAACATGTTATAGAGTCAATTAGAATGTAAATAATGTATCATATATTATATATAGGTACAAGTCAAGTAATTGGACACCGAAAGGGTAAAGAACCGAGGAACGTCTAAACGACCTATCAAGAGTTATAAGGTGAGTACATGCAGTATTTTTACCCATTCTGGGGTACATGGCAAGTAAGTATTTTCAAGATTTCTTATAAAATTTCTATATGTGAAATTATATGCAAGAGTATTATTTCTAACTTGTTGTGAAAGTATAATGCTATATTTGAAGTTATGTTTTGAACTACAAGTTAAATTAAAGGAAGGTTTTGGTCTATGAACCAAATATGTGAAAGTACATGTTTAATACAAGTTATACATGTTTGAAAGTATGGATAGGCATATAGCCATAAAATATTTAAGAAGTATGTTTTGGTTACAAACTTTATATGTTTTCAAGTATGTAAGGGCATATAGCCACAATATGTTTGGAAAGTTATAAATTTGGCATCTAGCCATAAAGACAGAAAGTAATGAAGTTTGGCGCTTAGCCATAAGTTATATGTATGTATGTAATGTTCAAGCAAGCAGAAAATGTTTTGTATGACTGGTAATTGTAGCAAGCAGCGTTAGTAAGGGAACTATGTTCCAACCTTCCCGGGTTAGGTAAGGGATCTACTGGGGACAAGCCCCATCGCGAAGTAGATTGCCTCAGCACTTCTATGGTAAGGATTGATCCGTTCTTTCTAGCCATAGAGACTTGGGGTATCACTTATAGTGATTAAAGCCCTAAGTATAAAAATCCAGCAAGCTTATAAAACCAGTCTAAGAAAGTAAGAACAATGTTATTTTCGTGAAGTATGTTATAGAAAGATTCTTGAAAAGTAAGAGTTGTATTATGATTCTATTATAAAGTTTTGAAAGAAAGTAATTATGCAAAGAACGATATGAAATGATTTTAAAATGGATAAAGAGCTATGGCATAAAAATATTTTAAAACTTAAAAGGATGTTATTTTTGTAAAGTATGTTATGAAATGATTTCGAGAAGTAAAAAGTATAGTATGATGTTACTAAAGTTTTGACAGAAGTTTTATGTTATAAGGTTTATAAAAGCTGGAAAAGAAATTAAAGGTTTGAGTCTAAAACTCATGTAACTTACGAAACAATTTTTGTCTTACGTGTTATTTGTTTTGCCATGTATTCCAGGTTTAATAAATTGCTATCAACGGGATGAAGTTTAGCTGGAGTGGAGCCTAAGTTAGCTCCTAATTTGGAAACAAGGTTTAATCCTCTTCTTGCTTACTATGGTTAGATTTGGTATGGATTTGTAACACCCACAGTTTTAAACATGTAAATAATCGGTTTTTGATAAACCGTATTTTTGTAATCATGTATTTATACACAAAAACCACAGTATTTGAAAACAGTAGAAATGGGGTGTTTCAAGTTGTTATCAGAGCCATAGTTTAAGCGAATTAGGATTGGCTTGTTCCACTCCTAGGCTTAAACTCATGCTATAGGTATGCTAGTTCATGAAAGTATGCTATATGGTGTCTTAAATGATTAAGACATTATGTATTATTTAAAATAAGTGGATATATAACACTAAGAAGTGTTAAGTTAACGTTTAAAGTGAGCAAAGATTTGACCGTTAGGAAAATTATATGATATTTTCCATAACCGTCTAAATTTATTAAAGACTATGTTTATAAAGTAGTAAGATTTTAGTAGTGATTGTCGTGTATTTATAATGGTGTTAATATGTTAAGGAACCAGTATCCCATGAAACCTTGTGGTAACAGCAGAATCAATATGTATAGGTGATTATGGTAATATGGGCCCGTATTATCATAATCACAGGATATGTATTGGGACTGGTGGAATCACAAAGGAATTATGGTAATCTGGTGGATAAAGTTTTTGAAGAAAGTAGTAAAGATAACATAGGAGTTGTATACCTATGTAACAAGAACAATAAAGATTATAAGTAATAAAAGTTAATGCAGTGGATGTATACCACCTAATATGGTAAAGTAAAAGAAATAATGTGATAATTAATATTTTAGACAGATTGAAAAAAAAACATTAAAGTAAGTGCCTGTAGAGGCGAGAGGATGTACGAATAAGAACGATATGTAAAAGAAACATGGGTATTGATTACCCATACGAGAGTTGTAAGACTCTTACATAAGGAATGAAAATTATCAGCAGGATATATTAATGATATATAAATTTCTATAAAAAAAAAGTGTCCAAATATTGGACAAGTGAACAAGTTGTAAATTTAGTGATGAGTCAAGTAAAGTGACAAGCAGCAAGATAAGTGAAGTGTAAATGAAGATGAAGAACGAGGAATGATCGGTACAAAAGCCTGATAACCTCGTTGTGCATAGTTGAAAAGAAAGAAATTCAAGTAAAGCAAGGATAATATGCCATGTATATTACAGCATAAGCATATGAAAACCATATTGAGGTGGTTATATTTACATGTAGACTTAGAAGTTGTTGGCGTGAATCGGCCTGCAAAAGGAGTGGTATTCAAATGAAGATACATGTATATGATGTACCCGAATAGAAGTAACGTCACGATAAGTAAATGTGGATCGATATCCGCAAAAAATATTACTTAATATAAATCAGTGGCAGATTGTAACCATTTGTAGGTTATGCGAGGCATCACAACATGAAAGGTGATTAAGAAGATCCTTGGTTGTCTTCAAGGAACTCGTTTATAACAGAGTTTAGAATTTAGACAAGAGTTAATAAACCTAAAGCTTGAAAGTAGAGCATGCTTATTTGACAAGTATGGGAAAGCAGTTCGAATTGTAAATTGATAATTTATTTTTTTTTTAAAAAAGAAGAATATTAAAAGTTGTCCCAGGACAAATAAAATATTAAGATAAGTGGTACCAGGTCTAGTACCTGATGATGAGAACTTGGAAAAAAATAATAATAATAATAATGAGAAGATGTTGGTTATTAGGAATTTAAATTCCGCAACCAAATGAATGAAATAAAAGAAGAAATACCAGTAATGGAAGAAAACCAAAAGCATGTGAGCAAAATGACTAAGGGTCATAAATGATATGAAATAAAGAAAAATAGTAAATGTCTAAATAATTATTAGACGAAGAATCAAAGATAAAAAAAAACTAAAATAAACGGACAGGAAGTTACTACTTCCGAATGTGAATGATGGATAAAAGTATCCAAAGATTGTGAGAAATGGTTAGTACATGGCTAGTAGCTATGAAATACAAAGAAGTGTATATATATGTGTTTATAAATGTGAAAGCATGAGTAAGTTTTTGGATATATATAAATATGATGTACAAAAGTATAAAAGTGGATATGAAATAAGTATTCTAATTAGAATACTATAAGGTATGAAGCAAAGGAGTAAAATAATGTATCGGGCATACGGTCTCGAAATACAAAAGAACAAAAGATGACGAGAAAATAAATGACAATTGTGTATCATCTAAATATACATAAGAAGTAAGTTGTATATGAAATATATAATGATATATATTGTAAAGAAGTGGAGTTAAACGAAAGAATAGCAAAATATGTTAGGCGTGTAGCCTTATAACACATAATAGAAAAGATAAAAGATGTAAAAGTAAAGAGTAGCGAGAGTTAATGAAATGATGATTAAGGGTTATGTCAAGAATTGTCATGGAACGAAAATGACAAAAGTGTTAGTTTGAATTCTTATACCAAAAGAGAATCATGTATATATAATATACATTAAGAACTTGTACGTATGTATTAAGAAGTTATTTGAGACAATGAGTTATATCATAATGTCAAGTTGGAATCATGTTATGACTAAAAGTATACAAAGTTGGTAAATAAATTTTTGACAGCTTGGACTTTTATAAGAGTCAAGTTGAGAATATGTATAAAAAAAAAATTGGAGCATGTATGAATTATATTGAAATTGATATGAGAATAATGAAATACTAAATGGAATGAACTGGAAACACCAAAGAATTCACATGGTAAGGTCGAGAAGCTAAGCAGTAATCAAGAGATAACATTTATTTATAAAAGTCTAAGGTGGGACAAGAAATTGAAAATTTATTTTTTGAAATCAAGAAGTTAACAGATATGATTGTGAAACTTAAATACACCACAGGATGGTAATATCATGAAAAGTAAAATAAGTATAGAATGATACGAGATATGTAAAGGAAGTAGTACATGTAATGTACAAGAAATGATTAAGAGGTATGTGAAAATGTAATTCATAATTTGGGTTATTAACAAATAATATGATGTAAAAGTAGAAAGATTCAAGACATGTATGAATAGATACGTGTAAAATGAGAGTAGAAAATAATGATATTAATAATTTATTGAAAACGAATGAAAGTTAGTAAGGAGAAAAATGGAGTATATGAATTCGTATATGAATGACAAGAGTAGAAAAATTTTACGAGTTTAAAAGGTTAAATATTGTGTATGGTACATAGAAGAGAAGCTAAAAAAATGTCTAATTGTTAAAATAAAAAGCAGTATTTTCAGAACGAGAATGCAGATTCTCGTGAACAACATGATGATTCGACAGATTCTGTCCTAAACAGAAAAGTCAGGATGTGAAATAAAACAAAAAGGAATGTATTCCTTATGAGTGGTAATAAGTCGAGAATTGTTAATAGATGAGAAGAATAATAAAGTGAAGTTTAAAAGATTTAAAGAACAATTATGTAAAGATAAGAAGTTGTAAAACTTCTAAAAAGAAAGAAGAAATTATGTTCGAGTAAAATGTCCGTAAAAAGGGACAAAATTTTATTTTCAAAGAAAGATATTGTGTATTTATAAAACTGTATAAATACAAAGTTTTACCAAATTGTATTTGGGAAGAAATTTTATAAGCAAAGAATAGTATTAGTATAGTCTCATAAAGTTTTGGTAAACATATGAGAAGAATTATAAAGTAAACTGCTATTTTGATACAAATATGAAAGTATGAAATATGAATGAATGACTAAAAGGTTGAGAAAACAGATAAAAATGACCGAAAAGGGTATTTTGGTCATTAAATAAAAGTAATGTATTTTTACAAGTATTATGAACATTATAAGGAGAAGTGAGTAAAATGATATTTGGTTAACTAGAAAGATATAAAGTTTTAAAGAAATTATGTTAATCCTTTATAAAGGATTGAAAGCAGGAACCGTTAAGAACTGATTAAGGAATCAAAAGCAACCAAAGAAGAAAAGACTAAAAGATAAAATAACATAGAATATGATTATGTATTGGCAAAAAAAGAAAGTGTTTATTAAGAACCAAACTTGGACTGAGAGCCTCTGAAGACGGGACGGAGTGATCCCTTGAATTAATAGTTGTGTGATGATTCCGAGGACGGAATCCCAATAAGGGGGAGGTAGTTGTAACGACCCAAAAATCTCGAATTTATATTCGAGAAAATACGTAAGGAAAACCCGAGAAAAATGGTGAAAAAGGGTAATATGGTCATTTTACCATAAAAGGGTAAAATGGTCTTTTGACCCATTATAAGACCATTATGTAAGATAATATGTATTTGTGAAATAATAATATAAGAAATAAGAGTTTATGTGAAATTTGAAGTTTTACCGGATGAATAGTGAAATTTGACCAAAAAGGGCAAAATGGTCATTTGACATAAAAATGACCAAAAATGTTAAGAAAATGTTAAGCTAGAAGTTAATGGAACCTTGGTTGCAAAGTTATGGGTCTTAGGACCATTTTTGTAGAAAAGCTAGAAACCAAGGGACTAAAGTGCAATTAATTTATAAAAATTTAAATATAAAATAAGAGAGAGTTATTACTCTCTATGACCAGAAACCAATGGAAGAATCCAGAGAAAACTAGAGGGAACGAGAGGGAGCTAGAGAGGAGCACGGGAAGTTCAAGAATTTTTGCAAAGAAATCAAAGGAAGAGTGAAGTTCTAAGCAATTGAGGTAAGAACTTATACTATTCATCGTCTTCTTGGGATGAAATCTGGAAATATGATTCATGAAGTTCATGAAATGTTTCCAGAGGTTTATCTTCATCTAAGTATGCTAAAATCATCAAGCAAGCATGTTTTAGTCCTTGAAACAATCAAAGTATGTTGCTATTGTTGGAATATAGAAATTTTGCCAAGAACCCTAAATCATGAATTGGTGTGATTAAGGTGTTTCTAATGGCTTAAAACTTGTTATTAGTCAAGGGTTTTGGTCCTAGAACAAACCCCATATGATTAAGAACTGGATTAAGGACTTAAATTGTCAAAAACTGCATGCTACAGTGCCAAATCGCGACTGATCAGGAGCCTGCCCAGGCGTTAGGCGCAGTGCGCCCAGGACCTAGGCAGGGTGCGCCCAGGCGCATTGCGCCCTGTACCTGGCGCAGTGCGCCTCCAGACAGGGACCAAAAATGTTAAAAACCATAAGGTCAGAAACCATAGCTAGGCATGTCCGTTTGGTCTGAAATTTTTACCATAGCCTTAGAATAGTATGAAAACATATCGGGAATGGTCAAATCCGTAATCCGACCTTGCGGAAAAGTCAATGTAGCGGCAGTGGCTAAACTTCAAGTTTATGTCAAAACTTGATTTTTGGAATTTGAGCTAGACTTGTCTAATTAACTCCAAATTTGAAATACAAGTCTAATATAGCATAAGACTTCATGGAAAAGTGTCGGAACTGAAATACGACCCCTCGGGGGTACTGTAGCAAAATACGTATAATATACGATTTAACTAAAGTTGGTCATTCAAGGTTTATACACTTGTTTTGACCATTAATGGTATAATAAGGACTCTAACATGTTATAGAGTCAATTAGAATGTAAATAATGTATCATATATTATATATAGGTACAAGTCAAGTAATTGGACACCGAAAGGGTAAAGAACCGAGGAACGTCTAAACGACCTATCAAGAGTTATAAGGTGAGTACATGCAGTATTTTTACCCATTCTGGGGTACATGGCAAGTAAGTATTTTCAAGATTTCTTATAAAATTTCTATATGTGAAATTATATGCAAGAGTATTATTTCTAACTTGTTGTGAAAGTATAATGCTATATTTGAAGTTATGTTTTGAACTACAAGTTAAATTAAAGGAAGGTTTTGGTCTATGAACCAAATATGTGAAAGTACATGTTTAATACAAGTTATACATGTTTGAAAGTATGGATAGGCATATAGCCATAAAATATTTAAGAAGTATGTTTTGGTTACAAACTTTATATGTTTTCAAGTATGTAAGGGCATATAGCCACAATATGTTTGGAAAGTTATAAATTTGGCATCTAGCCATAAAGACAGAAAGTAATGAAGTTTGGCGCTTAGCCATAAGTTATATGTATGTATGTAATGTTCAAGCAAGCAGAAAATGTTTTGTATGACTGGTAATTGTAGCAAGCAGCGTTAGTAAGGGAACTATGTTCCAACCTTCCCGGGTTAGGTAAGGGATCTACTGGGGACAAGCCCCATCGCGAAGTAGATTGCCTCAGCACTTCTATGGTAAGGATTGATCCGTTCTTTCTAGCCATAGAGACTTGGGGTATCACTTATAGTGATTAAAGCCCTAAGTATAAAAATCCAGCAAGCTTATAAAACCAGTCTAAGAAAGTAAGAACAATGTTATTTTCGTGAAGTATGTTATAGAAAGATTCTTGAAAAGTAAGAGTTGTATTATGATTCTATTATAAAGTTTTGAAAGAAAGTAATTATGCAAAGAACGATATGAAATGATTTTAAAATGGATAAAGAGCTATGGCATAAAAATATTTTAAAACTTAAAAGGATGTTATTTTTGTAAAGTATGTTATGAAATGATTTCGAGAAGTAAAAAGTATAGTATGATGTTACTAAAGTTTTGACAGAAGTTTTATGTTATAAGGTTTATAAAAGCTGGAAAAGAAATTAAAGGTTTGAGTCTAAAACTCATGTAACTTACGAAACAATTTTTGTCTTACGTGTTATTTGTTTTGCCATGTATTCCAGGTTTAATAAATTGCTATCAACGGGATGAAGTTTAGCTGGAGTGGAGCCTAAGTTAGCTCCTAATTTGGAAACAAGGTTTAATCCTCTTCTTGCTTACTATGGTTAGATTTGGTATGGATTTGTAACACCCACAGTTTTAAACATGTAAATAATCGGTTTTTGATAAACCGTATTTTTGTAATCATGTATTTATACACAAAAACCACAGTATTTGAAAACAGTAGAAATGGGGTGTTTCACTCTATTTCATTCATTTATGATTTCATTCCGTCATAGCAAACACTTTTGATATATAATTGTTTGCTACTTTGCTAGCTTGCTAGATTTTTGACTTATAATATTCAGCTATTACAAAAGAAACTCGTTTTCACTATAGTGCAAGAGTGGCCGACATCCATTCCATTTGGGTTCTGTATACACCATTCACATCTTCATAACCAAATTCAATCTCTATTATCTTCTTGAAAAATCTATCCAATATCAGCTCTAGCTTTACCACAAGTTTTTAATTGTTTAAAACAGTGTAGACAACTCTATTTTCTAAATTGTTAAAAGTCTTTCATCGTTTTCTGATTTCTTTCGTTATCGTATGATCTTCCAATCTTCCGATGCTTTAGATTTTTTTTAGGTTTTACCCTGTTTTTGACATGTTTTCTTATTCACTTGAGTGCTAGAAACGTTCGTGCTCCTGTTTGGCAAATATAGTTTCTTCTGCTTATCTTAGTCTCCTCTCCAAAGGTTACGTTAAAGATAAGATCGATGTCCTGATATTTTATACGTATGTATTACTTGATGAATTATTATGAATAAATAAAAAGGTTTCTATCTCAGATGCGTATTTTTAAAGTCCTGCAGAAATCATCAATCGGGTTTGCTCAAAATGTATATTACCATTGATTGGCGTTTCCTTAATTTTAAATATGCATGGAAAGAAATCACTTGGCATATTTAAATAATTTTCTTTCATGTCCACTCATTCTTGGATGATATGAGACTACGCATACATTTCCACAACTGTTTGCTCGGTGCCAATCTCTACATCACCATTGAATTAAACAGTTTTGTTATTATTATAATTTTGTTTTTATATCTTCACATATTTTATTTATTTATTTATTGTTCGTGGCTATCCTTGTCAAGTTGGTACTAATTAAATGAAGGAAAGTAGCAAATGTTAAAATTTTGAATCATATCCTTTCGTGGCACTATAATATATGCAACTCATTATCAAATTGAATATAAGAATGCTTTCCGATATTTATCTACGATGATATCAAGCGTCAAGTGTATTGTTTTTATGGACAAAAACATGCAAATAATGTTCAGTTATGTTAATGAAATTTTATAATATCTTAAGTTAGGGAAATCTCTAATAAAGTCCTAATATTTAGGCCTAATTTATTAAAAAGTCCAAATTTAATTTTTATTTACAAAAAACGACAGAAAACCGACTAATGTTTTCAAATTAGCCATTTTTAATCTTTTCAGTAGGTAATTACATGTTTTATCTTCAATAAAGTCCTAATATTTTGACACAGTTTACGGAAAAGTCCTAACATGTTTTATATTCGATAAAGTCCTAATATTTTGACCCAATTTACGGAAAAATCCGAAAATTTTTGACTTAGTTTACTTGAAAAAAATTACATATTTTTACATATATTTACACCTTTAATAACGTATTTATATGTTTGAAAACATATTTTTACATATTTATACGTTTATAAAATGTATTTATACATTATACATCGTTTTTACTCTTTACGTATTTTTTTAATTATTTTTACGTTATTAAATACGTTACTAAAGACGTATAAATACGTTTTTAAAGATGTATTTTTTAAGTTTTTTTTACATTATTAACTACATGAATAAAACGTAAGTTTTACGTATTTATACGTTTATAAAAGGTTATACATCGTTTTTACTCTTTACGTATTTTTTAATTATTTTTACGTTATTAAAGACATATAAATACGTTACAAAAAGTATTTTTTAAAGTTTTTTTATGTTATTAAATACGTTATTTTTAAGTATTTTTAATAAATACGTAAAAATACATTTTTAAACATATAAATACGTTATTAAAAACATAAATACATGTAAAAATATGTAATATTTTCCAAGTAAAACTGAGCTAAAATGTTGGGACATTTCCATAAAATGGGCCAAAATATTAGGACTTTACTGAAAATAAAATATGTTGAGACTTTTCCATAAACCAGACCAAAATATTGAGACTTTATTGAAAATAAAACATGTAGACTTTCCACGTGGCAAGTTAACCTGCTGAAAAGGTTAAAAGGGACTAATTTGAATACATTAGCCGGTTTTCTGTCCTTTTTTGTAAATAAAATTTGATTTGGTAGTTTTTCATAAACCGAGCTAAAATATTAGGACTTTATTGAAGATTTCCCCCAAGTTATAATAAACATGAAATTACATTGAGAAAAGTATTAATGATAAAATTAATCTCGAAAGTTTTGACAATGTCAACATTTAGTCCTTAACCATTAACACGTGCCAAATTACACCTTAAAGTTTTGTATTTGTCACTTAGTCATTGAAACTCGTTATCTTCGGTTTGTTGGTTGCATGTTTATGTGGCAATGTTGTTGCATCCTAGGTGGAAATTTCGACATTTAATTACCAGGAAGGGGCCGGATAGAACGATGTCGTTTTGCTATTCTTCTTGCATGGGGACTTAGCGTGATCATCTCAACTTTAGAATCGTAGCCAATGAAAACCCTCTCTTCACAACAAGCATGACTAAACCATTTCTTTGCTTTTCACACTAAATAATTTGATTGAGGGTGTTGGATTTCAACAATTACTTGCTAAAAACCTTGTTCACACCTTGTGAAAATTGTTGTCTTAGAAAAATAAAGTCGGAGAGTAAGCTCAAATGTGACTTTGTAGTTGATGGCAATCTTCATGGAGTTTTTGTTCCTAATCCTCTAAGTTATCAATAACGGACAATTGTAATTGTAAGAAACTTTAACTTTGGAGTGTTGAATGTCGAAGATTTGAAGGATGGTCCAAAAAAGTGATTAAGGATAAGTGTGGTGTTCTATACTTTTGTATTCCTAAGGAGACTCTATCAAAGGGTTTAAGAAAGCAATAGGATGATGTGGATTGCATACAGTTTGTTGACTATGATTATACATATGGAAGTGAGTTGTCTTTATATATTAATCATTATAATATGCCTCTATTTGACTAAATTCATGATTAAATACCTACTAATGTTGATAAAATACCCATATTTCCTAATGAAGTTGATGACTCAGACTATACTATTTCACTTGATGACATTCCATTAGAGCATGTCCTAGAAGATTAGGTCAATCTACCTTTTAACAACACTATGCATGATAAGTTTTAAGTCAATTTTGTCCTAGTGAAGCCAAGGAATATGTAGTTGAATCTAAATGTGGTCGTGATCATGGAAATTCTAAAAAAAATATACTTTTTGGTCCATGATCCTACCCAACATTGAAGCTAATGAAGCTAATTTTGGGAATGAGATTTGAAACTCCAAAACAGTTAAAAGAATACTTAGAAAGCTATGCAACTGTTAATGGATACATTCTTTGATGGCAAAAAAGCAACACTTAAGATTGTTAGTTAATTTTTATAAAGGGAAGAAACGTTCATTGTCCATTTAGGTTTTGGGCTTCTCCGATAGGTGAACATGGAAAAGCATTTCAAATAAAATCCCTTAACTTGACCCATTATTGCTCTAGGAATTTTAATTAGGTGCCCTCATGACAAATGAATGATTAGGAAGCATTTTCAGAGGCAATTTCTATCCAACCAACACATGTCAACATTGGAACTTAAAGCTACTATCACCAAGAAATTCAACACTCATGTGTAGTTTATCTCAGTGTACAGGGAAATGAAACATGTATTTGATGAACTTGAAGGTTCTTTAAAGGAACAATATGATATGTTATGGAGTTATGGATAAGAAATAAGTAGGTCAAACCCTGTTTCTATAGTTAAAATGGATATCGACAAAAAGACCAATGAAACTACTTAATTAGTAAGTTCTATGTTTTTAATAGGGTTAAATATGGATAGGAATAAATATGTAGGGGTTATTAGTTAATATGGTTGTTTTTTTGGAAAGAGTATGTATTGGATAATTGCTTTCAGTTATAGGACGTGATGTGAAAATTTAAATCGATCCCATAGCATAAGGTGTTATTTATGTTGGAAAAAAAATATAATTGGATGTGGTTCCTTGAGAACTTAATGGATGAACTCAACATTGAGATTGGAGAAGGTAGTTGGCTAACTTTAATTTTATAGCAACACAAGGCTTTTCTTTATACCATTTCATTTCTTACATTTGCATAATTAATTTCATATTAGTAATATGTTTATTGTTATTAGGGTCTCATTTTGAAGTAGTAAGGGATTTGATGCCACATGCAATCCGTGTACAAATGTGCCAAGAATATTTATGGTAATTTCACAAAGAAATTTTCACATGTTGTATTTAGAAGTCTGTTTTGGACGTATTCAAAATTTAAAACAAAATATCCATTGACAAAAGTTATGGACCAAATAAAAACTATAAACAGTGATATTTATTCCATTTAATGGAAAGGATACCCAAGTGGTGAAGTATATGTAGGTCCCTGACTATGCAATCAAACAATAATAATACGAAGAACAATGTAAATACTTTGAAACTATATCTTTATTAATGAGAAATAATTTCATAAACAAGAGCTAATCGGAGAATATAGTCCAATGAAGAAGATACTCTTGGATAACATTCACAAATAATGTATCAACTATTTATAACAAAAAACTAATAAGTCCTAATTTTAGATAAATACTAGGTAATCAGTCATAACAATCCCTAATGATCAAGGAATCTTCTATTAACCTTTGGAAACTCTATCTTCAGTTGATCGTCATCCTGAAGTATCAGTATACAAAATATTGTAGATAAGTTTCCACACAGTTCATATCTTCATTATAAACTCACACTAATGACCCAACTAGGGCCACATGCTGACTTATCAGTTGGCTGATCTTGGCAGCTGCCTGGTAGCCTGGTAGTACTATTTAACTCATCAAATCCTTGGGTTTGACCCTAAAAATCTCCCCCTATATGATTATTTCAAAGCTATTCTAATAACTAATCTATAAGTATGCCTCTTTATACAAAAGTAGAGTACAAAGTTTTACAAACATCTATTACATAACTAAACAAACTTTGATTGTTGATTCTTGAGCTCAACAGCTTCATCAATGATCTCTTGCTTCACAAAAATATATTCTGGACTCTTATGATTTTCTCTCTTTTTTACCAACTTTAGAGATAAGAGCATATTGAAGCCTTTAGAGATTTTATTCTTTATATAGTAAACCAGAGATGATCTAAGTGATTAGTTGGATGTTTGTGAATCTCACTTGTTTGCATGAAGCACATCCGATCATCAAGATCCATGTAGAACATTCCATGCTCTACTGACTTTATCAACTTGTGATTCTTAGGTTGTACAATGGCTAGAAGCCTATTGTTGATAAGAGTTGTGTTGAATAACATGTGACTTTTTGTAGACATAGGTCCAGCTGGGTTACTAGGCTTTTTTGGTCTATCTTCAGAACTCCCAACTTTTTTAAGGAACAATATTCAATCTCCTACCTTCGTCATCAGTTTAGTTGAGGACACTCTCAGCTTATTTTCTCGTTTTCCCTTTTGTGTTTCGATGACCTTAACATCTCCTCCCATTTGTTGTATCTATAGCCGACCAGTTTAATTACTTGAGCTGACTCCACTGATGTGCCACCAAGAATACTTCGAGTCAAGTGCACATTCAGTATTTTTGAAATTCCTTGGTTTTGTACATTTAACCTTAACAATTTCTCTAGATAACTTAGTGTGTATATTTTCAATCCTAAACTGGTTAAAAACTCTTATAAGATCTATTAACTTTTCTTTTTCAAAACGGTCTTGGAACTTGTCTATTATCTTTTGTTGCTCTAACGTACCTTCCTCAATAACTGCTTACGTGGCATGTTTATCACCAACTTTGACCAACTTCTCCTCCAGAAGAACTTTGTTATGCTCATAAGCAAATTTATCAACTTGTGAAGTTGAGATACCCAACTCCTACACCATTTCCTTCACAATTTTGTTCTTTTGATGTTTGCTTGCAGATGGAGTAGACTGGTGTCAGTAGCTTTTTTAATATAGAGCTGATAGGGAAATTGTCACTAGTGGAACTTGAAAGGCTCAACTCCTCCTCTAAGCTGAATACTCCTCCTCAACTAGATTCTCATGTTCTGGGTAGATGACATCTATAGGAACAATGTGCAAAGATCTTTCCTGTGCAAAAGACAAGTCAAGGTCAACAAATCCTTCATCTTATTCGTCATCAAATTCTTCAAACTTTCATTTTTTCCCTGCTCCCCATGATCTTGATATTTTCCCCCCTTTTGACATCATTATGAACCACGAGAGTAAGTGAGGGCGTTGTATTGGAAATGACATCTGGTGGTGGAAAAGTAGTTATGAAGTTCGGAGCCCTGGAGTACATACCTAGAGATAGAATTGAGCTAGAAGTAAGGTAACATGTGACTGAAGAGTCACAAAAGCTAACGTCAACTTCGACTTGTTATCATCCGACTACTACTGGATGGAGTCCACCTTGCTCTTCAGGGAAAAGATTGATGAATATGCTTGTTAAATAACTTGGATATAACCTGCAAAATAAAAGTTAGAGTAACAGATTGTATGGCTTCACCTGTTTTATTCAAAGAGTTGAAGGAACTCGGACATTATCCCTTAGTGTAGGAGTTTTTTAGAGACTTGAAATGACTCCTGTAGCTACAAGAGATATACCGGTTGAAGTTTTGTTATAAATGTTGCTAGGAGCTGCACCAGGAGGAGATTGTGGTAGAGGAGGTCATGGTGGTGAAATGGATCTGGATATAGAGAATGAAGAGGACCAAAAGAAAATGTGAGTGTTTGGTAATGAAACAACTACGAAGGAGGGGATAGAGGTTCAACAACTAAGTGATAAGCTGACTGATTATCACCAGCATGAAGAGATGCCAAGGACAAAGAGCCATGAACAAGTCGAGTACATCCTATTTCAACAAGATCAATGCCAGGCTAACTAGCCTCAGTTGAATCAGAGCTGGAATCGTTCTGGGACTCCTATTGGATACGTAAGTCGGTCTAATTGAGTGTCTAGACTGGTAAGAATCCAAAAAATCCATCTAGAGCAAATAAATGATCAACCTAGTGTTTCATTGAAGAAGTTAGCCATTGATTAATCTTATTAAGGGTTGGCTAAAAGATTATAGGAGCCACAATATGTCAGCTGATGACATGACCAGTCAATCCTTGATAAATTTTGGTCCCCAACTGACATTCCAATGCCAGAGAAAGAAATATGGTATAGAGAATCGCACTAGGCCTCTTCTTAGCCATTGCATTAGCCACGATTTGATCAAAGATGAAGCGAGCAAAGTCTAAACTCAAATATCTTACCACCGTGTACAATAGCTTTAAAAAAAACTTCGTTCATCGAAGCTCCCACGTTTTGTGAGTTAAGAAAAGAAATGAATGTAAGATGCTATATTGGAAAAAGAAATCAAAGTACATTGGTGTTTCTTTCATTTAGCCTTGATTGGACTAAATGCAAGAAATTAAACCATATATACTTCAAACAATTCTATAAAAATTTCCCACAAAAATACATAACGACACGATTATATCATTGTACTTTCAATGCATAATGGTTTATTAAGGAAAATAATATAAAATTCACTTCAAAGAATTATTGATTGGAATGAAATTAAGATGCTATATTGGACAAACAACTCAAAGTACATTGTCATTTCTTGCATTTAGCCCCTGATTGGGCTAATTGTAGAAAATAATAATGTATTTTTTTATCTTAGATAACATCTTACTCTCATTTATGTTTTTTTTTTTTGTACTTTTTACTTTTTTTTTCTTTATTAAACCATTGTAATTCAATGGTACGATGTTTAATTTCTTTTTCCAAACATGCATACATAAATACATATATACACATGCACACACAGTTATTTTATTATACTTTTGAAAATACAATGGTTTAATAAGTCTTTTTAAATATAATTAAATGTTTGGAATAAAAATTAAAGGAATATGCTATATTAGACAAACAAATCAAAGTACATTGCTATTTGCTGTATTTAGCCTATGATTGGGTTAAATGCAAGAAGAAGCAATGTACTTTCATTTGTTTATCTAATATAGCATCTTACTTTCATTTCTATTTCTTTTTTCATTATTTTTAAAAAATAATTATTAAACGATTATACATTAAAAGTACAATGCTACCATGTTCTTTCCATAAATATACACTAATGATACGATTATAACATTAGACTTTTAGAATACAATGGTGTAATATGGCAAACAAATTTAATATACGGTTAAAAACATTAAAAACTAAAATTAAAGTAAGATGTATATTGAACAAACGGATGAAAGTACTTTGATATTTTTTGCACTTATCCCCTAGTTGGGTTAAATGGAAGAAATATTTATATATTTTCATTTGTTTTTCTAATATAGCATCTTACTTTTGTTTTTGTTTTTTTTATTTTGTCCTTATGCAACCATTGTAATTCAAAAGTAAAACGCTATAATTTTTTTCCACACACAATTATAGCAATATACTTTCGAAGTACAATGGCTTAAGAATGAATAAAAATTAAAATACAATTAGAAAATTTTAAGAATATAAATAAAAGTAAGATTCTAATTCTGACAAACAAATCAAAGTACATTGCTATTTCTTACATTTAGCCCCTGACTGGGCTTAGTGCAAGAAGTATCAATGTTCTTTGATTTGTGTTCCTAATATAACATCTTTTTCAAGTATATTCCATTTTAACTTTATTTTATATTTTCTCAATTAAACTAATTTATTTCAAAAATACACTGCTAATTGTGTTTTTCACATACATACATCCACGACTATGTAATATACAATTAGGAAATTATACTTTGAATTACAACCAACTTGTAAACTAGTTTTAAGCCAAATGCTAAAACAAAATAAAATGTATATTGTTAGTTGTTATTTTAGAGTATAATTAGGATTTTTATATATTATTTGCATATGATACACAAAAAAAATTATACCTCTGCTTGACCTCTAGAAAAAATTGGCAATATTGTTCACGTTCAATTATGTATGCCTTCTTGCAAAATATGGATTTGAGATCATTACAGTCAGACTCAGAAAACAGATAGTGTGAACAAATGAAATAGAGTGCCAAAATTTCATTTTATCTTTCACTTATAGAGGTTTATAATAATCGATATTTAACTACTTTCAACTCAACCGTTGGCTTTCTCCTTTCAATAAACAACACCAAACTACAGGATATGAAACAATAATTTTCTACAAACACAGATACATGCAGATTTGATCTCTTACATTTAAACCAAATAAATTAAATATAAATTAATTACATTTGCCCCAAGTAATCTATGTTATGTTAACGTGGGTGCAAAATTAAGAACAACTTTTAAAAATTTTACAACATATAAGAGGTTCTCACTAAAATATTTGTTGGATTAGGTGTCTAAGCCATGACTTGTAATTGACCTTTTATCTTGTGATTAAAAGCAAAGTCCATTTGGGTTGCCCTCATGGGTGGAGGATAGATAGTTCAGTAGAGAGAATAGTTGATTTATTAATTGTATAATAAATCAATAGAAAATATATATATGGTTTATTAATATATTTAAGTGCTAATATATTAATTAGAAACTATATTAATTAATTGAGATTTAATCTAGAATTAATTGGATTTAATTTGGAGATTAAATTAATTAATTAAAAGGTGCAGGGACTGGTTTGGTATTTATTCAATAGTTGAATAACTGGCCAGGAAAACCAGGGACCAAAAGTGGCGCCACCTTGGAGGCTTCTCCAAGGGTTTGGCGAAACCCTAATTAGGGTTTTGGTAAGCCTGGTCCAAGTGGTCAAAAGCCTTGTCCAATTGGAGGCTCCTTAGGGTTTCAGGTGTAACCCTTGGAGGCTATAAAAGGAACCCCCTGGCACCTCATATTAACGCCATCTTCTCTCTAGATTCACTCTGCTGGACTGATTCTTCCATCCCCTGGGTGTGACTTGCATTTGAGGCAGGATACTTTTGCTGCTGCTTAAAAGGATCATAAGATCAAAGGTTGGTTTTCTTAATTCTTCTTTAGAATTGAATTGTATCCTTTAGGTTCTTAGTTCTAATCTTCATAGAAGAAAACATAGATCAATATTAGGGTTGCATGTGAACCTTAGGTTATTTTGTGTTCATTGATTGCATAGAAACCCTTCAATATTGTCAGCAAAATCAAAATATGGAGATACTTGGATGAGAAAACAAAGATCCAGATCGGCTCTTGTTATCTGTCCAATCAACAAAACCCCAACTATAGTAATTGTGTATCTATGTTTACTATACTAGAAACACAAAGGAGATGACGAAAACTACTCAGCAGGGGAGGAGGGAGATGTGGGAGCCGATTTGTGATTAGGGTTTTTTAGTGATCGGTGAGATGGTATGGTGGTGATATTACGATTTATAATTTATTTTGATGTCGGTGGTGTGGTAGTCACAACTTTAGAAAATGGTGTAATATGTAAATCATCGTGGTATGGAGGTTTGTGGTGTGATGATGTATGGTGGTTTAAAGATAAGGTACGAGGAAGAGTGTCTCACACTCTGTTTGTGTTTTAAGGGTTATATCTCAAAATTTTCATCATCTGCACCACTTAAAGTGGAATTCAATCAAATAGTCAATATTACAGCTATTGTATTTTAAGACTTTTATTTAAAATTATATGTCCATTATAATATATAAGTGTTTATATATATATATATATATATATATATATATATATATATATATATATATATATATATATATATATATATATATATATATATATATATATATATATATATGTATAGTCAATATTACAGCTATTGTATTTTAAGACTTTTATTTAAAATTATATGTCCATTATAATATATAAGTGTTTATATATATATATATATATATATATATATATATATATATATATATATATATATATATATATATATATATATATATATATATATATATATATATATATATATATATATATATATATATATACTAGTTGTGAGACCCATGTATTACACGAGATGATACAAAAATATTAATTAAGAATATCTAAACATTAATAATTTTACATAACAAATTTGTTTGTGTATCGTGACATCTTGCTTTTGATTTTTACTATTACGACTTTATATTTTGATAAATATAATTGATTATGAGAATGTCCTGGTACTAAAATAAAATTCACTATTATGACTAGAACCGTTCTTCAAAATATTATGACGTCAAGTGTCTCTCTATTGTCTATCAAATCATTCTACACATTAAAAAATAATATGATATTAAAAAACAATTAATTTGAAATTGAATTATAACAATTAATTTTGAAATTGAATGATAATTAAACCGATCATTAAGGAGTTAGAAACGTTTCAAACCAATTAGTATTTTTAATAAATTTAAAATTATGAAAAAATGACATGTATCAAATTCAATGAGGAGATGACATGTGGCTTTGAGATACTTATTTATTAGGATAGGATATATATATATATATATATATATATATATATATATATATATATATATATATATATATATATATATATATATATATATATATATATATATATATATATATATATATATATATATATATATATATATATATATTCAAGTTCAAATAAGAATTATACTCTTAATCAATTTGCGTGAATTTCGTGATATGGTGTACGTTTTTTTCGGATTTGTAACGTGCGGGTCATTTGTTGGATTCGGGTCTTTGATTTCGGGTTTGGATGTGACACGCGGGTGTTCCTTATCCTCTCCACCGCTTCCTTCTCATTCATCTTTTTGTCAACCCCTCACTCACCGATTACTCTCCACTCCCTCGATTTTGCGTCGGTTAGCTCCCCCACAACGCCGATGTCTCCACTGATTGTTCGGATTCTTCAAGGTTTATCGCTTTTTGCGGAAGGATCATAGTGTCCGCGAGATCTGATCAGGAGACTAGGGAAATATTTGACGGAACTTTAGTTAATTCGTCGCCGCCGGAACGATTCAGCAAACCTCTGATGAATTTCTCCCTCAACCCGTGTAAGTCTCCTTCATACCCACTTTCACCTCACCTCTCCTTCTTCTTTGCTGCAGCAACCACAAGTTCCAATCAATCTTGGTTTCTCGAACTGAAGAATTCTTCAACACATCGATTTGTTTTGCACTCCGATAGAGAGGAAGGAGAAGGTTTAGTGGTGCCCCTCGCTATCAGGAACCATTAACCAAGACGCGAATTTCTTGAAGATACGATTTCTCAGGTACTCCCATGGCTGGATCTCGACTTCAACCTTCCATTTTCTGATGAACGCATCTTGCAAAATCTTGGATTTGGGCTACATATACAGATCTGTTTGTTTACTTCACGAATCGTTGGGTATATAATGATATGATCTATTTTTTAATTAAAAAGTTCTCATACAGGGTAAAATACGAGCAATAAAACAGATGGGATGGAAGGAGTGTGAACGTTCCTTGATTACAGTCGAAATTTTATTAGCGGGTTGGAGCTGAGTAACAATAACAATGGTAACTCCACACTCTAATTTTGATTAGTTCACTTTGATGGTCATCGAGTGTTATCCAGCTTAGTATTTTAACTATGAAACGGCTATTATATAGCCTGGTCATGGACTGATGATTTTTTTAATCATTTTTGGGGTATTGATCAAATTATATAACCTGGTCGAGATTAACACATAACTGGATCGATCAAGGCATTAGATTTCGGTCTAGCCGGGTAATGCTACTACTCTCACTTAAAGGAAATAGCCAAGGTTGACACTGTTGTATCCAATTTTTTAAATAAAACTGTCTTGAAATTGAAGATGTATATGGTTGAATTTATATATTCTTTTGTTTTTGATATATACATACCAATTTCTATATTACTTTTTGCATTTACAGGGATGTAGTAACACTCTTCATTTACGTGGGGCAACTAAGAGTTGGGACATGGAAATCATAAATAAATGTTAAACGAAAACCTTCTTGGGACAAATCAGATGATTATGTGGATTTTGATTTATTCTTGGTCCCAAAGGTGAGTGGCATGTTCTTGATTTATTCTAAATTAATAACAGTTGGTAAATGCCGATTGAAAAGCTTTTAGGCATCAATTTTAACACTTGGGAATCTTTGTAAACACCTCTTTGGTGTAGGGGCGATGAAATTTTAATGTTGCATTAGAACAAAAACTTTAAATCTGGATTGAAAACTGAAACATATACCTGTAGAGTTATAATCATAATTTTTTAGAGAATGGTTTCATCAGATGCTCATGTTAAAGATTTTTCCTAAGAGAAAAGAAAATGAGTTTCCAAAATCTTCAACTCCTAGGCCACCCGCCAAACTGTCCAAACGAATAAAGCTGCGTTAAATGTCCACTGAAGTGTCCTAGAATAACATGTACCTACAATTGATTAAGTTTCGATTTGATCCCCTTCTTTTATGGCTTAATTTTTGTTTGAACGAATTGTTATGTTGCTATTGTAAGCCTTTGTATTCATTTTCATATTCAATAATATGAAACATGCTTTTTACCTTATCAAATTTTTTTCGTGAAGAAATTCTTGAAATAGATTCACATATAATGGGATGGGTTGGAGATATAGCTTTTTTGGTTGTGATGGAGGATCCAGACATAGCCCACTTCAGGTAAATTATCTTTATTTGATATATGTATAATTGAAATTTGGTACAAATTATGAAATACATACCGACGCTTTTTGTTTTGGTCAAATCAGTCAACTCAACATGGGCCGATGGATATGATTTTGGTGTTACCATGTTAGAACTGCACATAAGTAAAATTATCATACAAAAATAGCAACATACTTTGTTACATATATTGATTTCCATTTGTGGCATTGGTTGATTGCATTAGGCAAGTCACTGTTATCTTCTTTCGTTACTCTTTGGTTAAAAAAGATTGAGTATGTTTCTTAACCGAACCAATTTGTTATTTTGTGCAGAAAGGCATTATTAAGAACTAGCAATTTCTCTCATTCACACCTTCTCAGTTTTGTTTCTCTCAAGTGTATGGAAGTGACATGAAATTGCTTCAATATTGGCAACTGTCAAGAAATGACTCCCAACGGCTTTGAAATCTCTCTGTTATCACAGTTTCGCAAACACGAATTCAGGTAGCCTTCTTTACTTATATGTTCTTTTTTACTTATGCAAAGACTCTAGCTATTCGATTGGATGATTGATCTAACACACCGAGAAACACATCAAATCAGGCCAACCTAAGAAAAATCGGTCACTTGTAATTTGTTATTGATTTGTTAGTTGAATATTTATTGTTTTTATTATTTATTTGTTTTATTGTTTATGTGTTTAGTTGTGTACAGGTGGTCATTTTTATCACCATTGTGTGATATCACGTGGAATGTGAGGGAAAGTAACAATAGTGAGAGAATGAAAATGATGGCCACAAAGAGTATCACTAGCTAAGGATGTATATGAAGTAGAAGCTTCTTAAGGCAGAGTATTTCGTGTTTTGGAACTGTAACGCACTTTATTTATACTCGGGGAGTGATTTAAAGGTAATATTCCCATTTACTGTTACGGGGCTGCTTATTTTTCCTTTTTCCCATTTAAGACCTTTATGTATAAAGTAACCAAATGGGTAATGATGTTTGTTTGAAACTTTTGAAGGTCTCTATTAGCCAAATACTGATAGAGATTAGGCACCAGTAGAAACCCAGGATCGGGCGAGTTTGTGTGTTGTGGCTTCAAAAGACAATAAGGCATTGATTGAAGTGGCGCTCAGCATAGCATTGATTGTTTGTGTTGTTGCGGCATATAGACCTGTTCAAGAACTTTTAGATGAAGAAAATAAAGTAAGCTTCTTTCAGCCTTATAACTAATTCATCTTTGTGTTATTTGTTTATGTTTTTATTTTACCTGTCTTGGTAAAGCATTTTGTACAAAAAACACTCATTAATCCCATTTTTCAGGGAAAAAAAAAACGATACGACTGCAGCATTAAGACTACTTAATTTGTACGATTTCATGCAGTCCAAAGCCAAGGTAAACTTTCATGATCTTGCGTTTATTATGTTGGTTAGCCTTCCTTCCCTAAAACTCAAATAAACACATGTTTCTTTTTTGATAACTTTATATCCTCGGATGATATAGGTGGGCCCATCTGTTGCTTATGATGCAACAAGCATGAACGAACTCAGGAAATGGAATGAGCAATACGGAGAAGGTGGAAGCAGGAGAAAATCACCATTTGGCTTTTGATGAACCCGTGCATCGCACGGGACCCCACTAGTTAAAATTAAGTTAAGAAAGCCTAAACTTTTTATCTAATACCTTATTTTTCAAAAAACATACCAAAAAATTTATTTTCATTCATATAAGAGAATCAAACAATTTCAGAAAAACACACTTTTGTGTATATGTACCAAGAATTGTTTTTTTTTTTTAAATTTTCTTCATAAGATTTACTTGTTGCTACTATATATGCATATTTGTTGTGTTTCTTTTATATATATATATATATATATATATATATATATATATATATATATATATATATATATATATATATATATATATATATATGTGTGTGTGTGTGTGTGTGTGTGTGTGTGTGTGTGTGTGTGTGTGTGTGTGTGTGTGTGTGTGTGTGTGTGCACCGAAAGTTGAGTTTTTTGGAAAAAAAATTTACGGTTCTCTTAGACGCTTAATAACAAGAATTTAGGTGTGTTTTTTTAGGAAAAATAATGTGTAACAAAAAAGTTCTTAGGTTCTCTACAAAAAAGTTCTTACGTTCTCTACATAAATAGGAAAACTATTATATGTACTATACGGGGATGAAATTTGAAACATTTTTCTTGAATCTGATCACGGTTCTTCAGTTGAGAAAGATGAAAATGAAACATAAATAGGAAACTTATTATATGTAATTTTTGCAATCTAGGTATTTCTATAGTTAGTTACATACACACAGAGCATTGTATTGCTATGACCTTCAATCAAAGATGCACTAGAATTTTTTCATTATGACGAATCTTTATAATATACGAAAAACGTGAACGTTAAATTTAGTGGAACGGATATCATAAATTTCTCATATTTGAAGACTGAATAATCGGATATTATGAATCTATAATATCAATTCTGTCACCCTTTGATTTTCAATTGAAGGGTTAGCATTACTGATTTGAAATTTCGAGTTTTCAATTCTTCACGTTGCTCTGCGATTGTTTGATTTAACAACTAGACCGCTGTCAACACAGGCTTAAGGGTTTGCGCCTTTACCGCCCCTCCTGTCCTTCATGTAGTCTGTAGATTCCGGAGGCATGTTCAAGACTATGAGTGGTGGTTTAAAAAGAATACCATTACCGGATTTAGGGTTAACAGATGTAAGAAAATAAGAGATAAATGAGTGAGGGCTTTTTTGTAGGATCAGTTTATTAACCATGGTTTGTTTCTTAAATAAATTTATTATTCTTTTACTAAAATGTCCTTTTAATTAATAAAAAACGGATTATATCAATAAAAATTTTAAAAACCTTATTTTAATTATATATATTATTGAGACGTGACTTTTTTCAAAGAGCGTGAAAGAAGGGTCGCGTTACATTTGCTTTTTGAGCAAATTCCACTTGAACGATATCCCCTTATCTTAAATGTTGTTAGTGCTTTTGCATACGTAATTCATCTTTGTGCTTGTCAATTCATCTAAAATATTCCGATAAAAATAGCTTTAATTTACCTTTTTATTAACAGAAAATTGATGTTCCGGATTACTAAAAATGGTAGATTCATATCCATATTTTAGTAATAACTAAATGCTCTAATTCTCTTTGATATCAAGTACATTAACTTAATATCGTCTTACCATTGATATCAAGTACATTTTCCTTAAATCCATTTTTACCATTGTTATTTTATTATTTGAAAGGTAGAGAAAATTTTAAAAGTAATATACAAATTAGCTTCGAGTATATGGAAACTTCAACTATATTAACGTGAACAAATTGCTTATCAAGTATCCGCTCCTATGCGAATGCCATGTTTCTTGACATTAATTATCCTCAAAATTAGTTATGTGCTTATACATTGTTCAAAAGTTTGATTTTCAATAGATGATAGAAATGGATGTTGCTATATGCATTATTATTTTTTAATTATTTTATGTATCTCATGATGTAATATTTGTTGTCTTTTTATTTTTTATATATATATATATATATATATATATATATATATATATATATATATATATATATATATATATATATATATATATATATATATATATATATATATATATATATATATATATATATATATATATATATATATATATATATATAGGGGTGGGTTCAATGCAGAACCAAATTAAATCACCTAACTGCAGAACCTTGTTCATCAATGAACATAAATCCCAAAAACCCCAAAACCAAAGATCGTAAAAGATTTTACCTTGTAATCGGCATTCTCCAATTCGACCAACATCTTCTCTGCTAGGATTTAGTTGAGGTATGAACTGTTTTTTGTAGTTTAATCGTGCGTTAATGTTGGTTTGGTTATGCCTATGTAATCAAAGATCGTAAAAGGATTTTACCCTGTAATCGTATGTTCATTAATGAACATATGTTCATTAATGAACATATGTTCATTAATGAACATAAACATATGTTCATTAATGAACATATGTTCATTAATGAACATATGTTCATGTATGAACATATGCATCAAGGTACTGAACATATCAAGGTACTGACTACTGACATAGCTAATCCACAATATGCAGGTTCTGATTGTGTCTGAAAGTAAGAGATTAACTTGAAAAATCCTTCCATGGTTCCACCTTGTATAGCTTCTATGAACAATTGCTGAAGGATTTTACCCTGTACTCGTATGTTCATTAATGAACATATGTTCATTAATGAACATATGTTCATTAATGAACATATGTTCATTAATGAACATATGTTCATTAATGAACATACGATTGAAATCGAAGCTACTGAATCTGATGTAACATCGAAGCTACATAAAATGCAAAATCGGAGCTGTAATGTGTGATTCAAGTCTAAATCGGAGTTACAGAAAAATAAGAAATCGACATTTACCTTTTTCCCTGTAGAAATCGAACCACGAATCCACGAAAATACAGAAAAAGGAATTACAAGTCGCCGTCGATCGGAACTTTCCCTGTCCAAGATCAAGTTTTGAGTTCTTGAATTTGACTTCGTAAGTTCGTATCGTATCGTATCAGAGAGACGGAGATATCGGAGAGACGGAGATGTCGGGTGTTGACCAACTACTAATTAGTGTGTTTCGTTTTGGGGTTTTTGGGATTTATGTTCATTGATGAACATGGTTCTGCAGTTAGGTGATTTAATTTGGTTCTGCATTGAACCCGTCTATATATATATATATATATATATATATATATATATATATATATATATATATATATATATATATATATATATATATATATATATATATATATATATATATATATATATATATATATATAGATGTAGGTTCAAATACGGATGGTAAGTATCGTGCAAACGTAGGACGGAATCTCGTCCATTTATGTCATAAGGATACGATCGGTATTTCAAGTAGTTTTCCGAATTTGAAAATAAAATTTGTTTACGCTAAATTAGAATTTATAATCGTAACCGACAATCCTATACTCGTGAATTCAACTTTGATTTCATAATCAATTCTTCGTTCTTAAATCCCGATTTTGTTATTGTCAATTGGTAGATCGCTAATTTTTGAAGAATTGTTTTTTGGATGCAGAGTTGTTCGTATCGGTAGTATCATAAGTATATTCATGTATAATGTCCGATTTTGTTCTTGTCAATTATAATCTATTATGTTTTAAATGTGTTAGTTTATGCTAATTTGGATGTGCGAACTATATAACTTTAACAATTATGTTCTGCAATGTATGTTTTGTGATGGCGAAGCTCATTCTCTGAGAATGGTTGATACTTTTAGTTGTGTATTGTCATTCTAAGATAATGAAGTCATTTGGTTAGAGTTTGTTAATTAATCAGGTGTTTTTTTAGGAGAATATGGCTTATTGGATGTGTGTTTGCGTATTGAGGTTGTAGAAGTGGGATTGTGTATATTCTTTTAGAATACAGTAACTGATGTATGAGTTATTGTACGTAGAATAATAAAAGAAATGTTTCATTCTCGGAGAATGAAAAGAAAACATTTTGGAACCATTCTCTGAGAATGAAAATAATGCATATTAGAACCATTCTCTGAGAATGAAGATTCCACAAGTTGTGTACGACAAATGTAGTGGACCTGCAGCATATTGGTGCAGAAAAATTACATCATCCTCAAAGAATAAATGTTGGATAAAGTAATTATTTTTAATTTATATAGATAATTTGACTTATAAACTCACTTAATAAGTATTTGTAATTTATTTTTAATCCATTCATAAAATTTTGACGTAGTGGCCCATATTTCGTATCAGATTTATCTCCAACCTTCATTAATTGAGCATTTATGTTTAGGTGTAACATTGGGAAAATTCATATTAGCCTCTAATGAAACATTAATTAAACACCACATATAGAAAACTCCACAGAAGTGACGATATTATTCTTGTCTAGCTTGAATCGGCACATATTTAATCTAAAAGGTGAGTATCAAATTTTAACCATTATACCTTATTGCAAAGAAATTTATCTCATCTTTATTATTATCATTGATAAATTTTGTCTTGAATATTTTGTGATGCTGAAACACAATCTGTGACAAATGTAAACTACCATGAAGACCAACATTGAAAATTAATGATAAAAACATCATTCATAATTTAGAGCTGCAATAGAGACGAATTATTTAAAGCACTCTTGTTTTTATTACATCATTCTCAAAGAATAAACGCTGGGTAAACTAATTATATGACCAAATTTGCCAAATTCTAAAAGATTGTTTTCAATATTCTTAGAGAATGTTTATGTTACTTATGTTTTCTGCTTCAACTGTTACATTATTGGTTGATGTCACTTATAAATACGTATTCTCAGAGAATTATATGTGTGTATGACCCACAAAATTGTGTAATCTATGTGCAGGAATTACACCATCAAAAACAAAAAAGCATGAAGATAAAGTGAAAGAAAAGCCATCAGTTATAGATATATTGAGTTCCAAAAAAATAAATCAGAAAAGAAGAAAACAGAAGTTGACAAAAAGAAACGAAAGTTAGGAAAAGATGTACATAACAAAGGAATTCAAAGTAAAGACAGAAGTGCAGGGAAAATAAACACAAACATGTGAACGACATATAACCTAATAAAAACAACAATACAATTTAACCATTCTCAGAGAATGACACGAATACGTGCCAACCCTTATACACATTCTCTTAGAATGACAAAAAAAAAATCAACTAACAAGCATTCTCAGAGAATGGTCTTCGACTTAACAACATAAACAATGCACAAAAACTTGTTAAACTTATGAACAATTGAATGTTCGCACATCCAAAATCCAATAAAAAAACCCTTTTCAATAGAAAAAATCTTGATTTAACCTGCGTACAATTATGATACTGATGGTTACTATGATCCGAAAATACAAATATTCAAAATTGATCGAGAAATCGGAATTTAAGAACGAACGATTGACTATGAAATCGATTTTGAATTTACGATGATTATCAGTTACGAAAATCGAATCAAATGCTAATTTGTTGTATAGCCATTTAAAATCAGAAATCGCACTATGCGAGGGCGGCGACGTCACTGTGCGAGGGCGTCGACGGCACTGTGTGAGGACGGAGAGGGTACCGACGTCGAAACATCAATGGATCGTATTCGGAAATCAAACCAAAATGCTAATTACTTTTATACCCTTCTACGTCCGTTTTTTTCCAGGAAGCGAGTTCTTCTTTTGATTTATTTACAAAGATGTCACCATGATCACAACCACTCATTTTTTCAATCTAATGGTCTAGGAATGGTCTCACAATCACACTATAATTAGCATTTTTATTTAATACTAACTCTCTCTCTCTCTTTCTCTTTCTCTCTCTCTCTCTCTCTCTATATATATATATATATATATATATATATATATATATATATATATATATATATATATATATATATATATATATATATATATATATATATATATATATATATATATATATATATATATATACATACATACATACATACATATATATATATATATATATATATATATATATATATATATATATATATATATATATATATATATATATATATATATATATATATATATATATATATATATATATATATATATATATATGGGTGGGTTCAACATAGAACCATTATTATGCATAAAACCATAGAACCACCCTCTTGACCGTTAGATCAAATTAGGATGATAAGGGTATGACAGGTAAATAACACTTATATGTTCATTGATGAACATATACGTATGTTCATTGATGAACATTGTTTTCAAAATCCCAGAATTTGTTCAGCTATGAACATCCATAACATTGATGAAATATATGAACATACAAACATATTCAGAAATGAACATTGATGAAATATACAAACATACACAGATGTTCATCAATGAACATATGTTCAGTAATGAACATACATACATGTTCAGAAATGAACATATGTTCAGTAATGAACATTGACAAATATTGATTAATATGTTCAAAAATTAACATTCAAAACATGTTCAGAAATGAACATTCATAAACATTGATTAAATATAAGAACATACACACAAAAACTCAAGTGTTCATTACTGAACATAGACGAACATCGACATTTCTCCGTCTCTCTGTCTCGATCTCTCTCTATTTCTCTTCCTTGATCCATCATCTGTCTCGATCTCTCTATCTTTCTCTCTTTCATTCTCGATTGTAGCTACAATCGCATCCTTTCTTCTTCGTTCTCTCTTCTTCTGTAATCGAACTTGTGAGTTGCAAAATCAATGACTGATGAACATATAATTGATTAAGATTGATACCGATAACTAATATTATGTTCATGAATGTTCATTAATGAACATAGGGATGTTCATTACTGAACATTCATATTTGAATAACACTGATTACTTAATGTACCTGTGATCTGTGATACGCTTCATCAATTTCAATCATAAGCTAGGAAATAGTCCCCTTCGATATCAGTTCCGATTCAGTTCACTGATTTCTTCATTCCCTTTGTTTTCAACTTTACCAATTGGATCATCCACATTGTTTTCGTCTTCATCGGACACACGTAGCAACTGATTGTGGAAATCGATTGTAGGATCAGCCTGTAGAAATCGATGACAGATCCAATCAACGGATGTGTTCTGGATCTTCGTTGTCTTCAATTTCAGAATCATAGGATGTTACGTGCAGCGATTTTGTGGCACAGGATCTGATCAGATGTTTGTGGAAGACGTTGAATTGAATCCGATCAGAGGTTTTTGAAACACGTTCTCCATTGTCTTGTGTGCAGCGATTTGTGTAACAGATTCGTGATTTATGGATTGAATAATTTTGATTTCCTGAATTAAAGGGATAATTATAAAAGGCAATTAAATGGATTACCGAAATTACCCTTCCAGCTTTATTATTGGATTAAAATTAATTGTATTTAGAAGGAATAATCATATCCATTGATTTAGTGATCCAATGACTTAAAATAGGGTTCTATGGATAAAAAGGGGTTCTATGTTGATACTCTCCATATATATATATATATATATATATATATATATATATATATATATATATATATATATATATATATATATATATATATATATATATATATATATATATGTATATATATGTATATATATATATATATATATATATATATATGTATATATATATATATATATATATATATATATATATATATATATTTATATATATATATATATATATATATATATATACATATATATATATATATATATATATATATATGTATGTATATATATATGTATGTATATATATATATATATATATATATATATATATATATATATATATATATATATATATATATATATATATATATATATATATATATATATATATATATATATATATATATATATATATATATATATATATATATATATATATATATATGTGGTTGGGTTCAACAATGGACTTAAATTATCCATGGTACCAACGGACTAACCTCGATCGTCGGAATCAAAATCATCAACGACTAAAAATTAGGTTGTAAATTTTTTACATCGACGCACATATAGAGGATTATAACAAAAAAACCCACTTCATTTTTTTGTTTTTTTTAATTTTTTGTCAATATTCTTTTTCAAAATTAAAACCGAATATACCAAAATTCATAATTTTTTGTCCTCTACAAATAGACATCCATATTGATACATAAAAAATAAATTTTTTTTCATAAGTATAGCTCGTCTGGATTCATAATGTGAATCTGAACTGTAAAATTTGAATATGAGTAATTATTTTACTTTTAAAACTTTTACTACTTCAATATTATAACAATTTATAAGTAATTTACTTGATTCACAAGTGGATTTACACATATTTACACGAAAATTTACTCATATTCACATATCAATATCATATAGTATTGAAAATTTTACTTAAAAGTTTTATACTACTTCAACTTTTTAACCATTTATAATGAATTTACTCTGATTCACAATTGAATTTACTTACTTTCACACAAAAATTACTCAGATTCACATATCAATATCATATAGTATTTTAAATATACTATGAAATATGAATTTGATTAATTTACTGAGAACATTTTTAACACTTCAACATTTTAATCATTTATTATGAATTTACTATGATTTATAAGGTAATGCCAGTCACATTCACACAAAAAACTATTCATATTCACATGACAATATTATATGTCATTGTGAATGCCAACAGTGAATAACATAATAACAGTTCAGATTCACATGTGAATCTCAACTAGCGGAAAATTTGAATGTGAACTATAAAAATTTGAATATGAATAATTATTTTACTTTTAAAACATTTACTACTTCAATATTATAACCATATATAAGTAATATACCTTATTCACAAGCGGATTTACTCATATTTACACGAAAACTTATTTATATTAACATATCAAAATCATATAATATTGAGAATTTACTTAGAAGTTTTTTTACTACTTCAACATTTTAACCATTTATAATGATTTTATTCTGATTCACAATATAAATTATTTACATTCACACAACAATTTACTTAGATTCACATATCAAATATGATATTTTAAATATACTCCGAAATATGAATATGATTAATTTAGTTAGAAAAATTTTAACAATTCAATATTTTAATAATTTATAATAAATATACTATGATTCATTAAGTTAATTCCATTCACATTCACATAAAAATTTATTCAGATTCACATGACAATATCATATGCCATTGTGAATGTCAACAGTGAACAGAATAACAGTTCAGATTCACATGTCCATCTCAACTAGCAGAAATTTCGAAAAAAAATCATTTTTTGTATATCAATATGGATCTCTATTTGTAGATGATAAAAAGTTATAAATTTCTATATATTCAGATTTTTTTTCGATAAAAAATAAGCCCTAAAAATTTAAAAAACGAAGTAGGTTTTTTTATAATCCGGTAGATGCACGTCCACCGTAAAGTGTATAATCGTGTGGATGAGATTAATCCCTTGGTACCATGATTTATATTAGTCCGTTGGTACCATTATTTTGTTTTATCTATTATTATTATTATTATTATTAATTTTAATAATATTATTATATTATTATTGTTATTTGAGAAAATTTTATAATTGATCAATTTTATTTAAAAACATTTTTAATCGTTCATTTTTTATCGCTTACATGTATGATTGGTTAATGTGGTTTATAAAAAGTTGTGCATTTAGTCGTTTATGATTTTTATCCTTTCTCTTATTATTATTATTATTGTTATTATTATTATTTTTATTATTAGATTATTAATGCTATGGTTATTATTATATTATTATTGTTTTTATTTGACCAAATTTCACGATTGGTCAATATGATTTTACAAAAAATCGCATATTAAGTAGTTTATTTTTTATCGCTCATATGTGCAATTGTTGTATTCTTTTTTATCATCTTTATTATTAATACTAACCACGTAGTTGATTAATCATAAAATCTAAAAAAGTTAAAAGGTAATAATCATTATTTCAAAATTGTAAGAACAATTGGTTACTTTCTAATAAGTTCAACCTGATTTACACAACGAGTTATTAATGTACTACGAAGATTACTCAAGGATTTTTGCGATGATGTACCAAATAATTAATTGTTTATTTATGGAATCTATATGAGATTATTATTTATTTGAAATTGTAATTTCTAATTAATAAGTGCTATTTTTAATTAATATTTACCGTCTATAATATATAATAATTTATTACTATATATTGCATAAACTATAAAGTAATATTAAGGCATGTTTGACAAAACTAGTTGGAAGCTGGTAGCTGATAGCCAGTAGCTTGTAGCTGGTAGTTGGTAGTTGGAAGTTGAAAGCTAAAAGCTGGAAGCTGTAGCTTTTAGTTTGTATATGGCTGTTCGACAAAAGTAGCTGGAAGCTTTTAAAATATATAAAATTACATAAAATGACATTTGTGTAAAAACTAAAATTGAAACATAATTATGAATAAATGATTGCAAACTATGCTTTTTTAAAATTCTAAACTTTTACAATAGTAAGTTCCATAAAAAAGAGTAAATTACAATTTTGGTCCATGTGGTTTAGTCCATTTTTTGCATTAGTCCCTGAATTCGAAATCCCACCTTCTTGCCCTTATGGTTTGTATTTACTAACAAGTTTGGTCCTTAGCCCATGTCAAAAGACAATTTTACCATTTTTATTTCTTTTTTCTTTTTCTTTTAACACTTTATTTCTTTTTAATTATTAAAAATAAAGAAAAAAACCCACCCCAGCCTTAACTGTACACCATCTTCTTCCACCCGACAACAACCAACATCATTGAACCTACACCCTCGTGAGCCATAATCACCAACTAAACCCGTTACTTCTTTTCCCGACATCACCCTTACTCACTGTCAACTTCAACCATCCTTACGGTCACCTTGCCACCACCACCTTCACCCTACTACATTGCAATCGTCATTAACAACACCACCGTTCGCCACTTGATTCAGCCTACAAATAGCTAGGGAGATAAATGAGAGATGAGTTGGTCTTTGGTGACTAATGATACTCTCGATAAAGAACGAGGATGAATACTGACGAAATAGTCCAGATGATCTGTCAGAGCTGGTGTTTAGGAAAGGAGTTTGGTCGAGGTTCCTTCCCATCATGTTATGTGATTTGCGATGACATAAGGAACAATATCAATCATAGATGGGATGGTAGGGTCTAAATTTAAAGGCGTCTGAAATAGACATCACATAAGATTGTTAGAAATGGAAACGAGGTTCACCATTGTTGGATCCACTAAAGAGTAAGAAGTAACATCAAAAGAGGAGTTTACATCTTCTTGAGAGATCGTCGGAGAAGAAAGAGGCAATTAGAAATGGGAGGTGATGTGCGGCCCTGCAACTGCAATGTGAGAGAGAGAGAGAGAGAGAGATAGGGGAGAGGCTGTTGGGGTAATTGGGGGTGAGGGTGGGGGTGAGTTTTTTTTTTACTTTTTTTAATAATAAAAAATAAATAAAGTGTTAAAAGAAAAAGAAAAAAGAAATAAAAAGGGTAAAATTGTCTTTTGACATGGACTAATGACCAAACTTGTTAGTAAATACAAACCGTAGGGGCAAGAAGGTGGGATTTCGAGTTCAGGTGCTAATGCGAAAAATGGGCCAAACCACAGGGACTAAAACTGTAATTTACTCTAAAATAATTAATAGTCATATGACAACATAACAAATCTACTAGTAAAATCATCGTCGTTGAACATTCTATATCAATACAACAATATCATTATGGACACATTTCATATTATTAGATCATTCGTGTAATCTTCGTTATTTGTGTCACCGTGTGAGGGAATTCGTGAGTTGTGAAGATTTTATGAGAGGAGGTGAATGAAGTCGATGTGATCCTGGTGAAATAAAATCAGTCATGATCGTGATGAAAAAAGATGAGCACGTTAATAATTTTAAGGGCATTGAAGTAATTTAATTATAATTGGTATGAGTTTTCTTGTTAAACGCTACTTCAACTAACTTTTAGATAAGTAACGTTTTGTTTAAAATAAAAGCTTTAAGCTCGCGTCGCCGAACGAAACGTTTTGTTTTTATTAGAGATTTTTCCTAAAAGCTAGTAACTGGAAACAGTGATTGCTAATTTTATGTTTTTAATATCTAGCATGAATTTCAGATAAGGAAAATTTTAGTTTAAATTATTTATACATACGAACGAACTCATTGGATTTTAAAAGATTAAAAAATACTAGGTTTATTGCCAATATTTGTTCGTTTTTTATTAGAAAATACCAAAATGACTTGCAAATGAAAGTAGAAAGCAGGAGGTTTAGTGCTAACATTATATAACCCATACAATTTGCAAAGTATGATGTCAGCGTTTTCATACTGTTTATATTTCTATTGCGACAACTTTTTAACAAAATTACATTCAGCTCAACTGGCTGAAGCGCCTTCCTCTTCCAGAGGTTGCGGGTTCGAAGCATCTCTATTTCATTTTTATTGTTGCTGTATTAAATAATCATTATGATTATTTATATATTTTTATTGCACCAACAAACTGAGCTTCAGCTCAATTGGTCGGTCACGCGACTGGTAAGCTGGAGGTCCCAGGTTTGATTCCATTTCCTTTCACTCCTGTATATTTTTTTACTTTTCAATTTTAGCCACAATTTCTTATTATTTACAGTTTTTACCCCTTGCTTTTTATAATTTATAATTTTGATTCCAAAATTGCATTAAATCCAATTTTTATTTACTTTTACCCAAGTTTTCACACTATTTACAATTTAGATAACTTACTTTTTTACTTTACACTTTTAACATACATTTATTCTTTTATGTTTTGTAAAATTAAGTTTTTTTCCCACGAATTTGTTTTTAAATAATTATATTTTATTGAATTTTTTTTCAATTTTTTATATTTCATTTTTTGTGAATGATTTTATTTTATCTATGACTTTTCATTTTTATGCATGTTTTCAAATTTTTATTCATATTTGCTTTTTTTCCTATTTTTAACATTTCTCCGTTTCTATAAAATTTGTTACAAACACCCGTAGCAATGCATAGAATGTTACCCCTAGTTGATGGTAATTTGGAAAGTAAAATATAGTTATAAATTTAGTAAAGTCATTTTAATTGTATATATATTGGAGTAAATTACAGTTTTGGTCCATGAGGTTTGGAGTCATTTTCGTATTGGTCCTTCAACTAAAAATCCAACATTATTGCCCCTGTAGTTTCTATTTACTAACTGGTTTGGTATTTAGTCCATGTCAAAAGATATTTTTACCCTTTTTATTTCTTTTTTCATTTTCTTTTAACACTTTATTTATTTTTATTATTAAAAAAAAGAAAAAACCCACCCCCACCTCAAATTACCCCACCGGCCCAACCGGATTTACAGATGCGCTTCGCCTGAAAACGAGTCTAGTTGGGAACTCGGCGTCGAAATCATAGAGAGGTGGTTAGGCCGGTGGGGTAATTGGGGGTGGGGGTGGGTTTTTTTTTTAATAAAAAAAATAAATAAAGTATTAAAAGAAAATGAAAAAGAAATAAAAATGGTAAAAATGTCTTTTGAGATGGACTAAGGACCAAATCTATTAGTAAATGGAAACTATAGGGGCAAAAATATGAGATTTTTAGTTTAAGGACCAAATACGAAAATGACCCCAAACCACAAGGACCAAAACTGTAATTTACTTTATATATTATGATGAATTTTTCATGACTAATGAATTTTTTTGTACATTAGAAAATACAAGACACCTAACGTAACGATTTTGCATTTGCAAATAGAAATGGTAAATCCTTTTGGCTGGGTGGGGTGGGGGGGGGGGGGTAGGGGTAGGGGATGGCAAAGTCAAATAGTGCTTTGTAGGAGCATGATGAAAACTACATCCACTTATCAAACCATTTGGTGAAGGGAACGAAGGATTAAATCAAGCACCACCTCACCACAACCTTTATAAAATGGGCTGACGTTACAAAAGTTGTGACCTTGTAGGGTTTCCTTATCATCAGAAGAGCTCTAAAGACACGTGTACAGTGAGGATTAAGACTTCAATCACACTCAAAACCCTATCACAAGATTTAAGTCTCCCCACCAAAACAAGATGATAAGAACAGCAGTATAAATAAGAACCCTAATGCCCAACCAAATTTCCAAGTTACTCTGACTCACATCACCTGCAACACTAGATTCTTGGGAGAGATATAAGAAAGAAAGAAAAAGAAAAAGAAAATGGGCCAAGAAGATGAGCTGATGATGCTGATGATGATGAGGAAAGGGCCATGGACCGAACAAGAAGATGTTCAGTTGGTTTCTTTCGTGAACATGTTTGGTGATCGACGATGGGATTTCATAGCAAAAGTTTCAGGTTTGAAGGTGGCGGGAGATACAAAATAAAAACATAGGTAGTAATTGATTATTGAAAGGGTTAAAGGTCTTGTTGCCATGGATATATATTACTTAAAAAAGATATCTACTTTTGCAAACAAAAATAATCTTCTATTCTCCTTCTGTCTGACCTGCCCAAATATAATTTGGGAATTATTTTTTTTCTTGAATTTTAATTATTCAGGTCTAAAAAGAAGTGGAAAGAGTTGCAGATTGAGATGGGTAAACTATCTACACCCAGGTCTAAAAAGATGCAAGATGACTCCTCAAGAAGAGCGTCGAATCCTTGAGCTTCACTCCAAATGGGGCAATAGGTTTGCTTTTTTCTCCATTAATTATTTATTTTTTTATAATTAATTTTAATCTGTGTTTCTTTAATGTTTATTGTTCGAAAAAACATGCAAATTTGTAATCGAATAATTTGGTAAACCCCATATTCCAAAGCTTTCATTGGACTTATTTTTCTAATTTCCTATCTGATTATTCGTATTCAGGATTCAAAAGGGTTTTTATGTAAATATTTCTTTTATTCATGATATTTATTAGCACAAGTATAATAACAACTTATTATTTATTCCTTATTCGCTTTTATAACTTTTGCTCTAGTTCATGGACTTCTAAAGCTAAATAGAATTATTCTACAATTGCATGTCGTGTCCAACTTACGTTATAGACTTATATTCTTTGATCATAAATATATTCTTGAAAGGTTGGCAAATTGGTCTTCGTTTATACCCCTTGAAATTTGGAGGGTGAAATTTGTAATAACAATAAGGTTTGGCACTTATGGTTCTCTTTTCCTACAATATGATATTGTTTAAATAATCTTAAAACATTTACGTTAGTCATATTATTTTCGGACGAACATTCAATTAAAGGTTACATGACTCGCTACGATCACATCAATATTGAAATTTATAACAATCTCTGTTGAAATGAGAAAGCTATATATAATATCAAAATACAAGCTTTAGAAAAAAAAAGAGCTAGTCCGTACACAACAATTTTTTTACCATATACAACAATAATATGTTTTTTATGCATACTGTACAAATTGTCTAAAAAATAAATGGTTGTAGATGAAAAAAAACTGTTGTGATTGTCTGATTGATAACCTCTAAAAAAAAAGTTAAACCATTGAAGGAAAATTTTAAATTAATGATATAACAATTTGGAGGGCGGCCAATAATAATTAGCTGTGACTGAAGCAAGTCTATATACGTCCCCACACTTACACTCATCATATGCCTCTTGGCCATTCCAATGACAAGAAATGACAAAGAACAAGTTGTATTATCTTATTTGTTCACTTTAAGTTTAGCCGTGTTTCATAGAATATTATTATTTTATGTTTGTTTTTCTTGAGTTTATCAACATCTTTTTGTTGTTTTGTATGTATCATGATTTTTAAATTGACGTTGGCAGATGGTCAAGGATTGCTAGAAAGCTTCCTGGACGAACTGATAATGAGATTAAGAATTATTGGAGGACCCATATGAGGAAAAAGGCCCAAGAAAAGAGAAGGGAATTATCTCCTTCTTCATCGCTCTCAAATTCCTCTTCGTACTCGTCAATATGTACTAGCAATCCTACTGTCGATCTAATGACAATGACAGACCCCAACGAAAAAAGCTTCTATAACACCGGGGGGTTAGAAATGTTGGCTATCACAAACGGCAAAAGCAATTACAACGTGGATAATATTGCTACTAACAACAGTAGTGAAGGACAAGATGGGTATAATTCGATGGATGAAATATGGAAGAATATAGATTTATTAGAAGACGATGGTATAAGACCTATTTTTGGCACGTCCAACGAAATAACACCTTCTCCCATATGGGATTACTCTCTCAACACGTTGTGGATGATTGATGGCCAAGAGGAGATAGCAAGCAATATGTTTTTTTTCCCGACAACAAGCGAGCAATCTAGCATAAGATTAACCGGCTAAATTGGTTTTGAATCATAATTTAATTGGTTGTTGATATTATGATATTTAATTCAACTCTTAATATACCATGCCATGGTATTGAAATAATACAATCAACCGATTAGATCTGTTGTAAATTACATGTTATCTCTCCCATATTACATTTGCACGTGTAGATACTATATATCGTTTACAAGATATTTGATTATATTCTGTATGATAAAGGTTACGCCCTTTTTGTATTCCTAGATGTGCATGTGTTAAGCAGGATTTGTGTATCGCATCATGTAACACCCCATTTCTACTGTTTGCAAATACTGTATAAATATAGAAATACAAAAATACGGTTTATCAAAAACCGATAATTTAAATGCTTAAAACAGTGGGTGTACAAATCCATATCAAAACTAACCATAGTAAGCAAGAAATGATTAAACATTGAGTCCAAGGTAGGAGCTAATTCGAGCTCCACTCCAGCTAAACTTCATCCAATTATAGCATATCATCTTAACCCGGAATACATGGCATAAAAATAGAATACGTAAGATAATAATGTCTCGTGAGTTACATGAGTTTTAGACTCAAAGCTTTAACTTCTTTTTCCAACTTTTTGTAAATTTATAACATAAAACTTCTGTCAAAACTTTATAGTAATAATACACTATAACTCTTTACTTCTCGAAACTATTTCATAACATACTTTACAAAAATAACATCTTTCAAAACTTTATAGTAGTAACATACTATAACTCTTTACTTCTCAAAATCACTTCATAACATACTTTACAAAATAGCTTCTTTCTTACTTTCTTTGACTGGTTTTATAAGCTTGCTGAATTTTTATACTTAGGGCTTTAATCACCATAAGTGATACCCAAGTCTCTATGGCTAGAAAAAACGGATCAATCCTCACCATAGAAGTGCTGAGGCAATCTACTTCGCGATGGGGTTTTTTCCCAGTAGACCCCTTACCTAACCCGGGTAGGTTGGAACATAGTTCCCTTACTAACGCTGCTTGCTACAATTACCAGTCATACAAAACATTTTCTGCTTACTTTAACAATTACTTACTTACATAGTGGCTAATTGCCAAACTTCACCATTTCTTGTCTTTATGGCTGAATGCCAAATTCATAACTTTTGTTTCACATAAACCATATGTTTAAAACATGTCTTTATAACATTTTAGGCTTAATGTCAAATCATACTTTCCAAACATCTTATGACTATATGCCCATTCATACTTGAAAACATATACAATTTGTAACCAAAATATACTTCTTAAACACATTATGGCTATATGCCTATCCATACTTTCAAACATGTACAACTTGTATTTCAAAATATATTTTCACATAATTGGTACATAGACCAACATACTTTCACTTAATATAATTTGTAGTTCAAAACTTAGCTTCAAATATAGCATTATACTTTCACAACAATTTAGAAACAATACTTTTGCATATAATTTCACATATAGAAATTTTATAGAAAAATCTTGAAAATACTTATTTGCCATGTACCCCAGAATGGGTAAAAATACTGCATGTACTCACCTTGTCTAGTTAGAAAAGTCTAACTCGAATCACTTCTTTCCGTTGTGTTTTTCCTTTCCTTCAACTTTACTCCTTAATACCTAAGGAGTTCATTTAACATTCTAGTTAATACAAGATAGGCCTTAGTAACAATTAAAGACCTCTTAATCTACATCGTAATAGATTAATATCACATTATTAACTCATTTTTAGATTTTGACATCTAAGACGCATGGTCAAAGAATTGACCATAACTCCCAACTCAGAAACCCGAATGACACAAACTCAAACATTCTGGAAAGTAGACACAATACATAACAAGTCTCGAGAAGGTACCGAGACTTGAATCACACTCTAAGACCTTAGAAAATAAGTAACAAGATTGACAGTGCAATCTGTCACAAATCTGGATTAACGGAGGAATCACCAATTCCATTCCACTTGGGAATGGAATCAAGGGAAACCCTCTTACATAGGTATACTAGATATAACCAAGAGACTACCCTCCGAAATTCAGACCCAAAAGACAAACCAATTAAGAATTAAAAATCATACAATATGAGGGAAATGAGCAGCAACATTTCTGTCACAACACAGAATAGGTTGACAAGATTTGTCCAACAACCTGACTTCTGAAAGGAAATAAGTCAAGCCTTTTGGATGAGTTGCACTAGACATGAAGATAAAGCTCTCATCCAAAAATCAAACTCAAAGCATAAGCCAACTGAGAATTAAAAATCGTGCAACAATGACAATGTGCACAGCTACAATTCTGGTTCAGTCAAAGAGAAGGCATTGGAACCCTAGCTTCATAATGGAATTGGATCAAGCCCTCTGGATGTAACACATTAGACATGAGGATGGAATTTCCCACAAAATTTCAGACCTAAACTATATACCATTTGGGAAATAAAAATCCCACAAGTTGACCTAGGTGTGCAGCAGCCAATCTGTGGAGGTCGGGTTGCACACACCAAAATCCAAACCAAAACAATGAACTGGGTAAATTCCTTTTGGTCGAATATGGCTCATGACAAGGTTCTTCTCCACACAAAATTTCAGAACAATCCAGTGAACACACGATTTTACAAGAATTTCATAACACAATTGGACACAGAAATCATACTCATAGAAATCGGGTTCAAAACCTTAGAAAACGACTGAACGAGGTCTGAGCCCCAACTGATGAACTGAAAAAGACATCGAGACGAAACTATGGGCACTGGAATCACCTAATTTGGACATCGTATGATTTTTCTACGAATTATACAACATAGGACAGATTCTTACCTTAAATTGTTGAAATACTTATTAGATTAGCTAAGGTTTCATTAAATCTTCCTCCCATTTGCTTCTGCCGTAGCCTCAAAATGATCAGCCAACAATGGGAGATATTTTCTCCCTTTTATACTTCCCATTTTTACACTGTAGCCCCTCAATTTCCATATCTTGAACTTTGGCCACAAAAATCAATTTTTATCACATAAAATTTAGTTTTCTTACATTTTTAGTCCAAAAACCAAAATATAATGTCAATATGAATCCTACATATGGTCAAATGACCAAATTACCCTTTTATGGTAAAATGACCAAATTACCCTTTTATGGTAAAATGACCAATTTACCATTTTTCACCAATTTTCTCCAAACTCTTGGAATTTTACTACATTTCCCACTATATTATTTTAAAACTTTTCAAAATATTTTGGTCTTTACCTTAAGTATTTTCTCGAATACAAATTCAAGATTTTTGGGTCGTTACACATCAGGTAGCCATGTATGTGTTTCATTAGGAAAATCATCATTGCAATGATCCCTTGCTTAACTGCTAAATAGTTATTGAACTGCACGCATAAATACTAATGCACATATAATTCTCAGGGGATGTTAATAGTTTAGATGCGTTATTAAAGTAATTATTAGGATGTTTAAGAAGAATAAGATAATTAATTAGTTGCAACAAAACAATAAGGTTTTGAGTAATCGTCCAAAAAATATATTTTATTCTATCTAACTTATCTGTTCGTTTCTAAATGTAATTACTATTGTTAAAAAATCAGGAAATTAAATTTTGTACTAAATATTGCAAAACTAGTTATCACGACGATTTATAAAAAAACTCTGGTTTATTTAAAACTCCCAAATGCATATTTGAATTTTATTTTTATTGCGGCTAAAAACCTGGAACCAAAACAACATTTTTCATCTGGAATTTAGCAAGAGGATCTTTTAATAATTTTGAACACCAGAAAATATAAACATATATATGTAATGTTAATGGAAAAAGGGCCATTCAGAAAATGAAAACATGATTAATTTAGGGATCACTAGAAAAGGAGGTATCAGCGACGGATTTGTAAAGGATCAACGACTGAAAATAAAAAAAAATCGTTTTTCTCGAAATTCCTACCAGTTACCAACGGCTTTGAGTGGGATTAGGGACGGATTTTGAAAAAAGTCCTATCCATTGCTAATCGGACGGTGTTCCTCGGTAAATTTAGGGCATTTCATATTTTCAGTCGCAAATTTATTAGTTCCCTCCTAATTTTTCATTCCCCCCAATGACCCCCGCTCCCGATTTTACGACCTCACTTCTGCTCCCTCCCAAATCAGACATTCTATCCTAATTTCTACCGCCTACCGCCCTACCCCACTCCAACATCAGTGATTCCGATCGCCCCAACCACACAGTCGATGATTCTGGCTACAACATTGGTCATTCTATAACCCAATTTCTTCAGGACTGGTACTCTATTTTCAGTAGTGAAACGTCGCCGATTCCGGCCACTTCCACCCGCAATGAAGGTAACATTCTTTACCTAGATTCTCTTTGACTTCTATTGAAATGGATTTTTTACACTGTAGTTGGGTCGTACAACTATAACCATTCTTGACCTAGATTCCTTTTGTGATTTTAAATAGCTTCTTCGATTCTTGGTTCTTATTGTGAAAAATTCTAGTTAGTTTTTCATCCTATTTTGGTGGTTTTAATTTTAATGACGTGATGGAGATGAGCAATGGATGAACAAATGATGCCTTAGTTTTCTGTTCATTTTAAATACAATGAAACTCAAGGCTTGCTGTTCATCGATAAATTCATGCCATATATTTACTTGAACTAGAATGTAGAGTTTTTGGGATAGAGAATTTCTGTGAATCTAGTTTATGTGCTATTCTGTTTTGTTTTTCAGCATTGAAATGGCGTCATCATATCTTCCAGCCACATCAAAATCACTTGACCTAGCTTCAGAAGCCAAGTCGACCTGAAGCCATCACCATACTCTACCATATCCTAGACAACCCCCTGTATATATATATTATTCTGTACCACTGCTTGTCAAAGAACAAGCAATGAGTATTCAAAAGCTTTAACCCTTTATGGTTTTGTAAAAGAAATAAGGAAATTGGATTAGAAGTTACTTCTTGTTGACATTGACTTGCCAGAAAGTAAATTACATTTCTCATTGAGAAACCTTCCACGGGAAAAGACGCACTTGCTTCTGTTAGATTCTAACAGCCGCAAATGCAATTTATGTCTCACCTACATAACAGAGAACCGTCGATTTACAGAGTAGAATGGGATTCTGGTTTGATGTTTCATAACGATTTTCGTCTGTGGGTCGTTAAATCTATCTATCCAGCTATTGTTTTTCATTTGAACGGCCGTTTTACTCTTGGACCCAACATGAAAAAACAATATACCACACACACCTAATTCTTAATTATCTCTTGATTGAAATTTATTGCAATTTTATTTTAGTCATCTCAAAGTGTATAAGTATTAATTTGTCCTTGGCCCACATATAGTTTTTCATTGTTTTTTATATTTTGTAACTAATTGAATATGAATACAATTTGCATCAGGCAGTCTCACTCCAATTACATTATAGGTGGGGTGCTACTCATGAACTCTTTCATGTTTGATGTGGTCCTCATTCTTCTTTGATTCGACAGGCAGCCTCACTCTAATTTTGTTTTCTAAAGATAACTAGTAAATATATTCCTATTATAATCTTAGTCGGCTTTAATGGGTTTTTATTATGGTCAACTTGATGTTGAATATATGTTTATATATTATTGAAGTAATATTGTAAATCTATATTATTGGTGCAGTAAATGTTGGAAGTTACTATTGATGGACAAAGAATCGGCAATTAAAGCACCGGTATCTCGCTAACTTTACATGCTCGATCGATTCAAGGTACTTGCTAGCTACAACTTGTCACGATTTGCGGTTTAAATGTTTTTGAACTATCTTTTGAAATCCAATGTTCCAACTTGTTCTAGAAGCTGTTATTTAGGTATTTCTTTTTATTTGTTATTTACATTTTGTATCCATGGCTCGTTACTAGTAGAAGGGTTGTTTGCAAGAAAAAAAAAAAAAAAAACTAACCTGATGGTTTTTTACCAAACTATTCATTATAGAATCCTACTCTCAATGTTTTCCAATTTCAATATGATACTTTGGAAGATTATAGCATATTCCTTTCATTTTGCCCAAATTACAGCATTGTACTTTATAAAATTTCTCTATTAAGATTGTACTTACAAAATCTACCTTTTATATTCACATTTTAATTGTAGGTTGAATATGAACAGGTGTTTGAGGACATGCACAATGAGATGCAGAAGGACATGTGTGTTGCAATACAACCACAAATATGTGAACAAAAGAATGTCTTTCTCAAAATCGGATATCATGTTCTAACTTTGGTAGCCGCATATAATGTTCTTAGTCTGCAAATCGAATATTATGTTTTGATTTTGAAGTCGAATGTTAAATTTAAAATTTTATATGACGATTTTGATTATAGAATTGTGACACATTTGATTCCTAATATACCATTGTTAATTATAATAAGAACAAGAATGAATTTTGGTTAAGTGACAGATTTCCAACCTGTTTCAAATAACTAATGGACAGAAAATCAGTCGTTAATGCATAATCAGCGATGGATTTCAGCACAAATTAGCGACGGAACAACGAGAGATATCATCTTTTTCTGTAAATTTACCGACACATTAATCCGTCGCTGTATCCGTCGCAAATATGAAATAGCCCCTCGCTAATGCTGTCTTTATATATTAGCGACAAGGCTTTTTCCAACAAATGTTCCGTCACAGGTGACATTCAGCGACGAATTTCCGACGAATTTATCAGTCTCTGATGCCCAAGTTTCTAGTAGGGGAAATGTGTGTATGAATTATCATAAAAAGATATGCATTTCCTTATCATGTTCTTCCTTATGTTCTGGTCTTATCTCATGGTTAAAACAAAAAATGGTTTGTAAGGAAAATAAAGTATAGAACTGTATAAAAAACATTATAAAATTTTGTTTTTAGTATAAAAAATATCATCAAACTAAAGTATTTGTATATGTATATAATTGTTGAAGTTATCAATTTATTCAAAAAAACATATTCCTATCACTGTATAGATGGATTAAAGGAAAATGACTTAAAATTGTAGCAAAGCTTCAAATTTGAAAAAAAAAACTTTCAACTTTATTTAGTAGAAAAAATACCATCAAATTGTAGAATTTGTATATTTATGACCATTGAAGTTGTCAATTTATTAAAAAAAAATACTTTTCCATTATCAGGTGATGAGAATGGTTTCAGAACCGAACCGACCCGAAATCAAGAAAATCGAAATAGAGAATTGGAAAATCAAGGAACCGAGAACATAACAGATTTAGTTGGGTATGTACCGGTTCATTTTATTAGAGAGAGATCAGACGTTGAGAAACACATACGAGATTGGTCAACAAAACCCTCTTATGGGTCAACCTAACCCGAATGGGAAGAAGGGGGTCAGCCAAACAGCGGTCCTTTGTTTAATAGGTAAGGAAACACGTCTTAAATATGACAAATATTGAGACAATTTCGAGAAGCTAACGACTACATGTATATTGTGATATTATTGGATCCACAAATGAATGTTGATTTCTTAGACTTGCCTTTCAGATGTTGGTCATGTATACTGAAGCGGATAAAAATCTTATGTCAACCCTAGATATTGATATGAAGGTTAGGTGTTTGGGGGTTTAAAAGAACATAATAGTCAAGATATGGTTTGTGGTGATGACGAGAATGACTTTAGGTGATTATATAAACGTGACGAAAAACAACTCATTTTCATTGGAAACGGAGCTAAAAAGATGCTTGAATTAGTAGATAACTCCATACAATAGTGACTTTAATATTCTTTTGTGGTGGAAACAAAATGTCTTGCGTTTTCTAATTGTTTCCCGGATGACCAAATGTGTAATATTATTAATTTCAAATGTTTATTAAATTTTAGGATTTACAAATTTATATGTTTATGTTGTTAGATATCTTGGCAATTCAAATTTCGACTGCGTATCATCTGAGTCGTCATCTAGTACTAGTAGGTGCATATTATAAATCGGTACCCGATACGAGGACCAAACCGATACGGTATCCACATAGTTCAGTTTGGTTCTTGGTTTTTTGAATTTTCAATTTCCAGTTTGGGTATTTTAAGTCCCATGTAGATTCGATCTAGTTCCGAAACTAATCTCATTATTCGGTAATGTAAATGTGTTTTAAAAACGGATTACACCCTGGCCCATAGGCCGATCCTGAAGCCTTTAAACCTAGTAGTGCATGCATTTGAAGCAAAAATACGTCATGTGATAAACACTACACTATAACAACGTTCTTATAAATATGTAAGTAGTTATGAAGTTACAATGGTCTTTATTATTCATTTTAATGTATTGATCTAACAACTAATACATATCTTGTCATTAACTTTTGTTTGTAATAAAAGTTTAATAAAAAGGAATCGGTTGTAGAGCATCTCCAATGATAACATTTTCTAAAAACTTTTACTATTTGAGACTTTTTTAGCATTAGAGATAAACGTTTTTTAGAGGTCACTCTAATCACTTACTAAATTTTAATATTTTAATCCTCTTATAGATTTTGTCCGTCATGGTTCTTATATTTACAAACATTTCATTTTACATTCTGCTTATATTTATATATTAATTTTTATTTTATTTTATGAGTAGTTAATCTAATTAACAGAATATGCAATAAAAGACTACTATATTTTAAAGAAATGTATGTCCTTAAAAAAAACTGTTTTTAAAACCTTCTAAATGACATGGATATCCTTCGTGTCCGACAAGACGTCTACTCAAGCAAGGGACTACCATGGCGTCCACTATGATATTGCTTTTGATGTGTGCAAAAATATTCCCAACCCTCAATTCAATCAAAATTCTGATGCAAATGAGTATCACTCGCACTAGGGACTTAAAGCAGTGGGAACAAAGAAAACCAGAGTGTGACATGAAGCATTACAAAATCTTAGATGAAAAACCGGTATGTGATTCATGGCATTCATTCTTAACCACAATGCACATCTAGATACTACTATTGAATATTGAAACAGAATCAAGAGATGTGAGGTTGGTTTGTTCTGAAAGTGATTACAATGAATATATAGCGTGGGACCCACTTCTAAATTGGATCAATGCACCACACTTGTTAGCACTAACCACCACCCAGTAGCGGAGCTACATGGGGCGGAGGGGGTACAACAGCACCCCCAAAATTTTTAATAAATAATAGCGAGTTATCGAAAGTAATTGACAGATGAGAGCATTCCTTTTATGTTTTGTTTTTCTGTATCCTCTTTGACTTGAAATCATCCATGTGAATCAAAAGAAAAAAAAAAGGAAAGGGTAAACGAGGAGATAAGGAACACATTAAAGATGGAAAGAACGTTTAATCATGAGAATGAGTGAAGGTGGCGGCTGGATAATTTTCTTTATTTAGAGGGAAAATAGGTTTTGGAGCAAAATAAATTCTTATGAAAATAATAAAGTACTTGTTGAATAGAATAAAAAATTGAATTTGTTTCGATGAATTTTGAGTTGATAAAGTTAAACGAAAAGATAGATTAAATTATTGTAAAATAATTTGTTAATAAATATTTAAATAAAGCTATCATTTATAAATTAAAATATTATATTACATATCTTCATTATATCTAGATACATTTTATTATTACTTTTCAATTATCATTTATTAAGAATAAACGACACAAATTTTGATATGGTTTGTGTTAATTTGTATTATTCCTTTCAATAAAATATTTTTTACTTAGAATTATTCTTAGGTGTAATCTTGTAATTTTTGTGTATATTATGGTTTTGAGATGTTTTGAGATGTACAAATCTAAATAGTAAACAATTTTGTGTAGTACTATTTTGACTTTCAATAATGTTTGTATCCCCGTATCGAAATTTCTAGATCCGCCACTGCCACCACCCCCACCATGCACCAACACAATCACAGCCCAAATCATCCACTTGATCGGACAATGATTCAAAGGATTCCCGTTTAATTGTCTCTTAACAAAATAATTTCAATTATTTTGTTTGTGGGGTATGCCACTTTTTCGAATTTCTGCATGCGTTGGGCCTTTAATTGGTTTTAGGAAGATAAAATGTGCCATTAACCTAGCCGATGTTTTATAAGTAGGGACCCTGCCGAACTTTAAAACATAACAAAATAATTTCAATTATTTTGTTTATGGAGTATGCCTTTTTTTCGAATTTCCGCATGCGTTGGGCCTTTAATTGGTTTTAGGAAAATAAAATGTGCCATTAACCTACCCAATGTTTTATAATTAGGGACCCTGCCGAACTTTAAAAAATAACAAAATAATTTCAATTATTTTGTTTATGGAGTATGCCTTTTTTTTTCGAATTTCTGCATGCGTTGGGCCTTTAATTGGATTTAACTTTAAGAAGATAAAATGAGCCATTATATTGGCCGATGCTTTATATTTAGGCACCCTCCCGAACTTTAAAAGTTGGGCCTCAATTTCACCAGGATCCTGTCCTTAGGGCTTAGATTGTAACCAAGTAACCACGCTTAGCCCAACGTCCATCTTTAATTATAACGAGCAGTGATTGTGGCGTTGTGGTGAGTTTATTAACTACATATTTTTTGATTAAATAAATAAATATTGGTATAAAGCAAATTAATTAAAAAAAATGAAGGTAAATCCAATTCCTATATATGGACTATTTATGTAATTTTATCTTAGACATTGATGATTTCTATAAATTTGTTACACATACCGGTTCTTTAAATTTGTGTTATGCATATGGAGTATTTCTGTAATTTTGTCTTACATAGTGACCATTATTGTAACTTGTTAAATAGGGACTATTTTCACAACTTTCTCAAATATAGTGATCATTCCGTAATTTTAACTTAAACAGGGTCGTTTTAATAATTTTGTTACAAAAAAACTATTTCTATAAAAAAAATTTCTTTCACATTAAATATTTTTGTCATTTTGTTTATTTATAAACTATAGGACTAAAAGAGCAATTTACTAATAGAATATTATTGATTTGATTTGACTTTATAAATAATGGTTTACAACATGATAAATGTTATATTATTAAATGCTATATATATAATGAAGTCTCGATAATCAATAAAGCCGGGGCCAATACTCAATACTCACATGTTCAATGGTTTTTCTTTAAGCGTCTTAAGAAAAACTCGATAACCCAAATGGGTCACCGGAATATAAGAGATCTATATATCTTATAAAAGAAGCATATTTCCAAGCACCACATTGATTTGAAACTTCCATGTCTTTTCATATTTCTAATGACTATTCAAGATACAAATATAATTTTTTTTCTCTTTGTCCCACATTGATTCGCATACATATATGATCTTCCATCTTTCTCTTATATAATGCCACTTATTTGCTTCCACTATCCATCAAGTTTGATCATAATATGACTTTCAAGTCTACTATTAGTGATCATTTTATCATAAAACAAGTTTTTAACACAAAGTTTTAAAGTATTCTACTAAATTTATTCAACTTTTTGAAGTATTGAAACTCAAAAATGAAAATTAAAATTACTCAAAACTTTTAAAAACCTGATTACGTTGAAAGTTTATATGTCGTTTGTAAAAAATGTAAGCGATGTAAACATTTTTTCGACTCAAGAGTATGTATATACATAAAAATTTTCATTTGTGAATATTTTAAATATCTCATATAAAAAGATCATTCGAAACAATATGATTCAACATTAATAATTTATCTTTTATTATATTATTTTGATTTTTTATTTTGTCCCACATTGCTTCACACATCTATCTAACTTTTCATCTTTCTCTTATATGATACCACTAACTTGATTACATTATCCATGAGTCTTGATCATAATATGACTTTTAAGTATGTCATAGTAAAAAAATGACAATGGTGTTGACATTTTTTTTTTAGATTTACGCGATATATGTACATAAATTTTTTGAATAACAAACGTTTAAGCATTGTTCAAACAAACTAAGTTGAACTATTTTATATATATATATATATATATATATATATATATATATATATATATATATATATATATATATATATATATATATATATATATATATATACACACACACACACACACACACACATTATAAGAAAATGTTATCGAAACAATATGTTCTAAGATAAATTATTTATCCTTCACCATATTAATTTGAAATTTTTTATTTGTATCAGATTGTTTCACACATTTATATTTTAATCTTTATCATACCAAATTTTCCACAGTGTATTATTAATTAGTAGTCAATTTATCATGAAAACATATTTTTATCTTATAGTTTCAATAGATGTTACTATTTTGTTTTAGCTTCAAAAACATTGAAACTAAAAAGATGAATATTAAATTGGGTTAAAAACTATTAAAAATGGATTAGGTTGCAAGTTCATAACGTCATAGTTCAATATGTGGTGACAACGTTGATAACATTTTCCGATTTAATAAGATTTATATGTATATATAAATTTCAAATGGTAAATGATTGAACATCGTTCAAACTTAAAACAAATTTATTTATCTACATAATAAATCTTATAGGAGAGGCTATTCAATCAATGTGGATAAACTTTTATCATGTATCACATTAATTTGAGTACTTTTAGAAAAAAATAGAAGTGGGCACCAGTGGTTACCCAACCAAATTTCACAAGATCGGTCTCAAAGCTCGAACCAATGCTTCATTGAATGTTTTAACCGTTTCTAAGCCGGTTACAATCAATAACACAAAAAAACAAATATATCAGGAAAATAGTTTTAGCCTCTCTACTTATAAAGACTTGCTTTCCCTTGGAAATTGTTTATTAAATTATGTGAGATGAGAAATATATTAGCCTCTTTACTTATATATGTTTGATTTTACTTTAGTTGTGTTTCTTAAGCGATGTGAGATAAGAAAATGAAATAAAATAACACACTATAAAAGAAAGTTTGATCCCACATCGTAATGATAAACCAACTTAAGAAAATTTTTTATTCTATAAATAAATTCCTCCTCAAAGTAAAACAATTATATAAATGATTAGTCTCTGTTCTTATAAACAAAAGCGTATTATTCAAAATATTTGAGTGGCAATGAAAGCCTTTGCCAAACTATAGCAAAATATATACAATATCCCTCAATTTTATCAATGCACAAAGTGTAGGTAGATGATATGAAAAATCATGTAATTTGAGATAATTATTTATCTTGAACCATATTATTTCTAATTTTATTTTATGAATTGTATTCATTTATTGTAATTTTTACAGTTTTTAGTCTTCTAAAATTTTGATACATGTATCTATTATCATATAATTGAAAATAATAATGACATTTTATATAAACTTTTTAAAAATGGTATGAGAATAACATGTATTTGTCTATATTTTAACTATATAATTTTCTTTCTGCGCAACGCGCGGGCATTCGCCTAGTTTGGTATAAACGTTTGAAAATCCTAGTTAGCTGGAGTAAACAGTACGTAATATCACTTAATGAACAATTACTGTACCAATTTTTTTGAGTAACATTTTGTTTACTCGGTTAGGAGGTTGATTATGCAATCAAAATTGACAAAAAATTGTTTAGAACAGTCAAAATTTAAAAAAAAAAATTCAGCTAATTGTGAAATCTAAAGGGATTTAGATAAAGTATTACGTAACAAGTTGAGGCTAGCCCACTTGGCTAACAAGGTGTTTACTAACAAGGAGGTCATGGGTTCAAACCCTGACACTAACAGTAGGAGTAGGATAGATTTGCCGTTCAAAAAAAAAGATAAAGTATTACGTATGAGGTTCTATCTCAAAATCTTGAGTTCCTACTGGTTCATAAAAGTCAATGTAATATTTTTCTTGATAATCAATTTATAAAATGTATGGTCTATATCTATATACTATGTAATCCGTTTAGAAAGCTTGTTAAAAAAATAACATTCGAAAGAAAACAAAGTGTAATGGGATGTCTTTGTACATTTTGTCTCCCTCGGATGTCTTGGTTATGTAGGTCCATTAACCCTTTTAAAACACTGTAAAAAATAATCATTGTGCTTCTGTAAATGACAATTTATGTCAAATTACACTAGTCTTTACCAACTAAACAAAGTGAACAAAAAGACACTTCGACCATCTCTAAAAGTAAATTAATAGGTACCCCCACTGGCCTTTTTGTCACATAATTTGTTTGTAGAGACTGAATTTTTGACAAATTCTAGGAACTGCGAAACACGAGTTTCAGACTTGTGTTTATCGGTGGCTAGCGTGACAAAATAGTCAGTAATGTATGAGTGTAAATATGGTCGAATTTTAACCCGTTTGTTTATTCATTTGTGGGCTTAAATAAATATTATGACAGCAGGAACCGAAAATATTTTCTTGTACCAAGCCGATCATCGCGAGAATAGAATCAAAGAGTGATGATCGAATGTATGAGTTTTGTTGCACTTTCGAGAGTTGAAAAATCTCTCCATTGGCAATTTCTTAAAAGAAAACATAATGTATGAATGTAATTGTTGAATGTATTCTGATATCACGTTCATTCAAATTTCAAAGGGTACAAGACATATACAACAATCAAATTTCAAAGGGTACAAGATATATACAACAATCAAGTATGGAAGGGCCAACCAAACACTAATGTCGAATACAAAATAGGGCGAATACACAAAGCCTGGTACAACAAGATATGCCCACTTATAAATTAAATAATAGAAGTCCCGCCTCTTCCTCAACCAACCCCCCCACCCCCATTGTGGAGTTTGAGCGTTCGGTCTTGACTAACGTTCAAACTGGATCTTAAGAAATATAATAGATGCCAGCCCCTTGGTAAAAATATATTAGCATACTGAGAGGTGGACGAGACATGGCAAACTTTGACTTGTCTCATAGCAACTTTGTCGTGAACAAAATGGATGTCAATCTCTATATATTTTGTTCCTTGATGTTGAACGGGTTTGGTCGTAAGATCAACGACACTTACATTGCCGCACGAGACAAGTATCACACAGTAGCTGAATGTCGAACATTTGGTGGTGGAATAGTTCTCCCAATCAGTGTTTGAGTACAACATGAGATAGGTGGAGGGGGACGCAAAAAACTAAAGACCATAGGTGGTGGTACAACGAATTACCCAAAGGATCCATTTGAAAGCCGCCAAGTGAGGTGCTATAGGATCATGCATATGTAGGAATATATGTTTTACAACATAAGTGAGATCAGGTTTGGTAAACGTGAGGTACTGAAGAGTCGGGGCCAGATTTCGGTACAATGTAGGGCAATAACTGGAGGACCTGTAACACTTAATTTGGCTGAAGTATTAGCCGACGAGCAGGCTGATTTGAATTAAGTGTCCTTTCTCTGGTCTAGAATATCAGTGGCAAATTGTTGTTGGGAAAGGAACATGCCATTGCGAAAACTAGTCACAGAAATACCAAGAAATTTTTTTTTTGAGATGGCCAAGGTCAGTCATGGAGATCTCGATGCTCAATGTGGACACGATACTGCTCAAAACAGCGGAGGATAAAGTCATCAAAATGATGTTCACATATGATAATAAATAGGTTGTGCCACTACCGTGACACTAAATGAACAATGAAGAGTCGCAGCGGTTGCGGACAAAATTGAGGTATAAGATGAATGTTATGAACTGATGGAACTAGGTATGTGGGCCTGTTTTAGCCCATATAGGGACCGCTAAAGTAGACACACATGATGAGGAAACTTGGAATCTTGGAAACCGGGTTTGATGATAATTAATGTCGGGTCACTCAGTATGCCTGTTGGCAACACGACGAGCGGTGTATCGAGCTAGAAATCCATCCACATTAAGTTTCTTCTTAAGGAGCCAAAAGGAATGTATACGATGAAGGAGTATTGGGGGTCATAATGCCAAATGGAAACGCAGTTTCATAAAAAATGACATAGTGGGATATGAAAATTTTCTTAGTGTCAAGAATAAGGCACCGATATCTGCGGTGATGTGATTGATACCTAAGAAAAACACAGAGTTTATCGAGGGGCAAGTTTATGAAGAGTTAATATATGAGGGTAGCAAAAACAACAAAACACCATATATGAGACATGTTAGTTGATATTGAAAGAGTTTTGAAGTATGATGTGGCATTTTGTAAGGTAGTGGATGGTAATATTTTAAGAATATGGATAGCCATTTTAAGGGCTTCCGCCCAATATGTAGGTGGAAGATAGGCATGAAACAAGAGTGTATGAACGATATTGTTGACTGTGCGTAACATTCGCTCATATTTATCGTTTTGCTAGGACATGTGGGGCCATGATAATCTTATAGGAACGACACGAGAATCACAAATATATTGGAATTGTATATATTGTCATATTCCCTACCGTTATCAAATTGAAACCCTTGTAAGGTACTTTTGAATTGATTTTTAACGCATATGTGAAAATGAACGAATTAGGAGAAAACGTATGATTGGTTTCGTAACAGGTACACCTATCAGAAATGCGAATAATGATAAAGAAATATAACGTAGTATTTAGTGCCATTGTTACTTTGAATGGGTGATCTCCAAAGACCAAACTGGTAATATAATGGGTACACACATCAGAAACATGAATAATGATAAAAAAGACGTCTGATTTGTTTAGTAATGGGCACACCATCATATTATTTAAATGGTAACCAAATATGTTTTTCCAGTTGATTTGAATGACAAAGATAAAAAACTTGAACATTCAAACATGAAATAAAGCTTTGTGAAACTAAATGTTGAAAGACGTGATAACGTGGGTGGTGAAGTCGCTGATGCCAAAGAGACTGACCAAGTGAAAGAAAAGCTTGAGGAGTCGGTTTGGTGACTGAATATATATCACTTGTACTGTCACATCAAAGGGGAATTTGACGGGTCCGATAGTCCTTCACAGAATAACCATACTCGTCAAATTCAATGGAACATTTGTTATCTCGGGTAAACAATGGGCGGAAATTAAAATTTTTAATAATTATAGGAGTTATAAGGGCTTGATTAAAGATAATGCACGAAAAAGATGCATAAGGGTTATGTTATGTTCACGGTCGATCTCACAGTAATTGGGGATCCGTCTCCAACTAATACAGACCAAGACATGTTAGGAATAACTTAATAAAACAAACCTACGTCTGAGTGTAGGTGAGATATGACACTTACCATTTTAATTTAGTCATATCGTTGAGTGTCATAATATTAAACATCTGAGGCAATGTTGTGGGTTGATCCGATATAGACTGTATCGGCCACGACTATTGAACCGGGGGTATAGAAGACTGATTTGTCAAGAAGTCTTACCCCGATGGACTTCCTAATCCTACTGTTAGACTGAAAATGTTAGGCGGTGGGCCAATAGTCCAAGTAAAAGTGGGGTACACCTGATTTTGGTGTGGGGCTATTTGCTGCTATGCTGGGAGGCTTGACAATATTTGTTGTTTTGCTAATGGGCTTGGCAGCCGAACTCGTTGAACTAAAACATGCACATTGGGGCACTGATTTGGTTGTAACATTGGACTAAAAGACCATGGGTACCCGCCCTAATATGGAACAACGTTACATAAATTGTCATGGCTATCATGACTGCCACGACCCCCACTATGACTACCTCGTCTGCCGAATCCATTCCTATTGCCTCGTCCTCTGCCACGATTATTTTGAGAGTGTTGTTAAGGCTGTGAATTATCAATAACAAGGACCGTGGGGGATGAAGAATGGTCTGTATGAGGTGACTCAAGGTCATGACTATGAACTTAGTTTATTCGTTGCTCCTTGCTAAGATGCATCAAACGAGTTTCTGCAAACGAAAGAAGTGGAGATCGCTGGCCTATTATACTAGCAATATAGTTAAACTTATGAGATAAATCGTTGATAGTGTAGGTAACGAGATTATTTTTGGTTACAGTTACTTTGATGTTGTCTAGGAGATCGATTATAGTTCTAATACGTGTACAATACTCAGCTACTGTAGAGTCACCCATGGTAATGCTTTAAAGCTCAATGTACAACTGGATCACTTTGGCGTCCTTGTTGTCTCAGAATAGGGTTTTGAGATTTTTCCACACTTGAAACCCGAAGGCATTCTTTTTCAGTATCATTTGCAAGAAACAATGCGAGATGGTACATTATGTCTATATTTTAACAATGGAATCAGTACAGTTCCATTCATTCTAGTCGGATGCTTTTGGGGCCCTATCGTTTTGTGGTTTGGGGTGATCAGACACTCTGAAACCTTCCCGGTAAGTTTTGAAGAGTTCTGGCCAAGCATCATTATTCAAAGGGTATAACTCTAGTATCATGTAATTGTGGAATGCTTATTTTTGATATCTCTTTCACTCAAAGGGTACATGATATATACAGAAATAGAGTATGAAAGGTCAACCAAACATTAGGGTGGAATACAAAACAAGTCGAATACACAAGGCATGGTACAACAAGATATGAACACATATAAATTAAATAATAGTATAAAGTATGTTAGACTAACAATGAAAAGCTAAATGACTTTACTCTATTTATACTAAAACTCTCTCTTTCCTCTAACAACATGCATATTAACAACCTTCAGTCATTCAATTTAGTTCTAACAAAAATTTCCTCATTTTTCTCAAATGCTTACTAAAATCTTTGACATATTTAACATTGAATTTCCTGTTTCACTTATTGAATAACTCTCCTTGCACCCGTAAAGAGTATTAGAAGTCTAAGATTACTCCCCCTCTGAAGTTCTACATTATCCTCAAAGTGTAATTCACGAAACTATTTATTGATTAAATCATAGTCCTCCCACGTTGCTCCAACTTCTGGTAAGTCTTCCTACTTGATCAATACTTCATCTAACTCGAATCCATGTTCTCATGATCTTTTATCATAAATGACACGATCTTCCATTCTTTTCACAATGAGTGAATAAAAGTGACATTGCTTTCTTGTGGATTTTGAAAATTTGATATCGCTCATGTTTGTTACACAAAAGAATAAATTTATAGAAAGTTTGATCCAAAATTTCATCAGATTTTTGTTTAAAATCTCGAAATTTAGCAAAATATCTGTGACCTTTATAGTTACGTTGTTTTTTAGTTCCTTAATATAAGTCCCTTAGCCTATATCACATATCATGTGCATTTTTGTAGTCTTGTAGATGAGTAATTTTTTTGGAGAAGGTCATACCTCAATTCTTGACGACAATATTTGTCATTTGCGATCTTCAGTATGTCAACAACAAGTATAACATTGTCTTAACCAGATATGTTCAGCTGTGAAAGTGATTGATGAGAGATAAGTAGTGTTGGAAAAGTCTTTAGGCGGTACCAAGTCAGTTGATTAGCAAGTAGCAAGTACTAGACCTAGACGGTGGCCGGGGAGTACTCGGTGAGTACTCAGATAAGGTAAATATGCAAATATTGTATGATTATACATATCGAAATACTAAAGATAGTCATAATTTTATCAAATTTGAATGAGTTGAACAAAATAAAAAAATTAAACAATAAAATGTTTGATAAATAAGTAAGTATATGAGTTAAATTAATTATTTAAGAATTATAATTAATTTGTTTTTAAGAAAAATCAAAATTCTCGAGTTTAACTAATTTTTTCCAAATTTGACAGATTCTTCATGAGTTTGACTGATTCCAATGATGACCGAGTTGCACTGATGTTGACTAAGTTGCACCGAGGTTGGCCAAGTCTGAGTATTTTTAGCCGATTCTCATAAAAGCGTCTTATACAACACTGGTTCCGAGTACTCGGCCGAGTTTTACAACATTGGAGATATTTAGCACTTTTTGAATGAGGACCTTCTTTGATAGACCTCCAAACATATGGATCTAGAGCATAAAAATAGTCTTCCATGTGAATTACCCATTGATCATACTCCTCATAGATAAGAATTGGAGCTCTCATGTTGGAATCGACACTCTTTGCAACATTATACACACCTTGATTTAAAAAACTCATTGAATCCCTGAAAAATCGTCAGAAATTTCAAAGTTCAAAATTTTAGAAAATAGAAAAAATATGTGTATCAATTCAAATTTGGAAGATGGAAAAGAACAGAGATCCCAAAATGATGAACAATTACCACTCTGATACCAATTGTGAATTCAAGACAATGAGTAGATGTGGAATGTAAGAACAATCTAGAAAATATATGAATAGATCATGTATATTGATTGGAGAAACGTTTACAAATTAAATGTAAATTTTTTTTACATATGCAAAAAATTGTACAACGATTCTCTCTCTCTCTCTCTTCCTATATATACATTACATAGAAAGAGTCGGTGGATGATTACAATCAATAACAATAATACACGTAAGATGCATGTGTGAAGTGATTGCAATGACCTCCTCAAATTTACAGACATCGAGGATGCTAAGAGCGCTTTCAACTATCTCGTGTAATTTCGTAAAAGCTACACTCAAAAACTACACTCGAAGCTACACTTGAAGCTACACACGAAGCTGTGGACTTTGGATCCGCAAAAACGCTTTTCTTCCAAAAGACATGAAGCACATCTTTGGATGTCAAAGGACTTCGACACAACATATTTGTGCTTCAACACTTATAGAGTTATATACACCAGGGGCGGACCTAGTATGAAGCCCGCGGGGGCCCGTGTGCCACCTGAAATTTTACCCCGTAGAGTAAATTTTTTTATATATAGGTGCCCCTCGTCTAAAAAAAATGCTCCTCGAATTAGAAAGTTTTTAGAAAAAAAAACATCCCGTAAAATTAGTTTTTGGACTTATATTAAAATTGGGCTAACTTTGGGTAAAATTAGTCTAACAATTGGGTTGGGTAATTAAACAATTGGGTAATTGGGTAATTAATCAATTGGGTAATCTCCAATCGGACCAATCTATCGAACACAGAAAAAAAAATCCCGCCTCCTTCTGTCGTCTCTCACGCCTCACGGTCTCACTCTCTCGACCTCTCTATCGATTATCGAACACGGAACAAGGCCAAGGGAACATGAAATCAGGAATTCTGATGGAACAAGGCCAAGGGTAATCTCCAATCGGACCTCTCCTTCTCACTCTCTCGTCTCGTCTGCTTCCAAGTTCCAATTTCTCTGAATGATTCAAGTTGTGCAGAATTTTTCCCGCCTCCTTCTAAGGGTCGATCAACAATTCAACATTCAACAACAAGTAAGAATTTCCACTTCCAGCGCTAGTTTATGTTCAAGTTGTGCAGAATTATGTTCAAGCTTTCAATTTCCAGCGCTATTTTTCTGAAATTGTGCAGAATTTTATTGATTTTATGCAGAATTTTGTGTTGAATGTGTTGAACTCTTGATTTTGTGCAGATTTTTGTTGATTTTGTGCTTAAAAGAGTGAAATACAATGAAAAAACAAGTAAGAATTTGTGCAGATTTTTTGTTGATTTTGTGCAGAATTTTTGTTGATTACTTGATTATTTGCAATTTGTAGGCTTCCATTCACAATCTTTTAAAAAAAAATTGGATAGTGTTAATAGTAGTGGTGAAGTATCTAATAATGAAATTCCTCAACCAACACAACCTCAAAGTCAACCTATTTCTACAACACATACTTCATCGGGTTCTATTCCAACAAATATTGATTTAAATGAGCTTCCTTCGGACCCGGCGGATAGACCAAGTATCACATCTTATCATCCAAATGTAAGGGATGAAATAAGGAGAGCATATTGGATTAGAAAAGTTTGTCAACCAAAAGGTCATAAGTTTCCATCAACACAAATGGGTAAAAAGCAAAGGCGTTTTGTTGTAGATTGGTTTAATGAATTTGATTGGTTGGAGTATGGTATAAAGAGGACAAAGCATATTGTTTATGTTGTTACTTGTTTAGAGATTATGGAGGACGACAAGGAGGTAGAGAGGCATTTGTCACGGAATGCTTTATTAATTGGTCTAAAAAAGAAAGATTGTATATTCATGTAGGTGATGTTGGTAGCTTTCACAACAAAGCAAGAGAAAAGTGTGAACTTTTAGTGAAACAAAACCAATCCATAAATGCATCCTTACATAAGCAAAGTGCAATTGAAAAGAGCAAATATGAAGTAAGATTACGAGCTACAATTGATGTTTGTAAACTTTTGTTGAAATGTTCTTTTCCCTTTCGTGGTCATGACAAGTCGAATGAATCTTATAATAGAGGACTTTTTCTTGAGATGTTAACATTCCTTAGAGATCATGACGAAAACATTTTTCATGTGACTATGGAAAATGCTCCACAAAATGATAAGTTGATGTCTCCAAAGATTCAAAAGGATGTTGTTGAATGCTTTGCAACGGAGATAACCAAGTCCATTTATGATGACATCGGGGATGATTTTTTTCTATATTAGTTGATGAGTCAAGCGATGCATCCGGAAAAGAACAAATGGCAATAGTTTTGAGGTATGTTGATAGAAACGGAATGGTGAAGGAACGGTTTATTGGTGTTGTTCATGTGAAAGATACATCGTCGATAAATCTTAAAGATGCCATCGACTCTATTTTTATCAAAAATAAGTTGAGCATTTCTCAAGTAAGATACATCTTCGATTTTGTTTAAAGAAGTTGTTGAAGTGCTGAAGTATGTTGAAGGCGAAGGTACTAGCTTATCAAACCGATGCCAAGCAACCGGTATTTTGAAATATTTTAATACGGTTGATTTTGTCTTTTTATTTGCACTTGATGTTGGAAGTTTTAGGCCAGACGAATACATTATCAAAACATCTTCAAAGAAAAGATCAATATATTTTGGAAGCCGCTTCATTAGTAAGAGGGACAAAGCTTGCATTGCAAAAGTTGAGAGATGATGGATTTGGTTCAACTTTGAAGGATGTTACTTTGTTTTGTCAAAAATATGATATTCAAATGGTGGATATGACGGATTATTACGTTACTTCAAAAAACCGTAAGACGAAAACTACCAATCAATTTCATTTTGAGATTGATATCTTCAACACGGTTTTGGATATGCAAATTGTCGAATTTGGGGAGCGATTTAGCGAAGTAACCACGAATTTGATAGAATGTATGACGGCTTTGAGTCCTTGTAATTCTTTTTCTAAATTCGATGAACTATAGAACATCCTCCAATACTTGTAATTCATTTGTACTCGCCTTATATTAGATATCACTATAAACTATAGAACATCCTCCAATACTTAAAGTCCTGTATTAGCATATAGTCCCCGCATCCTCCAAGTATTGAAGTCCTATATTAGCATATAGTCCCGATTTAATCTACAAGTTCATTAAGATCTAGTGACTCTCATTTTACAACGTATTCGATCCTTCGTAGCATGATTATCGAGTGTTGCACGGTTAAAAATTGACCCCTGGCTATAAGTTGTAATAAGACCATAGCTAGTTTTCCTCTCAGAATCGATCTCTCGGTTCCTTTTATCTTTAGGCTAGTCATCGCAATGTGTTTTCATCCCCTTAAAATTGGATTAGTTAATGTATTAGCCTTTCTATAGGATTGAAGCCTATCCACTAGAATCAAACATCTCTGAATAGCAAAAAGAAATCACATTAAGTTTTATTTTCGATTGTTGAAAGCAAAAGTTACATGTATCTTGAATAATTTTTATTCTGGTATGTTTTCCAAATCATATTTCAAAATTCTCTATTGTAATTTATTATCAAGCAAGACAACTTAAATTTTAATATTATTGTTTTATTGTGAATTTTTTATTAGGGTTTTGGTGTATTTATATTCTGTGTTTTGGTGTTATGAAAGGAACGAATATCAAAATGTAACATGGTATCAGAGCCTCTTGCTCCTTCATCCTCTCCAACTCGCCTTCCCTCTTTCTCTCCTCCGGTCAGCCTGCGATTAACCAGCCGCCGACCGCCACCTACTCATTTCACCGGACGAGCAACATCTCTCCTTCTCCATCTCTTCTGTCGCTCATCCTCAAACAACAGCGACCCGCTGCCCTCCCGTCTGCTTCTTCTCACGCTGCCGGTCTCCGACCTCTCTTGCGATCTGCTTCCATCGCCACTCCGATCCGCTGCTGCTACTTCGGTTCTACCGCCGATCTGCTCCTCTGCAACCTCCATTTTCGGAGGTACCTTCCTTTTGGTTCTTCCTTATTTCCAGCTTCTCTCGATTGCTCTACAACATATGGGTCTCGGTGGTGGAGATCCACCCGAAAACAACCCAGCTCAACCACCCCCGCTGCCTTACCTCACCAACGACCGCCACCTCTTCTTCATCCCTCTCGGTCGGAGTATCCTTCGTTCCCTTCTTCCTTTTCGCACCCTCTGTTTGCGACTCGACCCATCGGGTCCAACTTGCATCTCTCGATTTCACCTCCTAGCTTTCCGGTTCTCACTGCACCACCGCCGGTTCCGACAACCGGTGACCCTCCGCTCCAAAAGTGCGCCATCTTCTGTCTTCGGTACTCTCTCTTTCTTCTCCCGCGGTCTTCTGGTCTCCTTTACCGACCCCCGCCGTATTTTTTCCTTTTTCCTTTTTCCTTTTTCCTGCGCCGACTTCGCCGGAGCTCCCTATCTTGCCGGAACCTGGATGGATTTTATAAAGTGGTAGTGGGTACACCAACCACTAAATAAAGCGAAAAATACGAAAGATTATGCAAGTTGCGATTTACAGATGAAGAAGAAGTGGGGTTTTCAAAGCTTTGATTAATGCAAATAAGCCACTCCTTTTGCTTTGCTGTGCTTTATCTTTGTTTCAAGATTGTTCACAAAGCGACAAAGTGATTAGTTACAACTATAGTCCCTGATCTATCTTTCTTTTGCATTTGAAATCTCTTATTTGTATTTGTTCTCATTTTTTTGTTTTATTTGTTTTCAGTTTCATCGTCCCTCCGATGTAACTGCGGGGGAAGTTAGTGTATTGGGTTTGGGCTTGGCCCAATGTCTATTAGGGTTTAGGTGTATTAGGGTTTTGGTGTATTTATATTCTGTGTTTTGGTGTTATGAAAGGAACGAATATCAAAATGTAACATTTTTACATAATAGACAATTAATTTGTTCAGCATTGGGTTTACTATTTTTTTTACTAGAATGTTAACTTGGACCACTTGATATCCAAATTCAATCTCTTAATGGCTAGTGCCAAAAGTCAATACTAATAAAATTACATTTTTATGTTTTTACACTTTTTTAGTTTGATGATGTATTTTCTTATTTTATGTCATGCCTTACCCATGTGCTTTGTATAATAGGGTTTTGTTGTGTAGGTTCAAGTACCCTAATGTGGACGGTTTCTTTTTTAGTCTCATATCCTTAAGAAAATCAAGATTCTTTCAATATAAAATTACATAAACGTAGTTCAAGTTCAATGAACTCTCCCCTATTCTGATTCTATTTGGCCAACTAGTTAGCTTTGGAAATTCGGATTGTGTTTCTCTCTCTCTCTCTCTCTCTCTATATATATATATATATATATATATATATATATATATATATATATATATATATATATATATATATATATATATATATATATATATATATATATATATATATATGGTCTCGTTCCGGTGATGACTCTTTTTTCGGTAAGGACTCGTAAGGACACCTTAAAAAAGTTGAAAAAAATATAAAAAATACAAATCATAAAATCGAGAATAGTACTATATCATTATAAAAAAATGGAAAAAAATTTTGGATTATTGAAAAACAGCGATGATCCACAAAAAATTTTATTTTGTGGATCATTGTTTCATTATAAAAAAAATAATGATCCAAAAGTTTTTTTTCGAATTTTTTTTCTCCAATATAGTACTATGATCCATTTTATTATTTATTTTTTTTTTGTTCAATTTTTTTCAATTTTTTTAAGGTGTCCTCACGAGTCCTCATTTTTTTTCCTTATCGCTGGCCGTCGATATTTTGCATTCTGGCCGTAGGATTGGTTCATTGGTTCCTTGTTTAATTTTCGTTCTTCATTGAACCTAACCGTATATATATATATATATATATATATATATATATATATATATATATATATATATATATATATATATATATATATATATATATATATATATATATATATATATATATATATATATATATAAAAGTCTTGAAAAGAAGATTGTGCATGTCACCAAAGACGGCTGCCTTAAGCATTATTTGGAACCAAAGAAACGAGGCAACATTCCAGAATAAAACTATGAATGCCGACGCCATGTTTAGATTGATTCAAAATGAGGCGTTTTTTTGGATTGATAGTAGAGCGTCTAAATTGGTGATAGATATGATTGATTGGCTCGCTAAGCCTAGTATGGTTGCCAAAACTTTGTAATTTTGTTTTTGGCTCCCCAGCACCTTGCTGGTGGGGTCTCCTTTTATTGAATGTTGCTTTATCATATATATATATATATATATATATATATATATATATATATATATATATATATATATATATATATATATATATATATATATATATATATATTTAGCATGAAATTTTAAAAGTTGGACTAAATGTGAAAATAGATATAAACCTCAGGGACCAAAACTGTAATTTACTCTATAATTTAATAGATTACTATTGGAAATCTATACATGAATTGCTGATAGGTTTTTAGTGTGTTTTAGGGCATTCTTACAGTTACATTCCCCCCACCCCACACCATAGATTTATTTTAAAATTATGTCTCTTTCCTCTGTTTGTCTTTTTGTTGACGACTTTGTTCTATAAAATATTCAATTACTCCTCTCTCCCCCTCTCCTACTTCTGCTTTCTTTCAACACAGACAAACACACGGAAAATAAGCAAAATGGAAGGAATGGCATCCGTATGGAATTATCAAGAGGTTGGTCATTATTCATTCATGTTTGCTCTTCCTTTCTTGATAGACTCAGAAAAACACAATTGAGCAGTGAATTCTAGCGTTAGATTCCATAAATTGGATTCTTTACAATTCTAAATTCAATCTAACTCAAATTCCAAGTTTTACTTCTGGGATTCTTCACAAAGTATTAGTTGTTAACATCCCTTGAATTGAAATCTAAAGAAATGAATTTTTTTGGCTAAGTTAAGGCTTTTTTTAATGTTTTTCTTCCGAAGATCGAGGTGTTCTTTTAATGGATATATATGAGAACCATATGTAAAATAATGAACATGTCGCGTTTTGTTGATGTTCTCAAATTATCGTCTTGTTAAGCATTATTTTGCAATTCAGATTACGCTTTTGGATGTTGTTTCTTTTCTGGGTTTTACTCCATTGATCTTCACTTTTGTTTTGCCTGCGTGGAAAAAATAGTGGTTGCAATGTGTGCAAGTGACACATCCAGAATTATAAGTTCAAATATTACATTCTCAATGAATTTATAAAAGTAAGAAGTTCAACTCATTTGTCTGGTACAACCTTTCACCAATCAATTACTGTAGTTCATATCCCAATCAATTTTTTTTTTTTGTTATTGCTTGCTTATGGTAAATTACTGATAGTTAATATATAAACTTTAGTCTATAATAATTCAAATAATGTTTCAACTTTCAAGCATCATGTGTCTTGATTACTTTATATATATGGTTCTTTTTTCCTTCTTAAAGTTCTATCAATCTCCTGATCCTCAAAACTATCATAAGTTCAATCTGCTGCTATTGATGAAACAATCAAACATCAATTCTTTTTGTAAAATGACTCGGAAACCATATCAAAGTGGACGATATCTTTTTCTCCCTCTCATTAAAACATCCGCCCTAATTCATTGAATTCATGATCCAGCCATTTGAACAAGCTCGATTGATTAACAACAGTCGTGGTCCTTATTGGTGTCAAGTTCTGAAATACCCATTTTCTAATACTGAAAGTTTAACCATAAAATGGCATTCATCAATTAATTCTTTGACTTTTGCAAATTTAGAGCATTGATGAACTTAAGTTCAAGATACACATCACGGAACTTGAACTGGAAGCAGTTAGAGCAAAAGCGAATGAAGAAATGAACACAAAAACTGAATCTGTGAAACAATTGTTACAGCTCATAAAACTTGTTCGACATGAAAGGGACGAGACAAGAGATCAAATTCAGAAACTACTCGCCAAGATCATGCCTTACATAAACAATACCATGATCCCTGATTGCTTCTTGATCGATCAAGTTCATCAACATCATCAGAAACCTTTTGTAAAACCTGCAAAAGCCAACTCAAGTTTCTCAGAATCCAACAGTCTTTCTGATACATACAATCACAGCACGTCACCTATGATCGATCCGGTTTCCTCACCTGAGTTCTCTAACATCAACACGAACACTTCCTTCGTACAAGACTATCGTCAGGAGGTGATGCTTTCCAGCGGGTTTCAAGCAATGGGAAGTGTCCCGAAAATGGATCATGCTACTTTGATATTGGATAGTATGATCAAAGGAAAGACGTTGCCACAAAAAGGGAACTTATTTCAAGCTGTTATGAAAGCCGGTCCGCTTCTGCAAACACTGCTGGTAGAAAACCCGCCTGCGTCTTGTGGGAGTTTTTCTCAAATGATAGTTGGTGGGGGAAGTATTTTGAGTTTTGATGATTGTAAACTTTAGTAACTTTGACTTGGTTGAAAAGAGGCAAGGGTTATATACAGTCATGTAAAGATGTCTTTTTGTCTTTCCTTTTTTGCCCTTTTCTTCTTTTTGTAAAGGAGTTTGATGGTTTTTGGCAAATGGTGGGTGTACATGATGATATGTCGTTTGAATTGAATTGCATAGTGGTTTTATACTTTCATATGACCAACTTTTGGCATCTTGAGTTTTTTGTTCCGTCGTATGAAAATTACAATCATAGACAAATGATATGAATTAACAAATTCCTCTACTATGTTGTCTGATCCAACAAGAACAATAAACACATCGAAACCAAAACAAGATTAGAAGAAACGAAGAAGTGTACTAATAGAATGTTCCACGCCTTAAGAAGTATCACCACAACCTTGTTTGCCTCGGTTTCGTCACTTTGTTTTCTTCATCATCCTAATTTATTTTTAACAAAATAACAAGTAGTCATCATCTCGAAAAACAATGTCTTCATTGTACCACCAACAGATAATTTCTTGAACCCCATCAGAGAATTCAGCCCGCATATAGATCATGGCTTTAAGTCCTGTAGAACCTCCTAGCTTACAGCATACAACATGGAGTCCGATAGTGATTGCTATGGTTGGCACCATGGGAACCTTATTTCTAATTTTTAGTTACTTTAACATACTACGACGGTGTTCATTTCACGCATCCTCAGGAAATGGTCAAAGAAGGCGTCTACACGACACAAATCTAGATGGTAATGATCCTTCTCTAGAGTTTCAGAGCCGTGGGCTCGACTCATTCACTGTGCAAATGATGCCCATAACACAGTTAAAGAAAAAAAGAGAATCAGATAAAGCCAATCAATGCGATGAAAGTACTGAATGCCCAATTTGTTTGGGGGAATATGAAGACGATGAGTGGGTGAAAACCATACCGAATTGCTCTCATATGTTCCATATATCATGCATTGATACTTGGTTTCAAACTCATTCCAGCTGCCCTCTTTGTAGATCAGACGTTTTTGACCTTGAAGTGTTGGTCTCTACGTGTGGGAGTAGAGAAAATCTCATTAGAGAAGAGGTTGATGCAGAAAGATCGGTCTTCTATCAGACTCTTCGCTCTCATATCCTGCAAAATTCTAACTTGGCTAGGCTAGAGAACTGACTAAGTGATGAGCTATCTGAAGAAAGCTTTAAATTAATTTCTGGATACTAGATTATACTTGTGTATCGTTGTCATAAAAAATTCCAATAACTATTTAATTACTATCGTCACTTGTATCAATATCACATATACAACATCCTTCATAGCTGCATAAGAATCAAAAATTGGTTTCGACCAACAACCATGTTTCTATCATTCTCTAATTAACGCTCACTAGTCACTACCAAAAAAAAAAAAAAAAAAGTTTCACAGACTGATCATTCCCTTGCTAACAAGTGTGTGGAAGGTTTCAGCGACTGATTAGCGACGGACAAGAAGTTGGCACTAATATTTTGTGGCTAATTTTAGAGACGGAAGCTTCACCAAGTGACGGAAGTCACCATCGCTAACGCTAATCCTATCCATTTTATTTCCCACCGACTTCGAAACAAATCTTAACCAACCATACAACAATAAAGTTGTCACGGATTGGCAACACATATTTAGCCATGGAATGGTGATAGATACCACTGGAGTTGAGGGACGTTGGTGTCACCGAAGAAGGAAGTAGCATCGGTGGTGTATAGTTCCCCTGGAGTTGAGGGACGTCGTCAGGTTTGATCGGTGATGGTGCCAAACCATTGGAGGAGGAGAATAACAGGCCAGAGATCGCTTCATTGTCGTGGAGACACTACGTCGGCTGGATGGATGCTACCGAAGAAGAGAATAGAGGTGGAGAAGAGGGTGTCCGGGATGAAGGGTTGCCAATGTGGAAGCGCCGTCAGGGACCGCTTCCTCACCGCCGGAAAGATATCGTCGCCGGAATAAGAGCGTGCCGCCAGAATATTTGGGCCGTCGGAAAAGCGGGAATGACAATGGAACTAATGCGAAGAAGGAATCCACTGACGACGAGGTATAATTTTGACGGTTAGTGAATCTCATGGACACACTATTGGGCTCCGTTGCCATTGGACCTTATACCTATGTTGGGCTTGTACCTTGGGTCACTGGAGCCAGACTGAAGCAATATCGGTACGAATTACGAAAGTGTCTGAAACCAAATTAGCTCAAAAATAAGAAATAAAAATTGAAGAAAAGTATAGGGTACTATAATAGTTCGGTACCGGTATCGGTTCGGTATTATCAATATTTTTGCTTGCCCCTACATAGACCTTAATCTTAAAATATAATTAGTGAGGATGCTTACGCGCTGTGGAGTGTTTATTAATCTCATATTTTCAATAGTGTTTTTGTAATGTTTACTTACATATGAACCATTTCTATAGTTCCACTATTACATTGGGACCAATACGATAATTTTGTCTTATATAGTAACTATTTTTGTAATTTTTGTATTACATAGGGACTATTGATCTAATTATTGTCAGAACGCAATGACCATTTCTAAGTTTGTCTTACATAGGAACTGTTACTATAATGTTATCATACATACAAATCATTTCTATAATTTTCTATTATACAAGAACCATTTCCGACCATTTTTGTATTTTTCTCAAATATAGGGACCATTCCATAAATTTATAGGGGCTATTTTTGTAATTTTCTCAAACATGGGGAACATTAAATAAAACATATATTTTTTTACAAAAGGACTATTTCATAGTTTTCGCAAAAATAAGGATGATGGATAATTTTGTAGGGGCCACTTCTATAATATGTTAAAAAATAGCGATCATTAGATAATTTCGTAGGGACTGTTTCTCTAATTTTCTCAAACATAAAGATTATTTTTCTACTTTTCCCAAACATTGAGACTATTAGATAATATATAGGGACCATTTTTATAATTTTTTTAAAGATAATGACTAAGACTAAACGGAGTGGGAAGGAAAATGTCGGTGGCATCCCATGTGGCAACCAATGTTGTTGGGGAATACCGCCCTTCACTGAAGGTATGATTGCGAGGCAAGAATGAACGACACAAACATGTCGATTTTTTGTCTTCCTTTTATCCACTGAACACACACACATACTCTCTCTATCTCTCTCATACACTATCCTTTATTTTTTTTAATTTTAAAAAATTAAAAGCATGTCTCCAAAGTTTGAGAGACATCACTCCCTGATGTAGGCATGGGGCAATGTTGAGTGGTTGCTTATGTAATGTCTATGTGGCAAGCATGTCTCCTATATTTAGAGGCACCACTTCCTTTAGTTTGATTAACAATTTTATAGAAATATATTAAGGCAAAAAGTAGATTATTTGCTAAATGTGTCTGGTAAATAATTATATTTGATATTATATTTTTTCCCTATTTCTGCCACTTGTAAAAAACTCTCTATTCATTTAATACGAAATGTCTTTAATTGCATATTCTCTAACTAAATGACACATTTTATGCTCTTATATCGTAATATGTTTCATTTTAATATATTTATTTAATTTTTTGTTAGATTTAATAAAGACACAAAGAATTTTTCTCTTCAAAATTCCAACTTTTTCATAGAATTTCATATATGTTATTGAAATTTTGAGATACATTTTTATACGTAATACTTAATAAAGAGTCCAAAGTATATTTTGACATATAATGTAACAATCAACTTTTGTGGTATTATTAAAAGCTATGTAAGAATGAAGGATGTAATGTGATTGTTAAGTCTTTTATTAAGTGCCTAATGGAAAGTTGTAGTATGATATATATATATATATATATATATATATATATATATATATATATATATATATATATATATATATATATATATATATATATATATATATATATATATGTGTGTATGTGTTAATGTTTAAATATGTAAATTAAGTCAAGTAATAAGTTCTTAATGATGTATGCATGAAAAATAATTGAGGAGCTTGAATTGTGAATGAAACCCACTTTGAAAAAGGGTAATTAAGTAAATATGGTTTTGTTGGATGTTTACAAATGAATAACTCAAAATATAGTGAGCATTGGGAAATTGTTCACATTATTAGAAATGAAGTATTTCAAAATTTAATAATGTAGGAAAAAGAATGAAATCATTTGGAGTTTGGATGAAGAAGTTATGATGAATCAAAGTTGGGCTAAAACTACCAAAAATCAAGAAATGATCAGGTTTGAGACTTAATATCGAAAATATATTCAGTATTGAATATATTTCAAGAGGAATAAGTTGTAGATCTTTCGATTAGCTTTCTGAGCATATATGGTTTGTGAAATTTGGTTAAGGTATGAGAAAGTTATGATCTTGTAAAGCTTGGATAAAATTTTCATGGAAATAGAAAATGTTAAAAAATTTACCAAGTACTGGAAGTGTTTCATGCGGGTCACGTAGAAGAAGAAAAAGGCTCGCGTGTCGTAAAAATGGGCTAGAAATTTGGACCCCATGTTAAGCCATGCGGGCCGCGTGGCATTAGTACTACAACTTACCTGGGTCGCGTAAACCGTCTCGCTACACACATAAGGAGCGCGTGTAGGCGTGTGTTTTGGCCGAAAATTCACCTTTTTTCCGCTAAGCCTCCATACATGTTTCCATGTGTAATTCCACTTATCCATGACTAAATAAATATGGGAAAGCTTCATTTTTCAACATAATTCACCTCAAAATTCTCACTTTTCCTCTACAAGAACACTATGTGTGTTCTTGGTGAATGAGTGTGTGTGAGTTTAATCAAGCTAGCAATTTCAAAGTAATCATGGGGCTTTTGGGTGCAATATTTTTATAACAAGGTAAGAATCTATTTCATGTATTATATTTGAATTAATATTGGTGGAATTTGATTATTTCATGAACCCTAATTTTGGGAATTTTGAGATAATATGAAATTGATGGTGGATTAGACTTGTAATTGGTTAGATGGGACTTAGTTTAACCTTTAAAACCATCAAATTTCGTAAGATGAGTTGGCTCATTCTAGAGAAACTCCATAATGCCATGGAGTTAACTTTATGGATGGAATGTTGTTATGTAATGATAATTATGACATGTTAATCAAGGAAGCTTCATTGGAATGTTAATTTAGTGAGAAATCATTAAAGGAAAGTTGATGGGAAAATATGGTATTGATGCAAATTCATCCATACGAATTGGTGGATGTAATGGAAATTAGGATGTTGTGATGTTATCCGTAATATGGTTGGATTATCATAGAATCGATTTCAATCAGTGGTAAATACCAATGTTCCAATATCTTAATGGAATAAGTTGTTTATGAGGAATTCTCATGGGACAATCAATTCTTTAGGTGTTAATATAAGTATCTTGTATATGCTAATAAGTGGCGAGCGAGGTGGTGACGGGCAAGACAAGGACAAGGGAGTTCTAGAAGCTTATGGACTCTCCTCTAGTACAAGGTGAGTACATGGGAATATTTTCTTGGGTACATAGCTGCAAGTATTTCAATTATAATATTTTTGATATTGAAAGAGTTTTGACATGTTATACCTCCTCAAAAAGAAAGTCGTATGTTATTTGGTATTTATGGTTTAAAGTTAATTGTTATAGAAAGTCCCAACTTGATTTTTTATTTGGTTATAGTCGTTGTATGTGTTGTGGTCCGGACATGATCTATCCCTAGATGGGAATATCCTACAGACTCTACTGGGATGGTACCTCCCACCGCGAAGTAAAAGTATTATATGTTGATCTGAGTGGAAGTGAATATGTTTCCCTCGATTGGATTTGACATAGACCATTAGTAGTCCGGAGGCATTCTGATACTTTCAGCCCTCATCCTTGGTAGCTCGGAGGCTTTCTGATACATTGGACCTTTACGCAGGCATGCCTCTAAAGTGGGTGTGTCCCGCTTTATAAAGGAGTGTATCGCATAGGGGCGTCCTTATTGTTGTTTTGGGACTTTTATTTTGGATATGATTATTGTTTTGAGTTATGTTAAATGTGTCATTTGGTTCTTTTAAATGGAGATTTCTTTGTAAGAAACTATACTTTTATGTTTAATTGTTACTTGCTTTAAAACCCATGTTACTCACGGGATATAATATCACATGCCTTTTTTATGTTTAAATTACTATGTATCCAGGTTATCATGATGCTTAGGAGAAAGTTTTTGGATGAAGACTTAGAAGATTTTTGTGTAATTGGGTTTAGACATGTAATGTACTTAAATTGTGGTTCTTGATGTTAATTTGTAAAGTCATACTACTTATGTTTTTGATCATCCAAACTTTTGGTTTTCTATTAAACCATAATTGATGTTTGAAAAAACGTTTTGAAAATGTTGTTAAAAGTATGAGGTGTTACATATAAATACTTTTAATGTGAAATAAATTTAGTTCAAACGAGACAAATTATTCGATTGAACATTATGATCATTTTTGAATAACTTAAAAGTTGGTTATGAATATGGTTATCTTTTTGTTCAATTTGACATGTTGTCAATAAGGCTATCCATTATACATGCTTCACACATTGCAAGGTGATGATGTGGCCACATAGCCCTCCCTTGAATACCATGCCCACTAAAACGTCTCGCTACTTTGAAACCCCATCGGGGTCACGACCCCAATGTCTTCTCTCTCTTATCTTCAAACTCGACTGTTGCTAACGTTCATAATATATAAAATAATTTTTAAAATTTTTTTTACCTCCTATAAATACGATTTAAACCTACAACATTTTTATACTAATATTTCTCTCTTATTTTTACCTAGATGTATAATTCTCTCTTTTATTTACACCTATGTTGAATCCATAAAATCAACCACTCCGACATCCGGTTGTAACAAAACTCGACTCAGTAGTTCAAAGGCACCATTGTCAAAAGGAAAAAAATTCAAGCAAAATATGAAGCACGCAAGGACACAAATTCGTTCATAAAAGAAAACACGCGAGATTGATGATTTAAAAATCTCAACGGTACACATTGATCATGTTATTGAACTCGTAGATTGAGCGCAGAAAGCCTTGCATGACAAAATAAGAGAAATATAATATGATTGGTTGATGTTTATACATAAATTTTGATGTTTTTAGTTTAATTTAATAGAAAATTTTAATTATTATATGTATTAAGTTATATTTCTAGGGATATATATTCTAGAAAGTTTTTATATTTTGACATTATATTCGATTAAGCCGTAATTGCTTTTTATTCAAACAAGCCCAATATTTTGTTAAATGTTTACAATTTTAGTTATATATAAAAGAAAATATTCATTAAAGTCCTTACATTTTGACCATTTTAACAATTTACAGTTGAATTTTCAGTTTTTATTCAATTAAATCCTTATATTTTGACCATTACATTTTGATCTATACATCATTAGTTGTAAAAATATAAAAACGACATAACCAACTACTATCCAAAATTGTAAACATTTAACAAAATATTGGCCTCAATTGAATAAAAAAAACAATTAGGACTTAATCGAAAAAGAGTCAAAATATAATGAATTTCCTGAATCTATCCCTATATTTTATGGGTTAATGTCAGATTTGGTCTTTCAACTTTTTGATTTATGTTTATTTGGTCACTTAACTTTGTTTAAGTTCTAAAATGTCACATAACTTTTTATTTATTTCCGAAATAGTCACTATGACCGGTTATAACAAGTTATGGTGACCATTTCTGAAATAAATAAAAAATTAGATGACATTTTAAAATTTAAACAATGTTAAGTGGCCAAATGAACACAAAACAGAAAGTTAAGTGACCAAATTCGACATTAACCATGTTTTTATTCAGTGAGTTAGACGGTTAAAATTAACAGTTGATAATTACATTAAAAATAAAAAATAGATAAAATGCAAAAGATTGATATAATATAGATTGAAAAATAAATTGAAAGATTGATTTAATAGAATGATGTTGTGCTAATGTAATAATGAAATATAAAAGATTGAAAATAAATGCAACCGAAAATAAATACAGCCTATACTAATCCCAGGCCGTAGGCCACACCACATGCCTTTTTATTCCTATATGTAAAAGGCTAGTGTTCAACAAAATAGTGCTACGTGACCGGTGGTCGATGGGAGGGACGGACGAGCCTTCATCCACATATGACGTTTACCGTTGTATAATAGCATTAAAGCAAATTGTTGGCGAGGTCACCATATTCCAACACTTTTCTTTTATGTTTATATACATTGTACATGTCCATAGTTACGGATATAATTTATAAAAAGGATATGGTTTTCTGCAATATTTGATAAGAGCGCACTGTGTATGGATTCTTAGCAGGACCCCGCTTTTGTGGGTTCAACAAAATGGGGGTTAGATGAGTTCACTACAAAACTCAACTCATTCAACTCTTGCTTTTTGAGCTTGTATCATAAGCTTCACTACTTTTATATTGAGTGTAAGTTTGTAGAGATTAATTATTTTTGTTGTAGATTGGAAAGATTTAATGAGAGGACAGTAAAAAACAAACTTATAAATCGTCTATGTAACAAGTGGATTAGGAGGATTCAACAAAAATAGGTTCTTTACATCCTAAAAAACCAAATGCATGTTCATATAATAATATTACATTTTTTTGAATTTATATAAGAGAATAATATTAGACAAAATATAGACTTATGTTTCATTTTAAAAATTAAGATACACAATATGTGATAAAAGACAAAATGCATATAAAATAATAATATCCATGTTTTAATTTATATAAGAAAATAAATTTTGGACGAAATATAGACTTATGTTTCGTTTTAAAAATTAAAATATACAATATTGTAATTGGGAACGAGTTGCGTTATAAAGTGGAACCAGTTTAATATAATTATATAAAATTTATTTTTATTTTTTTCAGTAATTTTTGCAACAACTTTCACTATATCAATTTAGATAATAATGCTTAAACTCTTTTTTTTTTAATTAACTTATATACCTGATACGAATGATACAAACATATGTTATCAGTCCAATGGTCCAGAATGATACATTATTTCATATTTCGAATAAAAGCCATTTTATTATGTCGATTATGATTTTTATGGACAAATCGTACATAAAAACACATTTAATCCATTTGATAAAGCTCATATTTATTGTGACTTTTAGAAGTAAGACAATTAATTTGGAGAAGTGTATATTTAGTATTTATAAGAAAATAAGTATTGAAGGTAAATGTAAAACTAAGTTATGATTTTGTATAACCATAAGGGTCGACGGAGTGGCTTGCGGGTTCGGCTCTAGATGGGTGATGGGTTGGGGCGGTACCGCTGCCTCCTCCACTTTGGTTTCATCGGGCTCGAGCTTGACGGGTTGGAGAATGGGGTCATGAACTGCTTGATCCCGAAGGTTTACATACACGTGTGTATATATATATATATATATATATATATATATATATATATATATATATATATATATATATATATATATATATATATATATATATATATATATATATATATACACACACACACACACACACACACACACACACACACACACACACACACACACACACACAACATACATACATACATGCATACATACACACCGTATATATGTTTTAATTTCCCGTATTTAGGATTTAATTTTCAGTATGTAGGTTGTTTTTTATTTGTTTTGTAATGGTGTGTTTTTTTAATTAAATGATATTTGACTTTTTAATTTTAATTAATAAGTAGTTAATATTATTTGAAATATTAAATTAAAAGTTATATTAATTTTTTTAATTGATAAATGAATTTAATAATCAAAAATCTGATGTGGCATCGTGAGTTCAGTGGGTATTGGTTCTATAGGTGAAAGATTGATGAAAGATGGAAGTGAAAAGAGAAAGAAAAGCTGACGTGACGCATGAGTTCAGTGGGTTCTACTCCCCCACCCTAAGACATAGTATCTTACAAGATAATCTTAGTTTTTTTAAGTCGCAATAGATAGTTAAATACTCCCAAAACTATTTATTTTCAATTATAATAACATATCATTAACTTCGCTAAATGAGCTTGTAAAAAATCGTGAGTAAAGATTGTCTGATACAAAACAATGCAAAAAGTTTTCACGATAAAACTTTATTTTTAGGAATTGTATTTAAGATAGATAAATTGTTCCTGCCAAACAAGATGTCGCTAAGCAATACTGAATTTTCTTTGCAAGTATTAACGCATCGGTTGTCCCGACAGTATGGTCAACCATGCAACTAAAATGTCAAATTATTTTCGCTAAAGGTTGCGAGATTAGGAGATTATATATGTTTACGTATTATATTGTTTCATTATTGTAAATGGGAGTTTGTCCATATAACAACACATATTATATTAGACCACTTGCAATACTCATCACTAGCATCAAATGTGATGGACGCTACATCAGCGCAACATCAGCATCACACACCATCACATTTCATCACACAACACTAGAAATATCCATCACATCACATCATCTTTTTCAAATAAAAATAATTCAATAAAAATAATAATACTAGGTTGCTATTGGCCGATTTTATATATGAGTGCTAAAAAAAAAAAAAAAAAAATACCCAATTGGCCGTGATCAACCGTGACCACCATCACCCTCCATCACGGTAACCCCCATCACGGAGCACCCGTGGCGGTGTGCACACCGTGATGGGCTGCCACCGTGGCCATCACGGTCATCGCGTGATGAGCATTCCGTATAGCCTTATTTGCTAGTTGATACCAATTGTTGGTGATCTTTATCTGCCTTTCGCCGTTACTATATATGTTTAAGATTAAAACTAACACGAAAGAATGCAAACATCCAACTTATGATGAATTAATAGCATAATTCTCTTATATAATAAATAATAGGGATGAGCATGGGTCGGTTTGAGTCGGTTTTTTGGCTAAAACCGAACCCAAACCATGGAAGTCGGTTTTTTGGTTTTACAACCCATATGGGTCGGTTTTTCGGTTTTTCGGTTTAGGTTTGTAGATTTTCGGTTTAAACCCGTGTGTTTGTGGGTTCATGGGTTTCTAGTTTTTCAGGTTTGAAACCACGAATTTGTAGGTTTAAATCCATTGTAAGTACATTGCTATAAAGTATAAACGGGTTTATCGGTTCAAACACACTAAAACCATGGGTTTAAAATCATAGATTTGTAGGTTCAAACCCACCAAAAGTACGTTTCTATTAAGTATAAACGGGGTTGTGGGTTCAAACCTGTTGAAACTGTGGGTTTGTGGGTTTAAATCCGTGGGTTTGTGGGTTCAAAACCAAACCGACCCGTATCCGTCTGTTTTTCGGTTTTCGGTTTATCGGTTTCGGTTTTTGTCGGTTTTTCGATTTTCTGATTCGTTTTTGCTCATCCTTAATAAATAATGTTGTTTTACTATTGCTTATGATTTCGATTTGATGGTGTTTCATACCGACGATATTAAAAAATGTCGTACCCAATTAAATAAGAACAATTGGTGCTCAATCCCAGGGCCGGTCCAAGCCTATTTTAGGCCCGGGGCGAAATAAAAAATGAGGCCCTTTGCAATAAACTTTTTTAGGATAAAGGAGGGCAGCACCTCGGAAAATTTTTATTAATTAAAAATAATAATACATAAGCAAACTACGGACTCACCGTCTATGGAAAGGAAAAAGGCCTCGAACAACTCTTCGGGTGCCAAACAACCTAATCTTTTTCAATCGTATAAAAATCCAAAATAGTTTAGAAGTCATTAATTGTTTAAATCTACTCTCTAATGAAGCAATCGACACATCAACAACAATTATAATACTCAATTCTAAAAGATTCTATGCGGACTGTATTATTAGTTTCATCAAAGTTTCTTTGTAATAATTCGATGTTTTTCGAGGAAACATTTGTAACAGTTATAAGAAATAACAAATTAACAATCACATATTAAGAAAAGAGTAAACAGGGACTGCGAGACTACCTTGTAAGTGACTAAGAATTTCACAGAAAATCAGAAATTCACAGCTTCTGCTTGCTTCAGCCCTAAAATTTTTTAAAAAAAAGCCAAATACATTATAATTTAATCAGAGTTTGGGTCAAATGAACAAAAAAAATTAACATACATTTCATACCTCTAGAACTTCAAAATCAGAAAGAATCCAACTATCCAAGTATCCTAATCCAACTTCAGAAATCAGAATCAGAAACAAACGAAAGGGACTAAACCTGGTTTCAATCTCAGAACCAAAATTCAGAAAGAAAGCACAAACCTAGTTACATAACTTAAGAATCAGATTATCAGAAAGAAATCACAACAAATCTGGAATCCAAGAAGGCAGGAAATCAAACTAAGAACCAGAAATCAAAATTAGAAATTTAGAAATTCAGAACCAGAAATCAAACTCATCAAACTCAGAACCGTGTTTCCATCTAAGAACATCAGAACGAGAAATCGAATTCAGAAATTCAGAACTTTAAACTGTGGTTCAATCTAACTCAGAAATTCAGAACCAACTGTCGATTATAATAAATCAGAACTCAGAAATAGAACCAACTCACTAAATCATCCACTGCTGGGCTATTGTATTAGGTCAAATCGAATTTCATTGAATGAGAAGCAAATCAGAAACAAATCGAATTTCATTGAATGCGCTGAAGAGGCAGAAAATTAGGTCAAAATTACCTGCTGCGATGATGATGATGGAGCGAAAGGAGATGATGATGGACTCACAGCGATTCAGCGAACGGAGATGATGGTCGTGCAGAGCCGGCGATGATGATTGTCGAGAAACAGAATTACAGAAATTGAACGATGAAGTATGAACGATGATTAATGGTGTATGGCGATGATGATTGTCGAGAAACAGAAATTGAAGATGAACGATATTAACGATGATGATGTATTGATGTACGATGATGAAAAAGAATCGACAATGGTGTATTGGTGTGCAACGACAATGGCGATGATGAGTGTGGGTTTAATTCGTGACGTTTGGGTTTGAAAGATGAATCTGCGATCCGTTTACATACTCCAAAAAAACAAAAAAAAAAAAAACGCAAAAAAAAGTAGAAAACGGGATTCGAACCTAGTACCCTTTGGTTCCATACCCAACGCGTTTTCCATCTCAACTACAATGACTTTTGAACTTATTTTGCTAAAGATAATACACATATTAATATATATATAAAAGGACCGTAACTCGTTGGGGCCCCGAGATTAGACGAGGCCCTGGGCGGTCGCCCAGGTTGCCCATGCTCCAGGGCCGGCCCTGCTCAATCCCTCTTATCATTGTATACAAACGAAAGAAGAACATATGATAATGCAAACATGTAGCCTATAATGAACTGATATCCCCATTCTTGTAGAGGATAAATCAAATCTCTTTGTCGATTAGATGTTTTAATCAGTCGGTGTTCATTTATTCTCGAGTTTCGTTGCTCTAGTTGCTTTTTCGTGAAAGAGATATTAAGTAAGGACGGATAACAAGGTTTCAATTTCGCTCGTTGTAATTTTATCGTAGGTGTAATTGTTTGTTCAGTAGAAATATTTTGTTTTATTTAATAGGCAAATTGCTTTTAGATTTTATATATTGTTGTTTATATTATATGCAAATACACATTAATCAAGTTAAGGAGATTCATAAAAATAGTATTATAGAACAAATTGTTACATTACACATAGTCAATCAAATAAACTATGATCTAACACACATTCAGTAGTGAGATCAACTAATAATTTTGATAAAAATGAAAAGACAAATCAATCAACCTCCTACTTTTTTTTTGGAAACGGCGCGGGAGTCTAACACATTGTGACGGGTTTTTAACCGTCCCTCATTGTTTGACACTCCAAAGTGTCAACCCCCCACCTCACCTGGGAAAATCCCCCACAGGGGCTTGGAACCGGGATCGAACCCGGAACCTCCCCCCACATGGGTATATAACCCGATGCATCACTACCAGCTAGGCTGGAGATCACTTGCATCAACCTCCTACTTACTACTATATTAATTTTATAAATTATAAGTTACTAATATAGCCCGGGCCATTATCATATTCTCTCAATAACTCAAAATGCCTAAAATAAATATTTGCATTTCAGCTTAGTGTTGGAATTTTAGTAAATATTCCCTCTAACCGGAATTATGAGCATTCTGTTAAGATTAAGGACTTCAATAAATGCATAAACATGATAATAATGATGTGTAGAAAAATAAGAACGTAACAAATTAGCGTGGTTCACTCAATTAGAATAATCAAGGTACGTCTACAGATAAGCTAGAGAGACATTTTATTGATAGTCAAAAGTATACATGGCTTTTGCATTATCTAACGTCCTAGATTTGACACCGAGTATATTATTTTGTTGTTCCATTCATATTAATTCTTCTATTTTTACTATATATGTTTATATAACGTTCGTTAACAACATTTGATGGGTAAATATGAATTTTTTTACCAAATAAATCTTACGGTATTTTGAGATGAAAGAATATATTATATCTAGTATTAAGTTAGTTTAGAAAAAAAAAAAGCACTTTAAGGATATATTCATTTAAATTGCTATGCTTCTATTACATGTTTTCTTAAAAAGAAATTATAGAATACATTTAGTTTTTCATTTTTGTCTTTTGTATTAAACTTTCCTGATATCACAAAAAGACACTATATTTTTTATAGATAATCCATTACTGATAGCGTATCATGGAATACGGACTGGTAGAGCTCTATCGGTCCAAAACCTTAAGCGATGCCCTGCAGCGCTGGACTTATTCGAGCACCCCCCACAGCACCAGCAACCGCCTCCTGGGGCGCCACCTCCATAACAACTTTCCCGCAGAGCTAACGAGGCGACAACATGCGAGAAAGCTGACATGTGCAGACGACAAAAGGCGTACACGGTGCACTACTTGTGCTCCCCCCGTACGCAGCAAGACTCACAACACGCACGATTGCACCATGCTGTGCAGAGAAGTCGCAGAAAAACAATTGAAAGGCAACCTAGTTGAAATCGCAAGAACTCTTCGAGACAGAAACGAGAAAGAACAACACACCATTAAACCACAAAAGGGCGATCACCAGCACAAAGCGCCGGAAAAAGATATTCTCGCCATCCGATCATCCCATCAGAGCAGAACACAACCGTCCAGCACCCAGCAAGACAGACTGTCCAGAGAGCACTGAACGTGGAATTCTCGAACAACGACCCCAAACCGGACCAATGGCAAGGCGATGACCCCCTGGTGATAGCAGGCTATGTGGGACAAACCAAAGTGCATAGGGTCTACATAGATGGGGGAAGCGCCGCAGATATCCTCTATGAGAGCTGTTTCACATAGCTCCCTCAGCTAATCAAGGACGACCTCAAGCCAGCAAAGGGAAGAGTAGTAGGATTCACCGGCCACAGCATCTGGCCATTGGGGATCCTCCCAGTTCCCTTCACATTACAGAGCCACGACGACCAAACCAAGAAAACGGTCCTGATCGAATTCGTAGTCGTACGGACGCCTTCAGAGCATAACATCCTGCTGGGGAGACCTGGCCTTCTGAAATTTGGGGCGGTAGCATCGACGGTGCATGGCACCCTAAAATTTCAGACACCAGAAAGGCCTGGCACGGTGATCGCCAGTGTATGTAAACCATTGGAGTGCTGCCAGATACTCCAACCGTCGGAACTCATCCGTAATCAGAAACGTCCAAAGCTGGAGGAGGCAGACGCCAATGTGATCATTAACCCGGAGCATCCAGTCAAAATAGGGACCACTCTGCCAAGGGAAATACGCAGCGAACTAGTAACCCTCCTGCAACAATACAGGCACGTCTTCGCGTGGAAACCCACGCACATGGTCGGCATAGAAAGAGAAGTCATCGAGCAGGGCCTCAACATCCAACCAGGTAGTACTCCAGTAAAACAAAAAAGTGGGGGCAAGCAGGAGAACGCAATGATGTTATTAACAAAGAGGTAGCAAAGCTGGTACAGGCATTGATCCTAAAGGAAGCAATATTCCCTACATGGATTGCGAACCCCATGATGGTCAAAAAATCCGACGGTAGTTGGCGGATGTGCATTGACTATAAAGACCTCAACAAGGCCTGTCCAAAAGACAGCTATCCGCTACCAGAGATAGACCAGAAAATCAAAACGGGTTTCGCTGGAAGTGTTTCTTGGACGCCTACAAAGGCTACCACCAGATTCTGATGAAAAAAGAGGACGAGGAAAAAACGGCGTTCTACACAGACCATGGAACTTTCTGCTACCAAAAGATGCCCTTTGGATTACAGAAACGCCAACCCGAGCCACCCTGAAGGACATGCAAGGCTTGAACGGAAAACTAACAGCGTTGGGAAGATTCGTGGCAAAGTCGGCAGAAAGAGCAGTTCTACTGTTCCATACCCTAAAAGGTGACGTAAACAAAGGCGGTTTCAAGTGGACCCCCGACGCGGACAAGGCGTGGCAACAGCTAAAGAAGGTCCTAACCACCCTGCCAACGCTGTCCAGCCCAATCGCCGGGGAAACGTTGGTGATGTACTTATCTACCTCCAGAGAAGCCATCTCTGCGGTGTTGGTAACAGTACGGGAAGGTAGACAATCACCGGTATACTTTGTAAGCAGAGCGCTACAGGACCAGAAATCAATTACCCGATCTTGGAAAAACTGGTCCTTGCACTAATATACCCGGCAAGGCGCCTGAGGCGGTACTTCCAGGCCCACAAAATCGAAGTAAGAACGAGCCAGCCGCTCAAGCAAATAATTTTGAAGCCAGAAACATCAGGAATACTAGCAAAATAGGCAATTGAACTTGGAGAGCACGATATAGAATACCGCCCACGAGTAAGCATCAAGGGGCAGGCATTAGCGGATTTTTTGCTGGAAGTACCAAGGGCGGCAATGCAATACGATAACGGCCCCTGAAAAAGAAAACACGACTTGGAAGTTGCACACGGACGGCGCCGCCGGGAAAGAAGGCTGTGGCGCTGGGCTAATCGAAATGACATATGCATTGAGATTCGACTTCCAGACCTCCAACAATGAGGCAGAATATGAAGCATTGATCGCTGGACTGCGTCTTGCAGCAAGTAGCGGGGTTAAAGATCTGGAAGTCCTCAGCGACTATGCTAGTGACAAACCAGGTAAATGGAATATATGAAGCCCGGGACCCAAGAATGAAACGGTACGTAGAAATGGTCACCAGCATGGCCAAAGCGTTCAACTCGTTCACCATCAGGCAGATCCCAAGGTCGGAAAACCGGAGAGCCGATGCATTAAGCAAGTTGGCATCGACATCGTTTGACCACCTAACGCAGAAAGTACTGGTGGAGGTACTCAAAGAGTGAAGTATAGAAGAAACCCAAGTGAAGGAGATAACAAACGAAGCAACGGCATGGATGACACCAATCATTGAGTATATCAAACACATAATCCTGCCAGAAGATGAAGCGCAGGCCAGAAAGATCAGAATCAAAGCCCAACAATACTCCATAATGGACGGGAGGTTATACAAGAAAGGATACCTTGTCCCGTGGCTAAAGTGTATAACAAGCCAGGAAGGACAAGAATTGTTGCAAGAAACACACTTAGGAGACGCAGGGGCACACGAGGGTGCGAGGGCACTAACTGGAAGAGTACTGCGAATGGGGGTATACTGGCCAAAAATACAGTAAGACGCGGCGGAGCTAATAAAGAAATGTTTCGCATGCCAAACATTCGCACCGGTACAAAATTTGCCCTCCACACAGCTAACGAACATAACGGCCCCCTGGCCGTTCCATCAGTGGGGAATAGACATAGTGGGCCCTTTCCCAGAAGCGCCAGGAAGAGTGAAGTTCTTGATCGTAGCAGTAGACTACTTTACGAAGTGGATCGAGACCGAACCTGTGGCCAAAATATCAAGAAGGTCAATAATCAAGTTCATGTGGAAGTCCATCCTCATGCGGTTCGGCACACCAAGAACCCTAATCATGTGACAATGGCCTCCAATTCGCAGAAAACCCCTTCAAAGGGTGGTGTACTGACAGGAAAATCCACCAACGCTTCACTTCGGTGGCTCATCCACAAGCAAACGGGCAGACGGAGGTATCCAACAAAACAATAGTGAATGGGATTAAGAAACGGCTAGGTAAAGCAAAGGGGAACTGGGTGGAGGAACTGCCCAGTGTCCTATGGTCCTACAGAACCACTCCCAAAACTAGCACCCAGGAAACGCCTTTCAGCCTAGTCTACGAAACTGAAGCGGTCTTACCCCCAGAACTGATGGTAACGTCACTACGAATCGCCAACTTCTCCCCAGAGCAAACTGACAAAGACCTCAGACATAATCTTGAATCACTGGAAGAAAAGAGGTAAATCTCCCTCCTACGGCAAGCAACTCTAAAACACAAGCCAGAAAAGTATTACAAACAACGAGTAAGAGGAAGAGCTCTCAAAGTAAACAATTGGGTTTTGAGGAAAAACGAAGCAAGTCACGCAGAATCCCAGGGAAAGCAGAGCCCAACCTGGGAAGGACCTTACAAGGTCGTCGAAACAAACCGCAATGGCTCATACACTTTGGAAATAATAGAGGGAAGAGCAATACCTAGAACATGGAACATACAAAACCTAAGATAATACCATTTCTAGAGAAGACTGATGAAGCGACGATGGCAACACAAGTACCCTTTGGGTCGTTTTCTGGAAAACTCGTACCAAAATGTATTGAAATCATGATTTTAGTTAAATGTTAAGGCTTCGACGGGATTGATCACCCCGTCGAAGGCCATTTTTACTTTACCAACAAAACTTCAAAACACTAGTGTCTTTTATCTTTTGCATGCATGCTTCGAATTGGCCTAGCGTCCCCAGCGGCCCAGCTGCCTTCACAGGACTTCGTGTGCCTTTATCATGGCCTGGCGTCCCCAGCGGCCCAGCTGCCTTCACAGGACTTCGTATGCCTCTATCATGGCCAGGCGCCCCCAGCGGCCCAGCTGCCTTCACAGGACTTTGTGTGCCTTTATCATGGGGTGGCGCCCCCAGCGGCCCAGTTGCCTTTACAGGACTTTGTGTGCCTTTCTCTTAGTCTGGCGCACACAGCGGCCCAACAGTACTTAACAGGATTATGAGTACGTTTGTATTGGCCTAAGTGTACCTACAAGTAAAACAATATCCCCAAACAAGTCTGCTGGATTCTAAGCAATGCAGAGTAACAAATAAAAGCAATAGCAAACCAGCGACTTCACAGAAAAAGAAATGCAAGATACCAAAGTCAAACATCCATTCACACAAAAAAAGAGAAAAAAGAGGGGGGGGGGGACACATACCATCCAGCCCCATTAGTTCAACAAGCGGCAAAAAACAACCGCAAACACCAAAGCAAAATATTGTCAACACAAGAGGAAACATTGTTCGAAAGTTACAACCATATCGAATTTGATTAAAAGAAAACCAACGGCTCCAGTAAACCACCAGCGAATCACCAGCAAGACCACCAAACCACTACTCCTCCTATTCCGGTTTCAATATCTCCTTCAACTCCTCCACACCAACTTGCCCAAGCTTTAACAACGTGGCATAATCCAGGGAGACAAAGTCCTCAATTGCACGTCCCATCTCTGCCTCATAATCAGAGAACGAACTCCCACCTGCAGCATCAGAGAGGTCAAGAGAAGGGTTAGCACGGAGGCGAAGGCGCATGGCCTCCTCCCCGGCGGCATAACATGTACGCTTAATTTGACTAATGCCCTGGATGAACTCCGGCTGGAGCATCACTTTCTCGATTACTCGCACAATTCCCTCCCGTAACAACCACTCCAAATCCCCTTTAGCCCCTACAAGCTCCATACTCCCAGCTTCCAAAGTCTTATCCTTTTCAGCAATGTCACAAACCAAGCTCTCGTTCTGGATGGCCAGACCCTCATTCAGTTGCTGAACCTTCTCCAGTTCAGCCTCGCAAACACTCAACCTCTCCTCAACAAGCATCTTCTCCGAAACTGCTACCCTAACCCTGTCATCATGCTCCCCAGCGGCTTTCTCCAACACACTAACATGTCTCCTTAGTTCTTGCTCAGAAGAACGAAGGGCCTCCAAGTCCCGATCAGAGGAAATAAACCTCTGCAGGCGCCTGGCCCCAGCAGCAAACATGTATGCACTCTGGGCGGAAGCAAATTTTAAAGCCGAAACAAGGGCATCGTTTGGATATAACTTGTAATACCGTATTATTAATTTATATAGATTTTCTGTTAATCTTAGTGTAATTAAGATTAAATAGGCTGTTATATGAGTTAAGATGGTTAGAAACCCAATTGAGTAAAGTTTGGAATTGTAAAATGTCAAATCAGAGCTACACGGGTCGTGTAAGGTCACACGGGTCGTGTAGAAAGGCTTGAGAAGCAAAGCAGTAACCTTTTCAGACCTACACGGGTCGTGTAGCTTCACACGGGTCGTGTAGCTCTTGTTCAAAAATTACCGAGGCAAGATTTGGTCTCACACAGGTCGTGTGAATCAACACGGGTCGTGTGAGTCTGCGAAATTTCAAGTTAACTTACTGTAGGCCTCACACGGGCCGTGTTGCGCACCCAGGGCTATTTTAAAGTCGAGTTTTCTTTCATTTGGGTCATTCCCAATTCGATTAAAAACCCTCCCAAACCCTAGAAATCGATTTCTACCCATCTAAGTTAAGATTAAGGCCTATTGATCACGAATTGAAGCTAGAGATTAGTTCCTTGAACTTGAAAGGTAATCCTCCTTGATTTTTATCTTGTTTTGTCGGTTGAATATTTGGATTGGAGATGGTTTCTTGTGGTTTTGATGAACCACTTGCAACTAACATGAATTAGAGTGAGATTTCTTGGATAAGTGTGTGTAATAGATTTCTAATTCGAGACTCAAGCTTGTAAAGTGCTTGTATTACGATCCTAGGGTTATATGAGTTAAATTTGTGAAATTGGAAGTTACAATTAGGATAGTATTGCTATCTTTTGATTGTAACCCTCTCTTATGATTCCAATTCCTTGATTGATATGAATAATGAGTATGATTGAGATTTTCTTGAAATTGAGTATTGAGTTTGAGTCATTGTATTACAGCTAAAGCTAGACAGGAACACACACGAGGTTCAGGAGTTCCACATATCGACTCAACTTCAGGTGAGTAGTTGTTTATTAGATGAATTATGTTTTGTTGGAATGTTTGTTACAGATAAGAAGTATGCTATATTCGATTGGTTGAGTAAAAACCAATTATGAGTATTCGGATCAAAGAGTTATAGTGTGTGTGACACACTGATGGCTGAGATAGCTATTTGAGATTAACCTAAGCGAGATATTGGATGATATAAATTCAATTGATCTTTATCCACTCACTGAGCTCTTGAAGCTTATATATATATTGTTTGTTAATATTGTTTGTGATAGGTTCTGGTAGTGGAGACCGCGGGAAACGAAACATGGATGGATAGCTGGACTTTGGACCTTGGACTTGAATTTACTTGTTGTTTTGAATATGTAATTGACCCGGTTTTTTAATAACGATTGTAAACACTTAATGTAAATAGTTTAGGACTTAAACTATGTTTTTGGTAACAGCTTTGTAATACTTGTTTCTTAAATTGAGTTACACCCTTTATTGCTGTTATAAAATGAGAAGATTAAGGTGTAATTCATTTGTGAGAAACCGGGCGTTACATAACTCCATATCATTCTCAGTGGCTGGAGGAAAAACATGGGCAGCAAAGTCCAAGGCTGTCGAACGAACAGTCAGCCGAGAGCCATTGACCAAGCCCCAAGTCGGGGAGAAAGGAAGGGAAGAAAAATCGGTCAAAACATGGCGACCAAGCGCCGACTCAACGTTAGCCCCCATCCCAACTCCAGAACCCTCCCCCACCGCAGCCCCCCTCAACACCGACTGAACCACCACCCCCCGACACAGGACCCCCAGAAACAACCCCTTTGTTAACATCAAGTGCCAACTCTGCATCACCATCAACGACATTAGCCTCACTAGCAGGCTCATCCCTCACATGCACCTCGTCATCGTGGATTTGAATTACCTCTTCCTTATCACCAAAAACTCCAGCACTCCTCAGACCGGACAAAAGCTTATGACGGCTGAGACGCCGAATCGGCACAAGATTGGCCGACGCATCAACCGGATCCACAGAACCTTCACCAACCTTACGTTTACACATCCTCATAACAGCTTCAACTATGCCCTCCTTACTATCCTTCACCGATTCACCAGAAACAGTAGGACCTTGGAATGAGGGCGTACCTACACTCGCATCAACTAGTGGTGACCCCCCGGCAGTGTCACTCTCCTCGTGTCCCCCAGCACTCGGAGTATCGTTAGCATGAACGTCGGAAAAACCGTGGAATGTAAACGGATCAGGCACTTTGTCTACCAGGTCCACCTCCCGGTACTCCAGCGTCCCAGGGTACTTGTCAGCCAACACATCGGTAAAGGCAATTGGATGAGCGACACCTGAGAAAAACAATGTTCATACCTCAAAATACGAAAGGGAAGGGAAAGAGAAACGAAATACGAAAAGAAACATAGTCAAAGGCATACCTTTCACCATAGAAAAGAATTCAGGCATTTGCCCTCTAGCCCTCCACGACGGACTCAATCCTCCACCAGCAAGGATGTATTCGGGGTAATCGTCGGGCACAACGTGAAAAGCTTTTAGAATCGCAACAGTATCGCGGTTGTGGGCATACAATATCGGAGCCGGGTCCTTAACTCCACCACGACGAACAAACATTTTCCCGACTCGGCTCTCATTAACCCACAACCACTTTTCCGTCCAATTTTTAGGAAAGCCTTCTCCCCAACCAACACATGAATAGACCGCCCCCGAGAATAAAAGGTATACCCCTCACTCGCTTGCAAAAATCGGAAGTAGTGCTTGAAGACGAAATAATCGGGTGCAATTCCTAGAGCTTGGCAAAGTAACTCGAAAGAAACCACTTTGTTGACAGCGTTGGGAGCGAGTTGAGTAATACCCACTCGATCCCTTCGCAAGACCTCATCCATGAAGTTGCTGGTTGGGAGACGATACCCAGCATCGAAGGTTTTAACAAATATACCCACTTTCCCCGGAGGGGGATGATAAAGCCCGACACCGTCGCCGGGGTACAACACGCCGTTGTCAGGGCAAAACCCATACCGATCAACAAGTTGCGCCCATTGTTCATCAGTCGGAGGAACGCCAACGTCGAGCGCCATGAAACAAAAAAGAACGAAGACGGCGAAAGAAAAAAGGGGGGAGAGAAGTAAAGGAAATCACGAAAGAAACCCAGCAACCGGAAAAAAGAAAAACCGCAGAAGAAGTTATATAGCCAGGAAATGAAGGGTTTCCTTGAAACAAGGAAACCAAATAAATAACCGGATAATTTGAAAAGACGGGCATAGATACCAAAACTGCCGTAATGATGAAAGACTGTACGGGTCTTGTCACAACAGGCGGGAACTCAGACCAGTTAAACACCAGCCCTACACGTGTCCTTCCCATAAGTCTAGAACGTTACGGCTCCGCTGGGCCTATGCGATAACTACTAGACTGGGGGGACTTGATAGCGTATCATGGAATACGGACTGGCAGAGCTCCATCGGTCCAAAACCTTAAGCACTGCCCTGCAGCACTGGACTTATTCGAGCACGCCCCACGGCACCAGCAACCGCCCCCTGGGGCGCCACATCCATAACAACTTTCTCGTAGAGCTAACGAGGCGACAACCTGCGAGAAAGCTGACATGTGCAGACGACAAAAGGCGTACACGGCACACTACTTGTGCTCCCCCGTACGCCTCCTGCACCATGATCGCGTACCAGGCGATCGCCCAATCATCACCTGTGCTCCCTGGAGGACTAACATCGGTGTGCCCAAAAGCGAGTCCAGCCTCAGGTATAAAAGGCCAAGAGGCCTTTAGGTAACACCCATGCTCAGAACACGCTTATCTCCCGCTTTCTAGAGAAAATCACTCTCAATACCACACTGACTTGACCGTCAGAGCGCCCTCCCGGGATCGCCTCCCGGATCGCGACTAACGGTCGTTCCTTTCTTTGTTGTGATCTCAGGCATCCGAGACCATCGGAGCTCTCACCTATCATTACCCCGGAGTCTGAAGTCACAACAATTACAAATTTATTTTTATTATGTAATTAGATAAATTGATCTATTTTTTAAATAAAAGATTTCATTAGAAATTATTTATGAAACTGTTTTAATATACAGTTAAAATTATAACATCTGTACAGATATATAAAAATAATTAGAATTTAAAAATTATTCAATTAAATAATAGTAAGAGTAAATTACACGAATGGTTCTGTGGTTTGGGGTAACTTACGCGCTTAGTCCCTAACTCTTTTTTTAACTCGGACAGTCCCTATTATTTTGTTTTGTTCTGTGCTTGGTCCCTGATTGACTTAAAATGACCTTATTGCCCTTTCTGTTTTTTTTAAATTTATTTATTCATTTTCTCTATATATTATTTATTGTTTATTAATTTAAGAAAATGAAAAATTTTAACCTAACCCTAACCCACCCTCTCGGCCTCTCATTCCCCTGCTTCTCTCTTTATCGTAGAACCTTCGTTTTTCTGAATCGCTCAATACGTTCGTAAACTTCTCTTAATCTCATAAACATTTTTCAGATGCGATTTTCAGTGGGAGGGAAGTGTTGTTGGGATGGTATTCTTTTGATAATCTCCGATAAGCCGCCTTGATCTCCTCCAAATCGACTTCCGCCGGTACCCCTAAGAACCTGCAATTGTAGAGTTGATTGAAAGGCTCGTTTAATTTCTTGTGATTTGTTTTAAAGAAAATAATAGAACGATTGACTATTTGTGGTGTGAGTCTGTGAGAGAGTGAATCGAGAAGACTTACTGGTAATGAGAATCAGTGGAATTGTTGAGTAATTCAGAGAATTTTTCACCCATCAAGTTGTTTGTCTGGTCTTCTTGTGCAGATTCGGTGGTTCCGGTGGTGGTGCTGCCGCAAACCCATCTGTCATCGTCGTTTTCTCAATGAATTATGGTATTGATTCCTGGTGGTGCCCTCTGCCTCCCTCCTCCTCCGCCTCCTTCTCCCTCTGCTGTCAGTACCTGAGTCTACACACACCACAGATTAATCGTACTCTAAGAGGAGGTGTTTCGTTTCATTAAACACACAAACTAGGAATCAAATATTTCGTAGACCTAACACCGCCCCTCTTGCAGCACTCCCCTTCCATCTCATCAGACATAGAAACGGTGGGTGTTTCAAATCCACCTGATACCCATCTGAGTGGAACGATGGTAGAGGTGGGGGTGGTTTCTTGAATCCATAGTCTGTGAGAATGATGATGATGACGGTAAAGAGGGGATGCCAAGGTGGGTCTGCAATTCTTGAATTTCGATTGAAAACGAGAAGTATGTGGAGAACAACACTCAAAACTTGAATTTCGACTGAAATTATTGGAAGAAAAAGGCAATTTGGTGTCTGTAGGAAGATATTTGAAGGAAAGGGTCAACGTGAATATGAATTCGTGTTGCTGTTAGAGAGAGAGAGAGAGAGAGAGAGAGTGTGTGTGTGTGTGTGTGTGTGGATAGATGGGATATTTTCATATATTTGAATTCAATGATTAATAATAATATTATTATAATGAATAATATAAAGAAAAAAATATTAAGGGTATATTAGTCTTTTTATGTCTGGCAGGTACCAAGTGGGCAACAAAACTTGACATTAGGAACCATCCGAGTTAAAAAAAAAAAGTTAATGACCAAACATACAAGTTACTCCAAACCACAGTAGCCATCCGTTAATTTTCTCTAATACTAATTAGAGCCGCTCTATAAAAAAGGTGATATTAAATTAGATATGAAGACTTCTTAAAACCAAACTAACGTGGTTTTTAAGAAAACATGTCAATGTTCTCGATCTAGAAGAGCGTGGGTATAACTATTAAGTTAGTTTATAAAAAAAGCACTTTAAAGATATATTCATTTAAATTGCTATGCTTCTATTACATGTTTTCTTAAAAAGAACTTTTAGAATACATTTAGTTTTCATTCTTGTTTTTTATATTAAACTTTCCTAATATCACAAAAAAGACATTATATATATATATATATATATATATATATATATATATATATATATATATATATATATATATATATATATATATATATATATATATATATATATATATATATATATATATATATATAATCCATTGCAAATTTATTTTTATTATGTAACTAGATAAATTGATCTTATTTTTTTAAATAAAATATTTCATTAGAAATTTTTTATGAAACTATTTGAATATACAGTTAAATTTATGCGGGTCTTACTGTAACTGGTTTATCTGGAAATACACATACCCATATTTTTCCACTGGGACGTGCATTTCGTGTCATTGCTCGTCGACGTGCTTCTATTTGTCTAGGTGTGATCCAAGCAGGTTCAAGTATCTGTATAGATAAATAAAAATAATCATAATTTAAAAATTATTCAATTAAATGATATTAATTAGAGCCGTTATATTAACAAAGTGATATTAAATTAGATATGAAGACTTCTTAAAACCAAACCAACGTGTTTTTCTCAAAATCCTAGGATGGTTCAACTATGGATGAATAGTACCCAGACTCTTCTATGTAGATCGAGAACATCGACACCACCCCAGTCTCTAAACCATGGATACATATGGAGTGTTCCAACAAAGTCTTTCACCGGCAATCATCGCCGCCGTGGTCTTGTCATCACTCTTCCTCTATTCACTCTCCAAGAGAAAACAAAACTTACGTCTTCCGCCGAGCCCTCCGTCGTTACCGATCATCGGCCACCTCCACCACCTCGGTCCACTCATCCACCAGTCTTTCCACAACCTCTCCACCCGCTACGGCCCTCTAATCCACCTCCGTCTTGGCTCCGTCCCTTGCGTCGTCGCCTCCACCCCCGGCCTTGCCCGAGACTTCCTCAAAACAAACGAACTCGCCTTCTCTTCAAGAAAGCACTCCTTAGCCATCGACCATATTACTTACGGCGTCTCCTTCGCCTTTGCACCTAACGGACCTTACTGGAAATTCATCAAGAAATTGTCCACAGTCGAGCTTTTGGGAAACCAAAATCTCGGTCATTTCCTCCCTATTCGAACCCAAGAGATTCACGAACTTCTTCAAACTTTAATGGAGAAATCAAAGCGAAATGAGAGCGTGAACTTGACTGAAGAATTGTTGAAGCTAACAAACAACGTGATATGCCAGATGATGATGAGTATTCGATGTTCTGGGACGAACAGCGAGGCTGATGAAGCCAAGAATCTCGTTCGAGAAGTGACAACGATCTTCGGACAGTTTAATGTTTCTGATTTCATATGGTTCTGCAAGAACGTTGATTTACAAAGGTTTAAAAAGAGGTACGAGGATATACATAGAAGGTACGATAGTTTGCTGGAAAATATCATATGTCAGAGGGAAGAAAAGAGAAGAAGAAAAACGAAGAGAGAAGATGACACAGGGAGAGATTTTCTTGATATGCTTCTTGATGTTTTGGACGATGGAAACGCTGAGATTAAGATTACAAGAGATCACATCAAAGCCTTGATTTTGGTAACCTTCACTTAAATCTTGATTCTTAATCCAATGATTAAGAAAATATATGTTATATTTTTTGTGTAGGATTTTTTTACAGCTGCGACAGAAACAACCGCAATAGCAGCCGAATGGACACTAGTTGAACTCATCAATAACCCTAAGGTGCTCGAAAAAGCAAGAAAAGAGATCGATGAAGTCATCGGAAATAAAAGGCTAGTTCAGGAATCAGATGCGTCAAATCTCCCGTACATTCATGCAATCATAAAGGAAACCCTACGACTTCATCCACCAATTCCGATGTTGATTCGCAAGTCAAACAAAAATGTAACGGTACAGGAATATGAAATCCCGACCGGAACCATCCTATTCGTCAACATTTGGTCAATCGGAAGAAACCCAGAGTACTGGGAAACCCCATTAGAGTTCAAGCCTGATCGGTTTCTAGATGGTGAAACCCTAAAAAGCTCGTTAGATATCAAAGGTCAAAGTTTTCAACTTTTACCTTTTGGGACGGGGAGGAGAGGGTGTCCTGGAGTTAATTTGGCTATGAGAGAACTCCTGGTGGTCGTTGCCGCCCTCGTTCAATGCTTTGAATGGAATGTTAAGGATAACGAAGCACTGTGTACAGATGAACGCGCTGGATTGACGGCTCCAAGGGCAGTAGATTTTGTGTGTGTTCCATCTTTGCGACAAAACTTTCCGAAAATTGTCTGATTTTGTTTGTCGTATACTGTGGCAGTGATCACGTATTGTTGTATTATACTATTAATTGTGTGCTTTTGATATCTATGACATATGCCCATGTTTGAGATCAGATTCGTCGAATGTGACAAGTCATAAATTAAGCCCTAGTTTATCGATTTCACAATATAAACTGTCTGTGAAGCAAGCATGGACTCAGTTGAGATAAATTCATGTGAACATATGGACCTACCGAACTTCTTCACCGTGATGAGGTACTGATATTTGAGTGATCTGTTGGACTCATCTGGGCCGGTCCTACAATATGTAAACATTATCTTACATTGACCGGTTCTCACCTGAACTTTTATTTATTTTGTTGGATTTGGACTGAAAATAAACTTTATTTGTTTTTTCCATTTTTATTTTTTATAAATAATTAACGCATCGCTGAAAAGTTTTATTTGTTTTTCCATTTTTATTTTTTATAAATGATATTAATAAAACTATAATTAAAAATAGTGATAATCTATTTTTTTCTTTTTTGATAAAACAGTTTAGATATACATTTGAATTTCATTTTGGGTGTCCTTCAACCTATTATTATAATATTATATTTACATATATGAAATCAAACATAAATTAACTTGAAGATGCATGAAAATATTTAACTAAAGTGAAGACCACGAAAATGGTCTATGTGGTCTGCTGCTTTATTTGTTTACGAACTAAAAGGTTTTTAATTTACAAAAACATGTCAATTTGAGAGGGTTTATTTGTGATTTAGTTTTTTAGAGTTAAGATTCACTTGTTTTACTCTTTTAGGCTGGGGAGCAGCTCGTTGTCCCCCTCGCCATCACCATAGCCTTCGCCAAAGCCAGCTCGCCATATTCCCAGCGAGCTCGTCGTCTGTGTTGGCACCGGTCATGTGACCGTTGAACGATCCCAAAATAAAAAAAAAACTTTTTTTTAATTAAAAAAATCCAATTTATTTCCTATATAAACCTAACTCACAATTCATTTTTATCACACAACTTCAATATCAAACCTCTTCTACATTTTATATCCCCTTTCCCACAATTTTAATTTCAAAAATTATGTCATCCGAGTCGTCAATTTCAATATCATCGTCGTCATCTAATGATGAATTGGGTGAACAAATAGGAGAGTCAATAGATCGTATTACGGCTCATTTACTCGAAAAATTAAAAAATCCATCGCCGAGCCGCGGGCCTCGTCTACATAGAAGATATATTGATCGGGGAAGAGCGGGAGCCGAACAACGTCTCTTTAGGGATTATTTTGCTGAAAATCTCACATATCTAAAGTATAAATTTCGGTGTCGGTTTCGCATGCACAAATCGTTGTTTTTGAAGATTGTTAGAGACATGGAGGGAGCGCATGATTACTTTAAGCAACGACGGAACGCAGCGGGTATGTTAGATTCCACCCTATTCAAAGATGTACTACTGTACTTCGCATGTTAACATATGGTACACACCCTGATGCACTAGACGAGACAACGAGGATGTACGCACGTGTCGCACGAGACTCTCTAGACCTATTTTGTGACCTTGCCCTTATTATGTACAAGCCACGATATGGGTGTGAACCTACTCCCAATGACATCCGACAATTGTATGCCCATCATTCACAAGCGCATGGCTTCCCTGGTATGTTAGGAAGTTTAGATTGTATGCATTGGAGGTGGAATGGTTGTCCTTCTGCTTGGCATGGCCAATACACAAAGGGTCAGTACGGATACCCGACGGTCGTGCTTCAGGCTGCAGCCTCACAAGATATGTGGTTTTGGCATTCATATTTTGGTCCACCCGGGTCGCATAATGACCTCAACATACATAATAGCTCGGATTTTTACACAAAGTTACATAACGGCACTGTTCCGGACTCTTCGTTCACACTTCGAGGAACGCAATATCGATTTGGGTATTATCTTGTGGATGGAATCTATCCAGAGATTTCTATTTTCGTCAAGACTCTAGCTTACCCAGATGACCCACAAAGGCAAAAGTTTAAAAGAGCTCAAGAAAGAGCTCGACAGGACATCGAGAGAGCATTTGGTGTTTTGAAGAAACGTTTTGCCATACTAGCTAAACCATCACTGTTTACAAAAAAATCTACTATGATGAAGGTCATGTTTACATGTATTATTTTACATAACATGATTCTAGAAGACAAAGGACATGCTATATGTCAATACCACGAAAATGAAATCATTCCCCCTCCACAACCACTTCCAGTTGCGAGTCCAGAATACCTTCAGCGAGTGCAGATAGTGCGCAGTCGAGAAATTCATGGCGATATTCGTCGTCATCTAATCGATCATCTTTGGACGGTGGACCATATTGATCTAAATATGGATCCGGTGAACGAGTACGACGGTGAATATTCGGATGAAGACAATATATGAAGTCGTGTTTTTATTTTATGTCATGTTTTAGTCGTTTTAAGTTTTTATTTCATATCTTGTATTTTTTTTTTTAAGTTTCATGTCTTGTAATTTTTTTAATGAAATGTTTGTTTTTATGTTTCAATAAAAGTTTGTGTTTTATTTTAATATAATATTTAACAAAAAATCTAAAAAAAAATAGTTTAGCATGATTCGCACATGCTGACTGCTCCCACCAAATTTGATCAGCATGTGCTAACATGCTGAAAGCTGACGTGGCATAGTTCAGCATGCTCAACGCATGCTGACTGCTCCCCCAGCCTTAAGTACGTTATATTTTCTTCCTTTTTATATATTTTATTACTTTTTCTTTTATATTAGCTATTAATGATTAATGATTAATTATAGATTATTATATAAATCACAACACATTAAACCCCAAAAAGTTTGCAACCCGCCAAGTGACCAATGTTTCCCGAACCTCACTCACATCCTCTTTAATCTTTATCATCAATTCATCATCGTCTACCATCGAGATCCTCTCCTGCAACCACTATCGCCACATAAATGCTACCCATCACGCCTCGCAGTCGATTCAAAACCCATATATCTATCTTAAAGGAAACCCAAAACAACATGTTTTCATTTCAATTTCCAGTGGCAAAGATTCATCGAATTTTGATATATACAGGTTAACAGAAATAAAAGTTATAAAGCATTTCTCTACGTCCTCACCGTAGCCTATTTGCTCCACATCAACCTTCTGATTTTCCATCGATGATATGAATAAGCACTATGGGTCAAAAAGAGAAAAGCATGGATATTAGTATCCTTTCGAGGCAATAGCTTCAAAAGCCTTAAAATCGAAAGATTCCAAAAACATCTCTCTGCCTACTCCTTTCACCTCCCATGACCTCCTTCTCTTTACCACTAAATGGTAAGAATCTTGCACCAAAATCATAAGATTTGAAAAAAAATTAAAGCCTCGATATATGTACTTAGATTTCAAAGAAGAATGGTGTGGTCGTCGATGGTTGCAGGGACCAACGATGATGGTTGTGGCGAATTTAGAAAAGAACAGACATTAATTGATTTATAGAGGGTGGGTGTTCTTGGATGGTTTCAATCATCAAATAAGGGATGAAATATGATGATGAGGCTATGATGGTTCTTTTCTATATTATTCATATCTATCGAGTATCGACTTTCCCAATTCCCATCGTCCCTTCGCCTTCAAGTCTAACTTTCTATTCTCAAATTAATGGGTGTTACCTCTCCTTGTTCACCGTCACCCTAGAGGGTGGGGAAGAAAGGGGAGAGTGAAGGATACATCAAAGGTCGTTGAAGGAATGAGGTAGTTGTCGGAGCAGTGGAGAGTACTGTAGAGCGAGGCGACGGTCAGAACGGGAGGGATGGTATGTGGGTGTTAATCAATTAATGGCCTGTAGGTCAAGTGGCAAAGGCGTTGTCCTCCCTGTTTGAGGTTGAATGTTCAAGTCTCGTTAGAGACATAGGTGGATGCAGGAGTAGTTTAGGAGTAGGAGCAGGGATAGATTTAATGTTCTAAAAAAAATAAAAAAAATCAATTAAGTGATGTGAGTGGGCTCCACCTTACTAATCATAATAAAAAAGTAAATAAGTATATAATTTAAGAAAATCTAAAATAGGGGTAAAATGATAACTTAACAACGATTTAATAGCAATAAATTACCGGTGTTAATCAAAACCACGAACAAACTCTTTTATAAGGACCATGTAGAACAACAAACCACAATAATCATTTCTATAGTTTTCTCTTAACTAAATATGAAAACATGGGATCGTAGAGTATCTCACATCTTTTTCTATAATCTATAACATTAACCTTTAGTAACTTTTAGTAAGGGTGAGTCAAAATTATCTGAATCCAAATAATGATATATTGTTCATATTGTTGTAGCAACTGAAATCTTTTTTTTTTTCTTTAATATGCTTCTAAGTTGTCAATCGAAATAAAAAGAAAAGGGTATGGATAAATGAAAGGATGATAGAAAGAAAGAAAAAGAATATTGATGATATAGAATTCCAATATGTAAGGTCTATGAGTCATTTCAGAAAAAAGCTGTGTAATAAAGCATCAATACGGATTCATCATTAAATGGATCTGCTCATCAAAGAAATAATAAAGAGCTTCGAGCCAATAAAGGCTAAGGTCGTGTTTGCTATGATCTTAATTTTTAAGATCTTAATTTGTAAGAGCTATGCATTTGTAAGAGGATCTGATTGAGATTTTATGATATTGTTTGATTCAAATATTTTAATTGTTACGCAAATGACCATTTTACCCATCAGAACAAACCCACTCGATTTCAACATAAAATCAAAAGAAACCACCGATTTCAGCAGAAAATCAAGAAACTCAAAAGAAAACATCACCGATTTCAGAAAGAAAATCAAAAGAAAACATCACATTGAGAAGAAAACCACCGATTTTAGAAAAGATGGAAGTCGATTTCAGCAACAAAATGAAGAACAACTGCCAATAGCGGAGATGAGTCGCAGGAAAGAGGCGGCACCAGGAGGAGAAGAAGGAGAGTCACAGACTTGGCGGTGGAGAGAGGATCCGAGAATTCTAGGGCAAAAGGGGGAAATATGCCTCTTATTTTTATTCAGATACCCCTATACATCTGACCCAATAAGTGATGAATTTTCAATTAAGAGGCAAGAATTAAGAGGTGAACAAACGCTCTGAATCTGTCCTATTCAGAGCTTGCCTCTTAATATCTCAATTAAGAGGTAAAAAAACACAACCTAAGAATATTGACTTAAGAACTAATAGCTCCATTGTATATTAGAATATTTAAGAATATATAAATATAGTAAGATAATATAATAAATAGATAAGAGAGGATATAGAGCGGGTAGCGGGAATCGAACCCACATCGTTCGCTTGGAAGGCTAGAGGTTATAGTTGACGTCGATGCATCATTTTTGCATCTCTAATTCAAAACCGAACATGAAACTTTGGTTTCATTCGACTCCTTTATTAAAAATGGATAAATTGCTAGATTTTCTGATGTGAACCAACTTACAAAAAAAATGATACCCATAACACTCATGGAAAAAGAATCGTAATAAATGCAAAGAGGAAGCATCTTTTATCCAATAGTGAAGAGCCTGAACCAAGATTTCCAGATGGGCTGGGTAAGGTATTAGTATATCTAATACATAATTTAAATGTGAAAAGTTGTCCTCTAAAAAAGAAAATATTCAATGAAGTGATCGTAAAATATCAGATTTGACAACCCCTTTCCTTTCTAGGGAAGATATTAATTGCAGAGACAAAGGAATTTCCATAATGATTGAAGATACCTGTGGCATTACTTCCGAATAAAAATTCTTGTTGTGCCTCAAAATGGAGTCTGTTTAGAATTATTAACCGAAAGAATCAAATGATTCTGTTGATACATTTGAATGATTAAATGTTTCACAATTAGTAAAACCGAAAAACTAAACCAACAAAATAGCCGACAACGAGGTTTTCTTTAAACCAAAAAACTCGGTCTGATTCAGTTTTGCTATACTTTACCCGCCGATTAGTACCAAACAGACCTAAATGTGAGAAACTGGTCTGAAAACCGGACACTTTCATTATATATTATTTGTTATATTTTAAATATTATTAGCACTAATATATATATATATATATATATATATATATATATATATATATATATATATATATATATATATATATATATATATATATATATATATATATATATATATATATATATATATATATATATATATATATATATATATATATATATATATATATATATATATATATATATATATATATATATATATATATATATATATACTCCCTCCGTCCCAAAATGATAGTCCAGTTTCTCATTTTCAAAGTCAAAGCTTGTCAAGTTTGACCGTAAATATTTTTTTTTTGTGCTATATAATATTAGATGAAAACTATACCAATGAAAACACATTTACAACACAAATCCATTCATATATTTTGTATCAAATATTATATAATAACAACGAAAATATTGATGGTCAAAGTTGACAAGCTTTGACTTTGAAAATGAGAAAGTGGACTATCATTTTGGGACGGAGGGAGTATATATATATACACACACACACACACATACACACACACACACACACACACACGCAGGTTCATGTATGAACACTAAATATTGTGTGAACTTAAGACCGATTCTGGACTAATCATTTGATATGGGTAGTTTTGAAATTTTATAATTAAATTAATTATTATATAATATTAATTCGTAGATTATTGGTAACAGATTGGTGATTTAACTCTATAATTATGGTGATTGAAGCCTATAATATGGGAACCCCCAATCATTACACCAACATCATCGTATTCGTCATAAACCACCATCGGAACCCTACGCAAACATCACTATTTTCACCGCCAATCCACCACCGTTTGGTCGGGATTAAAGCATCATCACCACTTATGCCGCTCCTCCATCACGTAACCACCTACGACTCCTTGCTGCCACCAACAAGCACCACCCTACTCCACCGCCGCCTCACTCTCTTCTCCTCTCACCTTCTTCTTGATTCTCCGGTTCTCGATTCTGACGACGAAGTGGGCTGCCTTCGTATCCTCTATTATTAAAATCGTTGACTTTTCTCGTTCAAAAAGAAGAAGGTTGATTATAGAAGTGGATGTGTTGAATCAATTTATAGAAGGCCGATGAAGACGAAGAATTTTACAGATGTGATGTCACTGTAGGTACTTGTGATCGGGTTTTAGGGGCAAAATATGATACCTTCGGTGAAGGAGATGGTTGAGTTTAATTCAAAAAGCACAAAAGATGGCTTAATTTTGATTATACTTTCAAAGTTCTATGAAGCCGGTAAACGTGATTTAAATGGAGAAGATTTGGATACGCCTTCACGATTTTGTAATTGGGAATGGTAGTATTCTTTGAGAATATATGCTACAAAAAAACATATGTATTCTTTGAGAATACATACGTTAAATCTTTTTTTTTTCTTTACTGTAAATATAGGCAAAATGACACTATAGCCCAACAAAGTTTACTACATTGGTTTAAAAGGTCATTTAATTATTAGTTTTTTGCTTTCTAGGGAAACTAACTTAAGTTTGCTGTGTTTAAATAGTCCTTAAAGAGAAATCAAAGGGGTAACCCGATTACCGCTTTCCTAGTCACCAATATTGTGCCATGTTGACGATGATGTGGACTTTAATAATGAAAATGTCAAAGTCAAAGTTTAAAAAGCAAAGAAACTTTGATCCAGATTCCATGTTTTAAACTAATAAAACAAAAAATAAAGGGTGGATTTGATACCCCTCTTCGACGAGCCAGTACTAGTGATGGTTGTTAAGTCGTCTCCGGTATTAGAGACCATCTCTAAGATGTTAGCTTCCGTTGAACCTTGTGAATACTTCAATGAAGGGTGCTTACACACAGCAACCTCGAGACTCTGTCAGTAGATGTGGGGAGGATCATGAGGTCGTTGGGGATAGCATCATTATTCAATGGTGATAATTACCTTGAGAAAACAACTATGGTAGAGTATAGGCGGTGAGAGTTCAAGGAGATGAGAGAGAGTCGGTTGTAGGCTAAAATTGGAGAGGAAGGAAACATCTAGCTCCGGTAGAGCTCATGGGATTTCTTTTCCAACGAAGTCTACTGTAATCTCGTATGTGTGTACGCATGTTTTGAAGTCGAAAAATCGATCTGGGCGAGTTTGGTTCACCACAATTGAAAGTTATAGTGGTGTCGGAGAATAACAATTCATCGGCAAAGGAGTGCACCGGTGAGCTTCGTTGTGTGTCCAAACCCAAATCTGATATGCATGTGAATGAGGCATCAAGTGGGGAGTGGCAGTGCGTTACAGTGGGTAGAGGCTTGAGCCTTCGTCAACGGAGGAGAAGAGTCGCCGGACCATTGCCGTTGTCGTAGCCGGCGCCAAATACCGACCGTGGGATTGATAGCGGTGATTTATTTCTCCGACGGGTGGGGAATCTTTGCAGACTCCATGGAATAACCTAGGTTCAACATCGAATAACCTAGGTTCAATTCCAACAAATTACATAAACTAGGAATTATAGTCTTCATCTAGAAATAACAAAGTTTTAAACTTCAAATTACATAAACGTCAATACTAATAGTAGTAGGAATTATAGTCTTCAACTTTGTCGTCTTCAAATCTTCAAGCATTGCTCACGCTTTTAATCCGAAAATTATTCAAGCTCACCCTCATCAACTTCGGTCGTTGGAGGTGATATCCCCATTGCAACTTCTTCTTCGTGGATATACTCTTCCACCGGTGGTAAAAGCTCCCCTTCATGCGAAACGCTATGTTGTATCCTTTCGACGCCATCCAAATAATCCTTCAAGCACACACATACTTCCATCGATTCGGCGGTGAGTTTGGACCTTCGTTTCGTGATGACCCTGCTACTAAAAGAAAAAGCGGATTCTGAAGCTACCGTGGAAGCTTGGACGGTTAGTAAATTGCGGGCCATGGCAGCTAGAATCAGGAATTGTGGTTCCTTTTCTTTCCACCAAGCCAAAATGTCAAAGTTTTAAAATTCTTCGACGGTAAAGAGGGCTAAAAAGTTTAAGGCCATATAATTGCCCAATTCGCTACTTGGGGCAGAAGTACGTTGGTGTTTTGTGGTGTCCTCCATCAAAGTGTTATAAAGATTTATGTTAACGTTTCTTCCCGATGAAGATGAACCGATCATACCTCTCCGAATATGATCAACTATTATATTAGTTGGTTGACCATATTTGGTAGCGTAATGTTCAAATAATTTTTTTGAAAGACTCATTGAATTTAAAATTTTGATTTTGAACGAAATTTGCTTCGAGTTCACTTAAACCCAAGTTTTCATAAATTTGTCTCATTAAAAAGTTGACACCACCCACATTTATAGTCGGGTTAATTAGGGCGGTGGCACATGTAAAGACTAAAGGCAACGGAAGATGAAGCCATCTTGAAATTGTTAGAAAATAGGTCGGGAATGCGAAAAACGTCGAGAATATTGAGCGTTTTTTGCGGGGTGTTGAAACCAAATGAACCAACATCTATTTATACTAACATTAGAGGGGTAAAATGGGTATTTTGGGCATTTTAACGGGTATAAACGGCTAGAAATCGATCACAAAACAACAAATTTAAAAAAAAACCCGTTTTTTAACGGGCAGAAAAAAACCCGGTAAAAAACCGGTGTAAAAAAAACCGTTCTACGCATGGAAAAAAAACCGGTAAAAAACCGACGGTTCGGTTAAACCGGGACCGGTTATTGAAAAAACCGATTCGGTTTTTTTTTTCAGTTATTTAAAAAAACCGGTTCAAATGTGCAACTCTAATAGTATGCGCACTTTAATTTTTATTAAACTATAGATCAATTCAAATTGTTTCTCTTTTGTATTTGACAATTTATTCATTAAACTTTTTAAGAGTTCAATACATTGAAAAATATAAACCTTACAAAATTTTATTGTTTTTCACAGACGTGTTTGGAAGCTTATTATCGGCAAATTGGAAAGAAAATAAAATTTTGAAACCGACAACTATTATAGTGAGTAGTTAACACAAGAGGGCTTGATATATATATTACGTAGAATGAAATTTGGGTTAACATTTTTGTTGGCAATAGTTTAAGTATACCAACTCTCATAACCCAGAAATTGAGAAGGAACCTACTCCAACCAGCAGCAACACGACTAATCTACTTCTCTTGTGAATCCTCTATTTTTCTGTATATTAATACATCTCTTCGTTCCATAGTTGCACATCAGTTCTTAAAACACTTTCTCAGACATCGCCATTCTTTAAAAGCAAACATATCCAACAAAATTACTCTTATGACGAAATCCAACTTCCTTTATTTTCCAACACTCTATCTTTTTCTAGCAATCACCTTCTCTATCACCACCTCCTCTCGAATCCTCGTTGAGGAAGCAGCACCAGTCATCCCTGCTATCTCACCCGTGGCACCAGATTCTGTTGAAAACCCTAACCCTAATGCAACACCTTTAGGAGACATCCCACCTAGTGTGGCTTCTACTGGTGCGGCTGGAGGCGTACAAGGTGCTGATCATACACTCATGTTCTTCATGCACGACATTCTTGGAGGATCTAACCCCTCGGCTAAAGCTGTCACTGGTATAGTTACTAACCCTACCGTTAATGGTCAAGTTCCCTTCGCCAAGCCCAATGGGGCTAACCTTCCTGTCAACAATGGTGTTCCTCAAGACAATGGAAACAATGGAATCATCAACAACAATAATATCCCTTTCCTCACTGGCCTAGGAGGAACCACTTCCAATGTTTTCCGCAACAATGGAAATAACAACAATAATAACTTCAACAACGCGTTCCCATCCATCAACGGCGGCCAGTTACCTCAAGGCAACGCCCTACTACAGCTGATGTTTGGGACTTTGTTTGTGATAGACGATGAGCTAACTGAAGGACATGAGCTGGGGTCTGGATTAATTGGAAAGGCACAAGGGTTCTATGTCTCCAGCTCGATTGATGGGAACAGCCAGACAATGGCTTTTACGGTTATGTTTGAGCATGGGAGTTATATTGACAGTCTTAGCTTCATGGGGGTTCACCGGAGTGCGGTGGCGGAGTCTCAGCTTGCTGTCATGGGTGGAACCGGGAAATATTTGAATGCCAAGGGGCATGCTGTCGTGAAGACATTCGACGGTACAAACCAGCAGAACAATGATGGTGTAGAGACTCTACTGCAAGTCACGGTGTATCTTGCTCATTGATTTTAAAAGCTTGTAGGTGTTAATGTTGTTGTAATTCTCAATCTATAACATGTTTGATGATCCTGCGACTTTTAGAAATTGGTAAATGTACACTTTTCGAATATCTTCACGATAGCATGCCCCTTGGCATTCAAATATTTCCCGGTTCCAACCATGACAGCAAGCTGAGACTCCGCCACCTCACTCCGATGAACCCCCATGAAGCTAAGACTGTCAATATAACTCCCATGCAAATATGAGTGACTTAAGTGTTTAGCAATCCAAAAGTTTAGTTACCTAACACAAAATGACCAAAAACATGTGATATCAGTCTCTATTAATCGGAAGTCCAAAAAGACTATGTGAAGTCAAAATAGACCAATAACAACATGTAATTGATTTCGGTTTATATTAATCTAGACGATCTGAAGTCTAAACATCATGGCAAAGTTGCAATATAAAAGCGAAGACCGCGCATAACAAGTCTATCAATCACACAATGAAGATGCACAACTTAATCTCATTACAGTTAATCACATAATGAATGAGGAAGGGACACTTACAGTCGCATTGAGACAAAGATTCCGACACAAACCGAGATTAATCGTACCAAGATTAATCGCACAATGAAGTAGAGACGGGAAACTGTGGAGACAGTCGCATCGCTAATTTAGTGAATTTGGGGCTTTTTTCAATCTGCAAAAATCGAGTGGAAAAAGAGGGTTTAATGGGTGCTTATTAGCTTATTGCTTTTGAAAATTGATTTTTTAAAAACGTATTTGGATAAGCTTATGTGGTAATAAAAATTAATAAGTTGATAAAAATGTTTTAAAAATGTTTGAATAAGCTTTTATTTATATATATATATATATATATATATATATATATATATATATATATATATATATATATATATATATATATATATATAAAATAACCAAAAAAGACATTTTGTAATCAAAGAGCACTTGTCCCTTTAAAAAGCCAGGAATTTGTGGTTTCTCAAAAATGGCTTTTCCATATATATTGAAAAGTTAAAAACAAAAATGTTTTTTATTACCCAAACACTTTTTTTAGTTTATTAGCTTTTCAAAAAGTCAATAAGTTAATAAGCCATTTTTAAATGGGGAGTCAAACATACACCGAGTATTCCTCGGAAATGCATCGCTAATTTCAGGTTCTTGATATTTCCTCGGAAAGTCCGGTTTTTTGTTTCCTCGCTAATTTCTCGCAAAAAAAAAAAATCCTTTGAAGTTCCTCATAAAAGAAAAAAAATAAATTGTTATTATTATCAATTGTTATTCCTATAATTATTATTTTTAATGTTAATTATTATTATTTAAATTGTTATTCTGTTATATAAAACTAACCAATATTCATTGTTTTTTTGGAACCGGCAAATTGTATAAATAACGAAAAGGTCACATCTAACAAAAAGCTAGAGAGTGACAGAGTACAATGGAAAAAAGGGAACAACTGATTACAAAGCAATAAAAGGACATTCAGTCCAATCTTCCCATCTAATAGAATTCTTAGGTGTTCTAAATCTGATCCAGTTGAACACGCAAGATTTTATTCCATCATACACTTTTGCCGGTGAAATAAACAAAGACTCGAATAGTCTATCGCATCTAGATTTCGATAACCACCAAATGGTACCGTAAAAGATACTAATCAAACGTCTCCGTAGTTTTATATTATTCCCCCACTTCGATGCGAACCCGATTAACTCGTCAACCGAATTGAATGAGCAGACATTTAGATTGCACCAACAAAGGACCTTTTGCCATATAAAAATCGCGAATGGACAGCTAACAAGAATATGGTTGAGTTCATCTTCGCCATTTACACATTGACTACATAGCGAATAGCCAACCGAAATGCCTCTAAGTAGCAGCTCATGTTTCGTTGGCAACCGACCAAGAGTTGCCCGGCAAATAAAACAGGAAACCTTGATCGGGACCTCCGGGATCCAATTGATGACTACGCCACCCACAGGGGGAAGGGATGATTCAAGTCGATCCCTCATTGCACTCAAATAAAAAAGACCATATGGAGCAATTGTACATCGCCATCCATTCTCCGACTCGCTGCAACGGAAATTCCCAATCAGCCCGACAAGATGATGCAATTCCTGTAATTGATCATGGAATAGACGCTCCGATCTCCACATAAATTCGTTTTAAATAACAAGTTGGGGCTAGCCCACTTGGCTAACAATGTGATATACTAACAAGGAGGTCATGGGTTCAAACCCTGACACTAACATAACAATGAGTAGTTTAGGAGTAGGAGTAGGATAGATTTGTCGTTCTAAAAAAAAAAAAAAAAAAAAAGTAGGTACGCAAATAATGAAAAGTAAATATATAAGTTAATAAAAACATTTTGTAATGTTATAACTACTTAATGATTTATTTAATTAAACTAAATTGTATTAAATATTATATATTATTAAATAATTTAATAAATTTTCTACAGTTCAAATATAAATATACTAAATTCATTTCAATATTTAGTGCATATATGACATGTATATTAATGATCGATAATTTTGCTAATTGTTGGTGTGTTACTAGAAACCATATTTGAAAATATATTTTACTCGACGTTGATAAATGTTTTAGAATCTAATATAAGACTCATAAAGTAATACAAAAATTTTAATCGAATGGATAGTTTAAAAATAAAAGTATCTAACATATAAGAAAATTGTACAAAAAAAACAAAAAAAAAAATTCAACTCCCAAAAAAATAAAAAATAAACTACTTTCCTAGAAATTCCCTCGGAATTTCTTATATATTTTCAAGGGATTTTATGGGATCTTAATTTATTTTTTGTTTTTCGATGTTCAAACTTTTTTTTTTGGTTCCGTATTTTTTACATCATTATGCATTAGAATTTTTTATATAACAAACTTATACGTAGTATACACATTTATACATGCGTGTGCACCATCAGATGTCTTTACTCAAAATATTACAGATGATGTTTTGATTAATGAGATTTAATGGTGTATACACACGTGTATATATGTATAATACATATGATTTGCTGAGATAATATGGAACGAAAAAAACGACATTCGAAACTCAAAAAATGAAAAACAAATTTATTTTCTAGAAATTCATTCAGAATTTTCTACATATTTCAAAGGATTTAGTGACATAATTTGAATTGTATGGGAAATCCTTAGAAAATTTCCTTCCCATTTCCAAGGGATATCCTAGGATCCTAATTCGTTTTTTATTTTTCGAGGTTCAACTTTGTTTTTTTTTTTCTCTCTGTCTTTTCTACAACTTCATTATATATGAGATACTTTTAGTTTTCCAACTTATATGTATTATATGTATTTGTATGTCTGTGCTCCATCGGATGCCATTATTAAAAAACATGACAAATTATATTTTGATTAATCTGTTCTAACGACATACACACATATTTATCTTCATAATACGTATATACTAATGAGATAAAAGTATATAACATATAGGGAAGTTACACAAAATATGGAAAGAAAACAACGTCATTTGAAACTTGAAAAACAAAAATCAAATTTTGTTCTTAGGTATTCCCTCATAGTTTCCTACATGTTTCCAAGAAATTTGTGACAAATATGAATTGCATGGAAAATTCCTAGCAAATTTCCTACACTTTTCAAGGTATTTCCTAGGAACTAATTTTTTATTCCGTTTTTTGATGTTCAAACTTTGTATTTTTGGTCACATAATGTGTATAACTTTGAGATATATATATATATATATATATATATATATATATATATATATATATATATATATATATATATATATATATATATATATATATATATATATATATATATATATATATATATATATATATATATATATATATATATATATATATATATATATATACTAGTCTATAGACCCGTGTGTTACACGGTTGGAAATTAAATAAAGTTTTATAATAAAAAATCTATTTATTTATATAATTAGTATAAAAAAATTATTTTATTGAATCATAAAATTTAATATGTATTAAAATATGACATAAACAATACAATTTCACTTGTTTTCTAAGACTTTAAAGATTCACATCTAAAACCATTCAACTTTTGAAAATTGTGGCAATTCACTAATTACACCTGTTGATTAACATAAAAAATTAAATTGGAATTAGTAAAAGTCCAATTGACTAATTAAAAAATGTATTGGTGCATGCAATGTGATAATGTAACCATTTTGGTAAATGTAGTAATCGTATAATGCCATTTCTCTCCTATCCTTTTCCACTTTCTACTACTCAAAACTCTCTTTCGAGTACTTGGATAAACAAATAATGCACAAAGTATAATAGGCAAAGCCCAATATCTTGTATATAATATATTAAAACTCATTTATTTTAAAACAAAAGCTATGACTAAAATGGTACAATTTTAATTGCCGAAAATATCCATCTTAAGTTCCAAAACCTTTTATCCTATTTTAAATACAAGAAGAGAATAAAGGAAGCATAATAAATACTTTCTGAAACTAAAGTTTTTCTTTCCATGATTATCATTTTCATTTATAAAAAGTGACCTTTATATGGAGAATATCTTATGATTTTTACACGGACAAATTGATAGCCTGCGCTTTTTTATGCAAAATTTAAGATTTTTCCAAAAATACCCTTATCTAGTTTCATCATTTATATCCTACTTTATTTTGCCCAAAATTTTAGATAAAGGATCAAAGTATTATTCATCTAATTCTTATATTTAATATTTTAAAACCCTGTATTTTAGTTGACCCTGTCAGAAGACCGGTTCACAGGTGATGTGTTTTCAGACATACATATAAAATACCCAGAAACGGCACCAAAAACTTGGTGTGTTACGAGCGTATATATGATTGTAGCAATTGATTTTTCACATTAGTTTTACATTTCTAAACAGGGAAGTACCATGTATGAATAGAACAACACAAATAGGCAAGTGTACCTAATCGGTTGTAGTATAGTAACGGTAAATCCGGGTTGTCGAACCCAAGGGAAAACGGATATTTTTAAGTTAAGAAAATCAATTATCAATTAACATTTATTCAAGCAAACATTAATTAAAAAGGGGGGAGTTTGAGAAAATGCATTGACTCGTGTCAAGAGACAACGCAAAAGTTTATTAGAAACGGGAGATATAAATATAAATTACAAAACATAAAAGTAAACATTTATACTTAGATTCGATTCAACCATCTAGTTATGTTTGATATGCTATTAGTGCAATGGATATTGAAGGCTAAATATCGATTTCTAGAGTGATTAGATGTTTTGGTCCAACTACCTAATCCTATGATTATAAGGTCATTAATAGCAATGGTCATGCAATTACATTTTCCAAATAATCATGTATTGGTTCGTATCATGCAAGATTCATTCGAGTTTTTGATCTCAATGGTCATGAAAATCAAAATGGTTTGTACAGATTGGTCCTCTACTACAAACTTGTCATACACATATAAGTTTCTACCTTCGTGACTTAACCCTAGGATTTGGTCCATCACTAGTCATATCTGCCTAATGGTCATAGCACAGTTATGATAATAGTCATATAGTCAGATTGGTCCTCTAGACTAAAATAACTCAGCAATAAGTCCAAAAGGAAGGTTCCTTAACATATATGATAGTCAAATGAATTATGCAAGATAAAATATAAAACGTTCAAATATCCGATAAATAACAATCAAATCATAACTAGATAGTATTCAAATCTAAGTAATGAATGATGCAGATAACAAATATAACATGATCTGAAGAATACGGCCTAGGAAATCATAGTAGAATGCTAAACATATATAAAGCAAACCGAATGAAGTCCCGGCCGAACATTCTTCAAGCTCTCGATTCCATCTGCACCGTACCAGTCGGCAAACTGCCGAGTTTGATGTTGTGAATCGTGTTTCTGGAGGTGTAGATGTGAAGGTTGATGTGTGAGTGTTTCAAAAGAAGAGGAGAAGGCCTCAATTTATAGTCTGTCCAGGCGCACCATCGCGTCGCGATGGCTTCTTGGTCGCGTCGCGATCTGCCGGGTAATGCTCTTTTGCGCTGGCCACTATCTCGATGAGTGGACTGTGGTTGGTGGGTCGGGTCGCGATCCACATGGTGGTCGCGTCGCGATCGCGTAGAGTTGCCATCGTGTCGCGATTGTTATGTCAGCACAACATCACGCGATCATCACTCGTCGCGTCGCGACCCTTAAGGGGATCGCGTCGCGATCGTAGCTGTTGCTGCCTTCAACTTCTTTTGTTCACTTTTAGGCTCGTATTCAGCTCCTTCTTTATCCGCAAAGCCATTTTTCCTGTGTTTTGGTAATTTAAACGTATAAGTACCTTTTATCTTGATATCATACCAAAAACACGTGTTTAGGCACTTGATATTGCCCGAAATTTATGTATAAATGAGGCAATATCAAAATACCCTACACTTGGACTTTGCTTGTCCTCAAGCAAACTACAATTTAAAACCAAGCCGAGAAACTTTATGTCCAAACAACTTTCCATACGCTATCATAGATCTAGCGTTTATTACCGATGTTAAGAATAATGAATTAAGAATAAACATAGTAGATTATACCTAGCCCTATATACATATTTCTAACTTTTCAAAACTTTACATAAACTCTCTTTCTATAAACGACAAGTCTTTAGCTTGATAAATACTCATTTTTGCATAACATCGAATACACCCTTTAAAGATTCTTCCACCTCAAGACTTTTTGTCGAATTTCCCATATTTAAAATAAAAATCATGCTGGACTAAATTTATCAAGTTAAGTTATTATTTCTATTTTTCCGCACCTTTGAAACTCGTGACTTTCGATGGAACTCTTGATTACAAATTTTCGACTCAAGACTGTACAGAGTCTACTAATTCAAATTCCAAAGGCCACTAAGGAAATTCCATGACTTTCGATGACACCCATGTAGCGAGCTTTCTACAATATTATCCCAAACCAGTTGGTTTTAGGTAATAAGGTGCATAAATGCCCGAAGGCCACCCATTTTATGTCTACTTGCTCGAATGTCAAAGGCCACTGATTGAATTTTCCTTTCTGAGTCTCAATCTTATAGTATAACATTACTTGACTTCTGCTTTTTAGCACATCGGATTTCTTGAGAATTTTTCTCATTTTAAGTTCATTTATCGAGGCTTATTTTCCTCAATTTAGTAACAGCATATAATTCGTGCATTTTTGCAAGTAGGGAAACTGACTCAATCTGTTTTGGCAAAAATTCAGTTTTTAACAACTGATAAATTTTCAACGGGTCTATTTCATTATTTATGCAAAACATTTTGCAACTACCAAGCTGAAAACTTGTCCTCTATAGAACTAAATTTTATATAAAACAATGAAAAACTAAAATTACATATATAAGATTAAATGTAACCTACGAATTTATTTTCAAAACATTTTTCTTAACAATTATCTCTTTAGCGTTCAATTTTGGAATAGATGTTTAAGATAAAAAATTTAACTTGGCTCAGTTAATTATTGCAGTATGACGCTCTTACCCTACTCTTATTTTATACAATAATTTTATTGTATATATAATTCAAAATAGTAAAGGGAGCTAAATGGAACAGACTCCCCTTGGGTACCGGTAGACGTCATATATGAGGCTCTTTCCACACAAAAGAATTTGTTGAATATGCTGCCAGCATTGAATCTTAGCAAATCTGCATACACATCACTCAGACAAATATTATTTACACACGAATAAACACACAAAAATTAAACACACAAAAATTAAATAAATAAAAGTAATCACAATAAAAGAAAAATATCACTCATTTTATGCTCCTTGAAGTTTCAAATCCGTGGCGACTGGTTTGCGGGTGTGGTGTGTTGTCCTGGCTGTGCGACTTTTGACCGTCATCAGTATCGCTGCCTCCACTGTAAAGAAGCGTCCCCCTTCTCAGTAGTGACTGATTTTTAGCCTGAAAAACATTGTATAATCATGTACGACCAGCATCTGCCTCGGGTGTTTACGCGTTGTGCACGTTTATCTGTCGCGTAAATTGAAGTTTTCTTTTTCTCAACGCGATCCGGATTATCGACGCGTCATGTCCGGATGGCATAGATGTCACATTGCATGAGCAGAAAAGACTTCAAAGTTTTGTCACTTCAATTTTTCCAAAATATTCACCCTACACTTAAAATATGCTTAAGGTGTGCAAATATCTATTTTATGATTAGTGATATGTCAATCAAAACAATAAAAATTCATAACACACAAAAACAAATTTACAATCACACAAATATTAACTAATAATTTAATTTTCTATACAAAAAAAATAAAACCGAATTCCCCGGCAACGGCGCCAAAAACTTGATGTGTTTTCAGACATACATATAAAATACCCAGAAACGGCACCAAAAACTTGGTGTGTTACGAGCGTATATATGATTGTAGCAATTGATTTTTCACATTAGTTTTACATTTCTAAACAGGGAAGTACCATGTATGAATAGAACAACACAAATAGGCAAGTGTACCTAATCGGTTGTAGTATAGTAACGGTAAATCCGGGTTGTCGAACCCAAGGGAAAACGGATATTTTTAAGTTAAGAAAATCAATTATCAATTAACATTTATTCAAGCAAACATTAATTAAAAAGGGGGGAGTTTGAGAAAATGCATTGACTCGTGTCAAGAGACAACGCAAAAGTTTATTAGAAACGGGAGATATAAATATAAATTACAAAACATAAAAGTAAACATTTATACTTAGATTCGATTCAACCATCTAGTTATGTTTGATATGCTATTAGTGCAATGGATATTGAAGGCTAAATATCGATTTCTAGAGTGATTAGATGTTTTGGTCCAACTACCTAATCCTATGATTATAAGGTCATTAATAGCAATGGTCATGCAATTACATTTTCCAAATAATCATGTATTGGTTCGTATCATGCAAGATTCATTCGAGTTTTTGATCTCAATGGTCATGAAAATCAAAATGGTTTGTACAGATTGGTCCTCTACTACAAACTTGTCATACACATATAAGTTTCTACCTTCGTGACTTAACCCTAGGATTTGGTCCATCACTAGTCATATCTGCCTAATGGTCATAGCACAGTTATGATAATAGTCATATAGTCAGATTGGTCCTCTAGACTAAAATAACTCAGCAATAAGTCCAAAAGGAAGGTTCCTTAACATATATGATAGTCAAATGAATTATGCAAGATAAAATATAAAACGTTCAAATATCCGATAAATAACAATCAAATCATAACTAGATAGTATTCAAATCTAAGTAATGAATGATGCAGATAACAAATATAACATGATCTGAAGAATACGGCCTAGGAAATCATAGTAGAATGCTAAACATATATAAAGCAAACCGAATGAAGTCCCGGCCGAACATTCTTCAAGCTCTCGATTCCATCTGCACCGTACCAGTCGGCAAACTGCCGAGTTTGATGTTGTGAATCGTGTTTCTGGAGGTGTAGATGTGAAGGTTGATGTGTGAGTGTTTCAAAAGAAGAGGAGAAGGCCTCAATTTATAGTCTGTCCAGGCGCACCATCGCGTCGCGATGGCTTCTTGGTCGCGTCGCGATCTGCCGGGTAATGCTCTTTTGCGCTGGCCACTATCTCGATGAGTGGACTGTGGTTGGTGGGTCGGGTCGCGATCCACATGGTGGTCGCGTCGCGATCGCGTAGAGTTGCCATCGTGTCGCGATTGTTATGTCAGCACAACATCACGCGATCATCACTCGTCGCGTCGCGACCCTTAAGGGGATCGCGTCGCGATCGTAGCTGTTGCTGCCTTCAACTTCTTTTGTTCACTTTTAGGCTCGTATTCAGCTCCTTCTTTATCCGCAAAGCCATTTTTCCTGTGTTTTGGTAATTTAAACGTATAAGTACCTTTTATCTTGATATCATACCAAAAACACGTGTTTAGGCACTTGATATTGCCCGAAATTTATGTATAAATGAGGCAATATCAACAGGTCATCCGGTTTAACCGGGTCAACCCGGTCTTGAGACTCTTTATATATTTACATATTCTTGATGCAATTTGTTTCTGATTAAGAAGTAACACAATAGAACATTTGAACAGGAGTATAGCTTGTGAGTTGGGAAAGAAAGCGTGAACCGTAATTTAGTGTTAGGCAAGAAATCACAGAAATCGAGCAAACAATATTAGGCAAGAAATCACAGAAATAAAACACTCCATTAATGTTTCAGTTGCTAAAACAAAATCATGAAGAAGCTTGAAATCGAGCAAACCTATCCACAGTCTCCCAAAGTTCTTCAATGTAGAAATAGACCTGCATAATTTGCTTTCAACCAATACCGTACCCCATTACAAACACACAACGTTTCGTACTTACATTTTAGGTTTTTTAGAGCGAAAAAGGACACAGTGGTAGTGGTGGCTTTTAAGATACATGATATAAGCATCTATGATTCAAACAAATAAAAGTTGGTAAAAAGACTATGAACAGTTGAAAAACCATGATGTACCTTTTCCCATCAGGGTTGAAAACCAAAGCATTTATTGGACCAAAATGCCCTTTAATGCCCTTTAAGAAAAATGGATATTGCTTTTACCTTGTCATAAAACTTGGCCTCAAATTCCCTGCACGATGATCAGTTATGGTAACAACAGATGCATCCTAACCACCTCCTGATAAATGATTTAAATATGTAAATTAAGATTGTTTATGATGTAATAAAAAATAAAGATTATGAAAGATACATACATGGTTCAGAAGTAGAGACATTACAACTGCAGCATTTACTGGACAAGAGAAAAAGTTAGTGAAATTTTGCAATCCATGATGTTATTTTCTTTAGCATTTGAGAAAGTAAATTTTCTTTACAATACAATGTTTTAATCAAAAAAAGACATCAAAATTAATTTATAAAAAATAAGTGAACTCAAAGCAAGAATGTATGTTGGTTTTCTTACATTTAGCCCTTCTCGTGTGCCCGACTTCAAACTATGAAATAGAACCGGTCTTTTTTAAACCAATTTGACCTCGCCATTGACCGGACAGGTTTTCGGGTGACCAAACATTAGATCAACAAAGTCACCGGTTTTCTTTGCCTGAAAAAAAGAAACATTCATCGAAATAGAAACATTTTTGCATAAATCCAAATGGTACCTGTCACACATCAAAACAAAAGTTTTAGCAATTATATAAGTTAAATAAATGGTCAAATGAAGATTAATGATATGCATATGCCATAAGTCAATCTTTGAAGAACAAATACCAGGAGACACTTGAGAAAAAGCAACTCCATAACATGTGTGCAACCATTTTGAGATTCACCTAATTTTTAAATCAACATATATCAAACCTAATGAAATGTCTTGACATTGAAGAATGAACTTTCACTAATAACTTGCCACAGCCCCACATACATTGATTTTGAATGAAGCGTATCTGATTAAGAAGAAAACGAGAACTTAATTTCCACTTCCAATAAAGTCATCATGTGAGAGAGTATTGTTATTCCAAAACATAGTATTCAGCTCTCGTAATCCTTCAATCGGTCTATACATGAATTTCTCTTGGAATAAAGGGTTCTTGCTTCCATCTAGTATACAAATCACAAAAATTAAAATCAAAAGTTTGAATCAGTTGTTTGAGGACCGATCAATTAGGCATGCATGTACCTGTACAAACACGGGTGCGAGATATGTTACTGCCGTATCCAACACAAACGTAAGGATCTTGCCTTGAATTCCAATCGGTGTCCTTCGGTTTATTGCAGCCAACCACTAAATATCCATGAGAAATCAAAATTAGACAGAGTGTAATCGTAATAGTTTTGTATAATTACACAAAGCTATGAAAATTGATCAAATGATGACGAACTAAATTTTCAATAATTCAGCGGAAGTATTTGGATCCCAAAAGCAAAGAACAATAAATATAGTACCAGAAAGAGGCAAAATAGGAAGAAGAAAGAGGCAAATCAGAGCCATTACATTCAACAAAAAACGTAGCTACCATTAATCAACTTAAATGTCTTGTACCTCTATCTTCTTCATGATCTTTTTTTTTCTCGGTTTCGCCTGGACTTCGATAAAACCACACTCAAAATCGAACAAACAAAGTCTCCCAATTGGGTTTCTCCCGATTTCAAACTTGAAGCATGATAGTGCCAGGTATATATGAACCGGATTGTGGCCTTGGATTTCAAATTTCAAAACGATAGGGTAAAATTGAGCCGAGATTTAAGGAATCGGGCAAAATTTGGAGATAACACAATTTTAGGAAACGGTTTTGGAGATTAGACGGGATAGTGATTTAGGCGGGAAATGGAATTGCTGGGTTTTTTTATAGCATGACAGGTATCAAAATAAGGCTTTAAAAAGTGCCAAGTGGCATCTTAGCTTTGTTTTATTAGAATAGGAATATATATATATATATATATATATATATATATATATATATATATATATATATATATATATATATATATATATATATATATATATATATATATATATATATATATATATATATATATATAGGGCTAGGTTATAATAAGAATGACAATTATTGTGTTACCTTGTAACCAAATCCTGGCCATCGGATTTCATTCTCGTAACAATGAAAAAAACACATTCTTAACAGAATAAGTTTTTGACATAATGAGTTCTTACCATTCTTAAAAGAATGAACTAAATTTTGTACATTCTTAAAAGAATGTGTTTTAAATGAGTGGTCCAGATTGAGTTTCAAGGTTACACAATACTTGTATGAATATATTTGATCCTAGCCCTATATATATATATATATATATATATATATAGGGCTAAGTTATATTGCGGACACCAGTTATTGTGAGATCGTGCGGACACTGCTATTTTGTAAGAAATAACGAATAAAATATCTTTTTTATGGTAATGTGAATACAAAAGAAACAAATTCTCATAGAATTATTGTCATTAAATTATTTATACGGGTTATATGAAGTTTTATGATTATCATTCTGTCAGAATGAGAATGAGTGAATCAGAATGTGTGAAACACTAGAACGAATGATAATGATTGAAAATACGTTATAATAGCAATAATTCTATGAGAATATGTTTGTTTAGTATTAATATTACCAATAAAAACATATTCTAATAGCTATTTCTCACAGAATAGCAGTGTCCGCACGGTCTCACAATAACTGTTGTCCGCAATATAACCTAGTTCTATATATATATATATATATATATATATATATATATATATATATATATATATATATATATATATATATATATATATATATATATATATATATATATATATATATATATATATATATATATATATTTATATTTATATTTATATAGGGCTAGGATCAAATATATTCATACAAGTATTATGTAACCTTGAAACTCAATCTGGACCACTCATTTAAAACACATTCTTTTAAGAATATACAAAATTTAGTTCATTCTTTTAAGAATGGTAAGAACTCATTATGTCAAAAACTTATTCTGTTAAGAATGTGTTTTTTTCATTGTTACGAGAATGAAATCCGATGGCCAGGTTTTGGTTACAAGGTAACATAATAATTGCTATTATTATTATAACCTAGCCATATATATATATATATATATATATATATATATATATATATATATATATATATATATATATATATATATATATATATATATATATATATATATATATATATATATATATATATATATATATATATATATATATATATATATATATATATATATATAAGGCTTTAAAAAAGTGCCAAGTGGCATCTTAGCTTTGTTTTATTAGAATAGGAATATATATATATATATATATATATATATATATATATATATATATATATATATATATATATATATATATATATATATATATATATATATATATATATATATATATTCAATATTTTTATAAAACTATAAAATTATATATGATATAATAATAATAATAATAATAATGTATATTTGTATTAACATTATTATTAACAACACGAATGGTAATAAAAATAAAGTTATATATTAAAAAGTATTATTATTATTATTATGTGTATTAAAAAATAATGATAGTAAAAATAAAATGATATTATTTAATGATAATCAATAATAACTATAATATTAATGATAATAATGTAAATTATGTTTAAATAGCAAAAAATAACATTTCCTACCAAAAAATAACATTTCCAATGAAATCACTCGAAACTATCTATGTGTTTCCTAGAAAACTTATTTTCTTATATTTTCTCGAAAGTACGTCGAAAATGCATCAAAAACACCGAGGAGTCATAGTTTCTAGGAAATTTTGTAAGAAAACCCTACCTTTTTCTAGTAGTATAGCTTATTCGCCAGATGATTTTGATTAAAATCTTAAATGTTGATATTGTTTTTAGGGAAAATTACACTGAAGCCCTATAATGTTTCCGGTTTTGGTTTAAAAGATCCCTAACGTTTTTTTTTTTTTTTTTTTTTTTTTTTTTTTTTTTTTTTGCTTTCTAGAGGCATGAAGTATAATTTTTCAGTTTTAAAATGTCCTTATATAAAAAATGAAGGGGTAACCCGGTTACCCCTTTTGTCTTTTCATAAAAAAATAACATGTGTGTAGAGAACTAATACACATCACCACTCTTCCGGTATATAAAGTTACGTGGAGGGATAACCTGATTTTCTTTTTCGTATTTAAGTCAAAAGGTTTGTGGGGACATCAAAACATGGAAATCCTACTCCCACTCGCCAAACCGATCTCAATCAAAATTCAAATACAATAATTGAGATGTTTCAATCGAGAAATGGGGAAGAAGGCGGTGTTGATTGGATGTAACTACGCCGGAACCAAGGCGGAGCTCAAGGGATGCATCAATGACATCAAGAACGATATCAAAGTCCTTATCAATGCAGAAGACTCCTATACCCAACCTACAAGTCGTAACATCCGCTAAGCGCTCGCCGACTCGTCCGATCGGCGGAGCCTGGTGACTTCCTCGTCGTCCATTACAGTGGCCACGACACTCGCCTCCCCGCCGAGACTGGTGACGATGACGATATCGGATATGATGAGTGTATCGTTCCCTGCGACTTCAACTAATTAACAGTATGATACTTGCTTCGATTATTAATGTTCTTGCGTTTGATTAAAATCCGATCTTTCTTTTAGCAAATTATATCTCTAATTCATTGAATTCAGGAATCCCAGGGCATTCGCATCCACCGTAAGAGTCTCGTAGAAGAAGAAGAAACAAAAGCAGCTTATGAAGACGATGATGATGTCAAGAGCAAATCGTTGCCTCTTTCAACCTAATCGAAATCCAACAACAAATCCATATGTGCAAGATTAAGCCACGTCATCATTTATTTATCTGTTTATTAAAGATTAAGCCAGGTCATCTTTTATTTACCGGTATTATAAGTTTAAGGGACCAAAACAACAGGTAATTATACAGTTCATGCCCTTGGAAGGCAAAAGAAAAAACTTAAGGACCTTTTAAACCAACATCTGAAATATTATAGGGTTTCAGTGTAATTTAGCCTTGTTTTTACTCTACTTCACTCACTAGACCATTCTCTAATGTATCTTTTAATATATGATACATATTAAGAGTGATATATCGTTAGAAACTATGAAAAGGACATACGTAGAAGAATGAAAGATCTTTTATTAAGATTAGAATTTACAGAACTTTTAAATTTATCTCCGATGTTAGTTTGATGATTCCTCATGGTATGTAAAAAAATATGTTTTGAATTTGAAGATTATGGGACTTCTGTTTTAATATTAAGAAAATATATTTAGAAATTTATATTAGATAGTTATTTCAAATAAACCTAATGAGCGATCTTTCACATACATATCATCATCTAAATTCTAATAAGTTGCTCTAATTTTATATATTGGTTTTAGAAGAAGACCATTCAATATTATCATATTATAACTCCTTGAGATTTGTGTTAGTTATTCATTTTCTCCGCTTAAGTTAGTGTTGAGAAGTTGAGATTGCAATATTTATACACACGGTTTCAAATGGAAATAGCTTCAATTCTCTTGTTTGTTTGCTGTAAAAAAGGAAGAGAAAAGGAAAAAAAAAATTGATTCCATTTCCACCTAATTAATTCCCTATTAATTATAGAGAAAAGGGGAGAAACGGACTTGGAGAAATAGAAAAAAAAAAAAAAGCGGAGAAATATTTTGACCCTCCTTCGAACCACGTCAACAACATTTAGCCATTATCTTCTCAACTAAATATGCGATAGCTCATAGCTTTTAATCCGACCCAGCTTTCTTACGGTGAAGAATTATGCACGACAATATTTTTAGTTAAAATTACTTTTCAATTAATATTACTTGAAAAAGATGGGGAAAGAATTATGCAACAATTTTTTTTCCAAACACAACTTTTTATTGTTTATTCAATCCAAGACTTTTGCAAGAATTAGGTACGTGATTCTGTTTTTTATTTTTGATAGAAAAGATGTCAAACATTGCCATGACTACAAATACTCAATTTGGTCTGACTCAAAGAATGCAATTTTGACCGGAAAATCCAAAATGAAAAATATATAACTTTTAGTTGTTTACTGGTTATCTTATTGTATTTACACATCATGTATGTAGTAGCCTAGTTATTGTTCATAACATATATCCAACTCATTTCAATACAAGATATATGTATTAGATATGTTGGACATAAAATAAACATGTCAAAAAATTCATTTCCATTTTATTCATTACCACAACCAAGCAAGAGAAATGATTCTTAGCAACATTTCTCTGGTGAATTATCTATTCTACCAAACAGTGAAATGAATTCTCTTTCTCCAGCTCAATTCACTTTCCATGCTTTTCTATTCTCTCTTGCAATTCCATTTCTCCGTACCAAACGTGCCCTTATAGGTTCTTATTTTGGTGGATCATCGCCAGTATGAGAAACCATAAAAATATAGATGGAGACTTCCCGTCGAAAGGGATTAATCTCACTGTAGAGTTCAATCAATGTACATTTGTATCTTTTTGTAAGAAAATTAATCTTTAACTACTTTATAGTTTATTTTATGTAAATCAAAGTGTTAGAATTAATATTATAAACTTTGTTATGAGTTTTTTCTAATAGTGTAATTATTTAAAGCACATCCCATTCATAAATAATTTTTAGGTTTCAAAAATTTGTATAAAAGTTCGAGTTCAAAATATATCTATAATTTATTACTTGTGATATACTAACAAGGAGGTCATGGGTTCAAACCCTGACACTAACATAACAAGGAGAAGTTTAGGAGTAGGAATATGATATATTTGCCGTTCAAAAAAAAAAAAAAAAAAAACTTAATTTGTGGACTTAATGACTTGTTCATCTCCAAAACTAAACCCATTAAAACTTATTATTTGGTTAATTGCTTTAACTATTATGTTAATTCTTTAGATAAAACTAGTGGAAATTTTTAAAAATAAAAATATTTCAAAATAGGGTGAATTTCGTACATACCCTTGTTAAACATAAAAATATCATATTTGTCCGGCCTTAAACTTAAATATCGTAAATACCCGTCTTAAGTTTTAAAATATCGTATTTACCCAAATTTTAATTTTAAACATTTTTAATATTCTATAATCAATTTTTATATTTCATTATCATTTTAATCTAAGATACAACACTAAATGACCTTATTACCCTCCTTTTCCTAACCCTTTTGATCGTTCACTTTGACAAATCAAGTCTTCAACATTGATGCCAGTCTTCAAGAACGATTGCAGCAACCAAGTCACATGGTTTTTAAGTCAACATAAAACATTTAATCACTCAGTTGACTATCGACAAAGACGTCAACGTTAAAACAAATTTGCAAAGAATCTTAGCAATAAATAGTAAATACACATCTGTACATATACTTTGTAATACAACTCTTACCAAATCTTTTGAAACAATTACCTAAATTGTACACTAATTTTAAAGGTAATCAAGTCAAAGAACATAGTACACTCAAGCATGGAAATATAATCGCATAATTTCTTATCTTTTTGATAAGCGAAAAATAGCTTAAATAACTATCTTAAGAAAATAAGAATTTAATCCTAGATTATATATACACATAGTTCCAATTTAAATACATCAATTAGGTTTCACAATGAAATCTTATGTTTTATTATGACCACGAATACTAAACTTGAAGCGCATATAAAATTATACTACAAAAACCAACAGACCTCCAGGAACTTAATCTTAAAGAGCGCATTTCCAACCAAACCATGACTTTCAAAATTGAAAGACCCTTGCATATGTTGCATAACTGAAAATCTGGATGAGGGATATTTTCAACCAACTCCACCAGATATTAAATCAAGAGCTTAATAAGTTGCACAGAGCATCTAAACCTTTAAGTATATTGGCCAGGAAACCTTCAAGCAACACCTGCACCAAACCGACCCTCCTTGGAAGCTTTTCTGAGGGGCAAAATTGTCAGCTAACATCATCTCGTAACTTTTTCTCATCATCTGTCATATACGAAACCAAAAAGTTTGGGATTGTTTCATGGGAAAATAAAAAAGAAAACCAATTATAGCATTGTATTTTCATTTCTTTAACAGAGCAGTGAAACAGTGCATGTTACCACCTGGATTAGGAATGGGAAATGAAGCCCAATCAAACGCCACCATCATTGTTAAAAACGTGAATTTCAATAACTGATTGAGAATTGAAGCTCAAAGATTTCAAAGACTGATGCGATTTTGCTAGGAATTGAAACGGTAAACACCTGGGCAGCTAACACAGAATATTCTTCAAGCAAGAAAGTTGTGAGTCTGATAAACTATAAAAATAAAAGAAGAAAGATGCCTAACTACCGTGATTTACTGGTAATCTCATTGATATATAGTCGATGGAATGAACAAATACCTTGGACATCAATATTAGGGCAAGAATGGCGAATTTACTTGAATACACGAATCTCGTTGCTTCCAGATGCGATCGATTGTTGCAACCTCCATCTAATTGAACTCAGGATGAAGTCAACGAGGTTTGTGTACGGATTGCTGCAGTTCGCGAAGACTGTCAATGTTGAAGACTCGATTTCTAAAAAGTGAACTATCAAAAACGTTGGGAAAAAAGAAGAAGGGGTAATAAGGTTATTTACTGTTTTATTTTAAATTAAAATAATAATAAAATATAAAAATTGATTATAAAATATTTAAAATTAAAATTTGAGTAAATACGATATTTTAATACTTAAGACGGATATTTACGATATTTAAGTTTAACGCCGGACGAATATGATATTTTTATGTTTAACAATGGTATATACGAAATTCATCCTTTAAAAGATATAATTTTGATGAGACATAAAACTTGAAAAATTTTGTTGAAAAGTATGACGGAAGATACTTTTATGTAAAACATCAAAATGATTCTCCAATAAATAGTTTAAAAATTGATGTTATTACTCTTGAGAATCATTCTAATTCTATTTGATGGCTTTTATGTGATTATTGGTTATTTGCAAAGAAAGGAGTATGATCATCGATACGAAATTAAGTTCCCCCATTTGAAATAAAGAAAATTCCTACAAAGTTAGTAATAAACGTGGACAACCATTAATTCTTCAACGCAAAATTTGAATGGTTGGAATTTTGCTATAACTCTCCTACATATGGCTTTTTTAAGGGTTTGACTAAGTTTGATATTGACTTCAAAATGGGAAAGAGTTGTGAAATAAAGCTCCAAAACCAAAACATTATGGTATTCGTGATTAGTCTTTTAAGAAATCATGAGTGTGGATAAGTTTAGTCCTAGGAGGTAAAATCTATTCAGGGCCGGTCCATCGGTATTTCATGCCCAGGACAAGAACACTTGATAATGCCCCTATAGTTGTACCCAACCCACATACAACATGGTTTTTTTAACCAAAAATGCAACATATTTTTTCTCAAAAAAATATATAGCCATACAAATTAAAACTTTCGGACATCACCTAAACAATGTATTCATGTGTTATTTGAAGTAAAAAAAACATTAATTCGACCGCATTGTAGTTAACATTTGCTAAAAATTGACTTTCAATCCTCAAAATTGCAAATCATTTTGATAGCAATAAGCAAAAAGTAAAAGAAAAATGCAGATTGATTTGTAGTAATAAATATTGTGTCTTTCATTCATTTATTTTACATTTGGAAGAACCATTGAAATACTCTAATAACAATTATATACTCTATTTTTGTTATCAATTACAAAGACAAGCAAATTATTAGTTAGCAGCTTTGAAAAAACAAATATTGAGATATCTATAAAAATAAATAGTGTTACCTAGGCATGAAGGATACAACTCGATGCTTGGCTAGAGAATCGGACAGATGGAAATTGTTTTGTACATGTAACTACCTGTAAGGCTGGAAGCTATACTAAAGGAACTAGGGTGACAACAAGTATCACTGCATTGATGTAAATTCTTAAACTCAGGCCTCCGACTTTTAAAGAATTGTAACACAGAAAGGAAGCTGCAAACAAAAACAAACCAACCCTAATTAGCAAACAACAATTTCAAACTAGAGAAAGGTTTAGAGCACGATTTGTGAAGAAAATACCAACCAGTTCAGTGAAGCTGTGAAGGACGGTCCTTGAAAGTTGAATGCTTCTAATTTCGGTTTCCAATTTCCAATTTAGATACATAGGCAAAATGAGATTGTAGAGTTAATAGAGATAGGGAATTGAGAAACAGTAAACCAGAGTGTTAGTTAGAGATACTATCACATATAAAAACTATGTAAATCCTTTTTAACAAGTTAGGGAGTTACCATTGCAATTTCGATAATCGATTGATATATTGCTCCTGTTTCTTGGTGAATCGTTTACCAATCTTCTAGATACGCCTCAAAAATTGTTTGATTTTCAATGTTTACAACTTTCCCGCTCCAAAGAATGATACCGTCAAGTTAATATAGCATAAAGTCGTTGCCCAACGGATCGGAAAACGTGTCTTCTCGTCTTTGTTGAATGTTGAGATTCGTTCTCCAATCGGTGATACCGCCTTCTTTTTTTGGTTTACCATATTTCATTCTTTACCGGTTTGCCGAAAACCCAAATATATACATATATACTAGTGAATGTTGATGCCCCCATTTAAGTGATGCCCTGGGTCGTGGCCCAGCTCGCCCACCCCTTGGGGCGGCCGTGAATCTATTAAGTCTTCTAGTTGTCTAATGCTAAATCTTTAAATAGTCACTTCTAGATCTTCCATAAATTTCACTACGAGTACGTGTCAAAATAATAAAGCTAAACTCGAGAAGTCTAGTGAGTAAATCCAATAACTTGACTTTTTGGTGGAATTTGATAAGAATACAAATCCAACTTCAAAGCCAAATTACTAAAAACATTTTCAAAATCACTTAAACCTTTGCATTTCCAAAACTCCTTTAGTCTTATAAGTAGTTTGAATTAAGAATCATTTAAAGTAATCTTCCACAATCAACCAAAAGTGTGAATGCATGAATGCAATGCATATGCATCTAACTCATCCCCTAGTTCTCTACTCTCCAACAAGTTTCTTTCACTAGGGTCAAATGGTTGAGCTAAAACCGGATAAGCAACGGCTTACAACCATTGTCAGGGCCAAGATCGTCCATCATCGAAAAGTTTTAGGGTAGACAAATGACCATTAAAAATATCATCCATTTAATGGGTTTGCAATGCCTATCACTTTCCTATTATATCTTAAATATCATCACATCATAAAAGGGAGCTATTACCAAAAGTGCCCAAGCATCACACAAGTCACAACTCTTCTTATATGTATGCATATGGAGGATGATTTCTAAACAAATTATTAACTAGTCAATAATCTTTTAAGAAAACATTTCCAAAAATAACTTTATGTATGCAACATATAGATCAAGTAGTACACATAGTACACTGATGCGAACTCATACTCCAAAGGGCTCTATTGGCGCTCGTCGTGATACGCTTCGTATAAAGTCTGCTATCACACTCACAAGAAAGATATGCACGTCAGTTGTACTGCGGGAGGAGATCATGGGAAGACGCTTCGACGCTCAAGTTACTCTCCATATAAGGTGAATAAGGATGTGAGAAAAAGTTTGAATAAGAGTTTGGGAAAGCGATCCCTTTACCGTTTACCTTGTGAGGGTTTTTATAGGTGTGACAGGTCTCGCTTTTAGTGACAGGGTGCCTGCAGCGGCAAGAGGGGACAAGAGTCAGCTACAAGAGGGGACAAAAGCGCTGACTGGAGGATCATGATCTTGTCTCCCATCGAGCTTCTGATTGGCTCAGGTGAGGAAGGTGGTGCATGCACGATCTCTACTGCATACAAATTTCGTAGAAATTTCTTTGATGAACATAGTGGGTGTAAGTTCATTACATGTTTGTGAAATGGCAGTGTTTTGCAAGAAGAAAATCGGGACGAGGTTGACTTACCCTAATTAATTTGACATCGACATTATCAGCAAGAAGGAAGCAATCAACAATGAGATGAGACGACAAAAGTTATTCAGAATGATCGAGTAATTTATTTGAAGAAATATATTGAGCTGGCTATGGATCCACTGACTTTGTTCCAACGCCTTACTGCTCCGTCACAACTCTATCACCACCAATAAACCAATAGTAATATCATTCTTCCCTTCTTATGTAAAGGACCAAATCAGAGACAAAACTCATTCTATTCTTAAATGTGTTTCTGTATACATTTCTTCAGATCGCGAAATCAATGTCTCATATTCATTTGTTTTGTTATTTGATTTCTCTGTTTTTGTCTTTGTGTGTGAAAGGGCAGGGGGTACAACTTATAAGTGAGGGTTCAACGCAACTTGATCAAATGCGCACATGGGCCGTTGCTGGGGTTTGTGTAATCATCATCATCATCGTCTCTAATAACTGCTGTTTTTAAATTTATTGTTGTTATTTATATTTGGTCATAACGAATAAGCATTTGTTAAATTTATATTACGGGCTTTAGTCTAGCAGTGATTGATTGGTTATTGATAGGATCTGGTTTGAGGTTGATAGTTTTCTGCAACTATATTAGTTGAATATTAGTAATAGTTTCAGGTGTTTCTATTTTCTCGAATTAAGCCTACATCTCATGGAGTAAGGAGATTCAAAGTTCGATGTTATTTGGTGGAACTTATGGCCTTAGTTTCCAGAGTGCACCATCATTAGTTAATGTCAGTTTGAAATAGCGGTGAACTTCCACTTATTTGTGTATTATAACCTTACAATTTCATTTTCTTTTAATCTTGGATTGGAGATTGTTATTGTAATTGAATGAAAGGAATGCCAATGTACTTCCATTTACTTGTTTTTATAGGATATTACTTTGATTTCTTTCTATTATAGGTGACTACGTTTGTTTCTTTGGTATAGAATCTTACCTTTATTTTCAGAAATGGTTTTGTTTAAATGTGATTGTAGTGAAGGAAATATCGAATTTCTTTCACAGGTCGTGCTTAGCACGACCATCAAAAGGTACCTAGTGTGTATATATATATATATATATATATATATATATATATATATATATATATATATATATATATATATATATATATATATATATATATATATATATATATATATATATATATAATATCGAATTTCCTTTCACAGGTCGTGCTTAGCACGACCATCAAAAGGTACCTAGTGTGTATATATATATATATATATATATATATATATATATATATATATATATATATATATATATATATATATATATATATATATATATATATATATATATATATATATATATATATATATATATAAAATATCGAATTTCCTTTCACAGGTCGTGCTTAGCACGACCATCAAAAGGTACCTAGTGTGTGTGTGTGTGTGTATATATATATATATATATATATATATATATATATATATATATATATATATATATATATATATATATATATATATATATATATATATATATATATAGGGTTAGGTTCTTTTAAGAACTCATATTTTCATGAGATCTTGAGAACTAAATATGATCCATTAGATCATTATCCAAACACAAAAGGGCTAGATTGTCATTTGTCTTATGGATTTAATTTTGATAAAAATGAAATAAATATGTTAAAAACGTAACAGCTCCTATTATTATGGCAAATCTGTTACAATTACGGAAACAACAATCAATTATAATAATTCCATGAATAATCCGATCAAAATCCTCAGAATTTACGTAAACCCTATTATTTCTTCTCTAGCGTCATCAAACTCGTTAGTAGCGGTATCATTATTCATAAAGAATCATCCTCCTGAAGATTAAAAACAATGAAGATTCAAACCTTTCTGATATATGTATATCATCGTTTTTAAAGTGTATATTGATATAGTTTACTAATTAATCAGGTTTGCAATGGAAACGACGATTAATGGCGAGGGAGATAATGAATTGATGTTCATCAACAGGTATTAATACAGCTAATCTTTAAGTTTCATATCAAATAACATATATTCATATAAAAATCGACAAAACTATGTATATTTGTTCAGGCATGATATATTCATAAACCATGAAGATATCACCTATTATGAAAGCGACATAGTAACAGACGGTGATGGAGATACTAATGACGTTGAAGATGACGGTGATGAAGATACTAATGACGTTGATGTTGACGGTTATGGAGATACTAATGAGGTTGCAGTTGTTGTTCATGACGGTAACAACTTCTCTGGAGAAGAGAATGTTTACTCCAATAACACCCCAGGTGAGTATATATCATGGATTAATCATATTATTTGAATTTACAGGTAACAGTTATATCGTATTTTTGCATATTGACAAAATGTGTGCACATATGCAAAATAAGAATCAAATGGTGATTCTTGAATAAAGCATACCAGTATGCATATGCACACGTCAGATATTCAGATATGAAAAGTTAATGCAACAATATCAGGATATGTGCATATGTGCATGTCAGTATGTTAAATCATGTATACGTGTGACAGATCAAATATATGTACATATGATCCTAATGCATATGTGAATATGATTGTATTTTCATAATAATGCATATGTGCATATGAGTATGTTTCATAATTTGACAAAAACAAGTTTGTGTACATGTCATTATAAATGCATATGTGCAAATCAATTTAATCGGACATGTGATGAATAAAAAATATGTGCTCACGCAGATATGATATTTTTTTATTATTATATTTCAGATGATGTAGACATAGAGGATGCACTAAGCAGCACAGAAATAAAATCTCCTGGAGGATCAAAGACAGTAATATGGATACCAAATGTTAAAGATGAATTTGAGCCAAAAATGGACATGGTTTTTGATACGCTAGAAGCAGGGATAACTTTCTATAAGGAATATGCAATTAGAGCAGGTTTTGATCCAAGATTAGGATCAACAAAGACAACTAACGGAAAACTACGATATAAGTATGTTATTTGTAGCAGATCTGGATCACGCGAGACATCGAATATTGATACACTAAAAGGAGAAGGCCTCAAGAAGAAAAGAAAGAGACCTAGCCAGATGCAATCTTGTCCTGCAAAGATTGGTCTTAAACGTGTGGATGAGACTGATAGTTTTATGGTAAATACTATTGATTTAACCCATAACCATGAGTTGTACACGAGGACAACTGCGCGTATGTCAAAACATTGTAGGAAAATACAGTTTTCAGACGAACATATGATCAACCAACTAAATACTTGTAATATCGGATCAACAAGGGCTCATGGTATCGTTACAGGATTGAAAGGAGGATACAGAAAGCAAGGTCCACAGAAAAACAACTATAAAAATTATGCAAGAGACTTGAATTACTATATTGGCGATAGCGATGCAAATATGGTGGTAAACCTGCTGACACAAAGGAGCAAGAACACGCCTTCTTTCTCGTTCCATTACATGTTGGAGAAAGATGAACTTAGAGCTTTGTTTTGGGCTGATGGTATCGCAAAACTAAACTACAACGAATTCTATGACGTTGTATCGTTTGATGCTACGTTTCGTACAAACAAGTAACAATAATGACAATGCATATTTTTAGTTTGATTATTTAGATTAAATTTTTATATTTGTATTATGATTTCGAACAGGTATAACATGGTATTCGTTCCGTTTACTGGGATTGATAACCACAAACGATGTGTAACATTTGGCGCGGGGTTGTTAGCGAAAGAAACATCGGAATACTATATATGGCTACTCAAAGCATTCCTTTCGTCTTTTGGAAAAGAACCTACTATCGTTGTCACGGATCAAGATGCAGCTATGGCCAGAGCTGTTGCATGTGTTTTTCCAAACTCTACGCACCGTCTATGCATGTGGCATATAGGAAAAAAGTTGACAGATAAAGTATATATACCTACACATTGTTTGTTTTCATTTTAAATGTATTAATGATTCATATGTTTAATCGTGTCGTATACCATAATGTTGTGTAGGTGTCTGCAAAAATAATATACCAAACCGACTTCAGGAAAAGGTTGCAAGGTCTTATATGGAACTCGTGCATTAGTACAGATGTGTTTGAGGAAAAATGGAGCAGTTTAATAAACGAGTTTCAACTACATGATAATAAATGGTTAAAAGAAATGTATAACATGCGTGATCGCTGGATACCTGCGTATTTCAACAAAACACCCTTGATTGGTTTGATGCGAACAACATCGAGATCGGAGAGTGAAAACTATTTTTTCCAGGGTTTCATGTCGAGAAAATCAAATCTGTTGATGTTTATGTGTAAGTTTGATGCAGCGATGGACAAACAAAGGAACACACAAACAAATAGCGAATTTACGTGTCTGACACAAAAACCAGCACTTGTCACATTACTACCTTTTGAAGCACAAGCGGCAGACCTCTATACTCATAAAATATTTCATATATTCCAACTGGAGGCACATGATTCGGTATGGTCATGCTCACCAGGTTCTGTTATTAATCTTTCTGATTATGCTTCGTGCGTAGTGCTTGAATGAGTAATGCCAGAAAAAGGTCAAAATAAAAGTTTGTTTTTTAATGCATCATCAAATGAGTTCCTGAGTGAGAATGAAGGTGAATTTCATTATCAGGTTAGTGTTTTAAATGTAAGACCCGTATCCTGATTATAACATATACTTAAAATAAGAGTGTTAGGAATTATATGATTTTTGGTAGTTATAAAGCTAAGAAAAAATTTAGTTACAATTTCATATAAAATCAGCATTTTGTGTCGTTTTTAGAATAATCATAATTAATTCTAGGAAAATTGTTTGGACCTCAAACCAATGCACAAAGTTTACAAATTGAGTCTAGTACAATTACCAAAAATAATAGTAAGCTTGAAAATGAGATTATCTATGGTAAAAAATGCAATCTTTACTGATTAGTTCGGAATTCACAGATTAGATAGTCTGTTTTCAAAAATTCATAATAAATCATAGAAAAATCGTATAAATACGTAAAATACATCCCTAAAAAGGTATTGAGATGAGTTTTCTGAATATCAAATAAAAACGTGAATTTAATGGGTTTAAGATCGGCTAAACCAGTCTTGAACAGACTGATTCTAGAAGGCCTTTAATTTCAACAAAATTATATTATTAAAATCTTTTGTCAAAAGTGTCATGCCATTTTTTATTCAAGAATTCAAGTATAAATACCCCCCAAAACATCTCATAAACCACACCAACAAATCTCAATCCAATATATAGAGCTTTCTAAGCACTAGAGTGTAAGAAGTGAGCGGAAGGAAGCTCAAAAGCCTAGCGAAGAAGTTATAGGTTCCGACGACTGGTCATAAGGTAACTACAAACTTTTCTATAGCCTAATTAGGTATTGTAAAATAGTTTTTGTGTTAAGAAGTAGAATATTTAATAAGTATAACATATGTTATATTATACTAATTTCTAACAATAGTAAACAAAAACCTTAAAATGTCATTATTATAACAATTCGTAATTTCCGAATATAATACCGATTGATTTACTTACGAGGACGGTGACTAGGCCGATTACTTGGGATCTGGTTGTTGGATTTTCCGAAAGGCTAAAATGCTGAAAGGATCCTGCCACCCCATCTAATCTTCTACCTGGCCGTTCTTTACTTGATAAATCATGGAGTATCATATTGGAATTATTGAAGGGTTTAATGATGCGACTATAATATAGTTAGGGATTAAGAAATGATAGATTTCTTATTATGTTAACAGTTAAAGTGAAGGAAATACAAAGCCGAGAAAGATAAACGATATAGTCAACTATAATCAGGTGAGTCTTCTCACTATACTATAGGTGATATTGCATGCGTAGGAAGGAAGATATGTTAGACTAAGGTGATCTTACCTGTTATGATAATTGTATGAATTATTGCTATGATAATGATTGTTTGTGGACGGAACGGGAACAGCCCGCGAGCCAATAGGCGGAACGGGAATAGCCTGCGAGTCATTAGACGGAACGGGAGAAGCCTGCGAGCGATAAGACAAGAACGGGAATTGCCCATGAGTCTTCAGCGGAACAGGGATAGCCCGCGAGTCTCACAGACATATGAATGGTTATGATGTGTTGTATGTTATGTGATGGATCGTATGGTATTTTGAGGAACTCACTAAGCTTCGTGCTTACCCTTTCCCTATATAAACTATTGTTTCAGGTACATCAGGTACCATGGATGGCAAGGCGTGACGTGTATACACTGTGCTGCTTCATTGAAGGACTGTTTTTGAATTAATATTCCGCTATATTGTGATTTCGTTAACTTCTGTTAATCCTGGGATGTTTTCATTAAACTTATAAGTTATGGAATTTTATGAAAATTAATTAAGTGGCTTTTCTTATATTGAAGTGTCCGTTTAAAAAAAAAATTAAATTTACTCAAAAATTTTGGGATGTTACAAGTTGGTATCAGAGCATAGCTTGAGAGAATCAGGCTCACTTAGTGAGTTCTGGACTCAAGTTGAGGCTTAAGAGTTTTCTTAAAAAAATTTTACGAAAGAAAGATGTTTTATGAAGGGTGAACTGAAGACACAGTGTGTACCGCCAGCCGACGCCAGTATGAGAAAAGGGTTAAGTATTTAATATTCTGGATGTAAAAAAAACATATGATATATGTTTGCTGAAATGCCTGGTAGAGATCACACATTGTTGTATTATTATCTGCTATTTGCTAATCGAACTGTATGCTAGTGCCGATAGGTTGCTTAGAGATTTCCACTAAGTTGTATACAATATGGACTGAATAGTCATAGAATGTGTGAGTTGACCTTATTGCATGTTCCTTGTTTGGTTGTTGCCTTAGGGAAGATTCTCTTATTTGAAAGACTGTTTAGTTCGATATTGTATACAGCTACATTCGCTAAACAATCTGTCATCACTGGAGGAAGTTCCGTCTTAGTTAGAATAGCAGGGTGGGGGTGGGATTCCAAGTATCCCTAGAAGGGTTGACATATGCCTTGTAAGGGCATATGTGTTAAAATTATCGGAGAGAAGCGAATTGGATATTTCGAGACGGGTCCTGGAACGAACATGGATAGGTGTGGAAGGTAGTAGTAGAGCTCTTACTATCGAAAGCACAGGATCTGCGTTTGAGTCGGGAGTTCATCACGAAGGATCCAAGGAGCTGAGTATGTGAGTGTCTAGCATAATTATCTTAATTGCTAATGTAATGTGGTAAACTTTTATCCATTCGATCTTTGAATGTTGATTGTGAGGTTCAGTAGGAACAATTAAGATGCGATCATACCAGTTTGGTTGGACCGATCATGCTTAAGTTAATTACTGAGCTTAAAGACTGTTGAAAGGGAGAATGCCAAAATGCTATTGTGGTAGCTATTTTTCATGCAACTAATGGGCGCACAAGTCAGACAGGGACTAGAGGATGCAAGGGTGAGTTTTCCAACTCACGGTCAAAGAGGTGCAAGCGGCGCCTGAGATGACAGCGGGTATTTTTGAGTCAACTCTGTACATGCCTAGTGCTGTGTAATAGTGGGGCTACCTACCCTTGTATTGATCTTTCTTGGGTGATTGATCAGGTCGTGTGGGTTGAGAGTTTGGATCACTCACTCGTGATTGAGGTAACTGACGATAGAGGTGTTGACTAGGGTCGCAAGCGGATGAGTAACATATGGTGGTTGATGTAAACATCTTTACATTATCGAAACATGTTTATTGAGATAGTGTTTGCCCCGATGCAAGTTGTTGGCTGAGCAGAGTGGGCTTGTTTTTCGTTCGAGAGAGTAAGGGCTCGTAAAAAAAAATTATGAATCGAATAAATAGACTTGGACTTTAGTCCAAGTGGGGGAGGAATACGAAATTAAGGGAACAACATGAATATTATATTGAATCGATGAAATTATTAAAATTATAGTAACATGTCAATATATTTAATTCATTACTACAACTTTATATTAATACATTAAGAAAAGTTTACAGAACTACTAACCTAAACTGAAGAATCAGAAGGAAGCGAAAAAAGATCTTCTACACTCCACTCTTTGTCATCAGTAGGTCGACTTGTACCTTCTTGAGAATTTGGAAGGGGTATGTATTCAGTTATTGGAGGAGGAGCTCCAAGGTGTGGGGTCTCGATAGGGTTGGAACCTGTAACCCCATGATTATGGGCTAAAAACTGACTCGTTTGGGGAGTGTGTAAGTAGGGAAGTGATGAGGAAGGGTTCCAATTCGGAACCAGTTGGGGGTAGCTATAAGGAGGAAACCAGGCTAGGTTACCTACAGAGCCTCCAAAATTCCCCTCACTCACAGGCTCGAGTAAACCAGGATTAATACTACTCATACCAGAATTAGATGACAGAGATTGCTGCTGTGTATGAGTTCTGGATGAAGTTTCCCCTTTTTCCAGAAATTTTCTTTTCTTATATTCAATCTTATGAGCAGCTTGTATCAGTTTCTTTGTGCCGTCTGTTAGACCCGATTGTGATCCTTCAATTATTGCTTCTTTCTCTCTTTTTAGGTTGGGTATTAAATCTTTCGATAATCCTGTTGCTCCACTAAACTCGTAACCAAATTCCTGTGACACAAATAACTTTAGTAATTACAACTTTACGATATAAAAAATGTAATTCCTTACCTCAACACGATCAATAAGAGTTTGCAGACTCGTAAGTTGTCGTTGGGGCCAATGATTGATACCTAATTCTCTACAGCGTTTTTTAATTGTGTCGTTCCAATGTTGAGTTCCTTCGCAGCTTTCTCAATTGGTTCGTTAAAGTGTTCAGCTATTATTTCCCTACTTAATAAATGTCTGAAACCCCTTCCACTGCCACCTGCTATGTTTTCTGAACTAGAAGGTTCAAATCTAATTGTATTGTTATCATTCTGGATCATTTGAACATGATCCTGATTTTTTGACCCAAAGATGGACATTGATTCATCAAAATTAGTTGCCTCTATCGGTAATAATTGTTGGTTTTCAACTAAAATACCAGGATTTTGAAATCCTTCTAGGTTCCTTTGAATCACCTGAAGGTGATTTTGGTATTGAAAACCAACCCCAAACTCGGGATTCATATCAATATTGATGTTATCAATCGTCTGTAATTGATTGTCATTTTGAATGTCAGCCATAAATCCTTGATTCATGGGGATGATCTCACTGCTCATTGAGGGTACGTCGATGAATGGATTGTACTCAGTTAGACCATCCACAAATGGGTCTACAAATAACACATGTCAAATGATAAAACAAAACAGAATACTTATAAATTGATCATTCAAAAGAATTTAACCTGGTAGAAGGCATGGAGTCTGATCAAGTGCAAAGTTAGATGCATGCACCGGATCATCTGAGTTAATGTTCAACTCGGGAAAAATTTCCGGCTCATCGTGGAGATGCTCTATTGGTAGTATATCTGGAAGACTGTACCATAATTCAAAATCAAACAAAACATTAGAAAGGTAATCGAAGTATGGATGATAGATGTCTAGAATGATAGAGTCACCGAACTCTATTAAGAATTCTTGGTTTGAAGTACCCTCTCCTTGCGGAAAACCAGGTCCAGGGTTCGACAGATCGCCCATTGAAGATCTGTTTTCCATGACTCGGCTTTAAATATGAGTTCGTTTATGAACAAACTAGTGATAAGAGAGGACGAGACTGAAAATGAATGTGGAAATGAATGATACTACATACCTGTATATATAGTATCTTGCAGCTGGAACCGAAAGGTCACACGGAACTGAAAGGACACCTCACGTTTTAATTACCGAAATTCAAACTAACTACAGTAGATGCGACTTTTCACTACCCCAAGTGACATTTTTTCAAAATTCCCTGCTTGACTCTGGTGAGAACGAGATAATAAAGAGACTCTTGAAATAAAACAAAATTTTATGTCTCCATATAATGGAAATAGTTTAAAGAGTGTTCAGTACTTCAAAGAAAAAAAAAACTTACGAAAGATGATGTAAATTTTATATTTTTCGGTGAAACAAAATTTTTTGGAGATTTTACAAATATAGAATTATTTAGCCAAAAAGTATTTAAAAGAAAATATTGAATTGAGACAAATGTGTGTTGAAATATGAGAATTCATATAAATACGAAATAGTGTTAAAAATTAGGTGTTGCAAGTTAGCTAGGTTAACTATGTATACATGAAGATTAGAAAGTACTAAATATGTACTGTAGAAAGTAGCCGGTCAAGTTGATGTGTGGGACTGTGAGAAACAGTTAGAGTTTTACATCTAGAGTAACTAGAAGAAAAGAAATATGGAGTGAATGAGAATAATAGGACCTTAAGCATTATTACAGAGACATGTGAAAGTTGAAGGGAAAGATAATGAAACCTTGTAAAGGTTCGACAATAAGATGAGGAGGATTTTTGAAGAACATAAGGACTCGATGGGAAATACATAGAGGCGTTCGAGAATGCGGATTTCGGGACGAAATCCAAATAAGTGGGGGAGACTTGTAAGACCCGTATCCTGATTATAACATATACTTAAAATAAGAGTGTTAGGAATTATATGATTTTTGGTAGTTATAAAGCTAAGAAAAACTTTAGTTACAATTTCATATAAAATCAGCATTTTGTGTCGTTTTTAGAAAAATCATAATTAATTCTAGGAAAATTGTTTGGACCTCAAACCAATGCACAAAGTTTACAAATTGAGTCTAGTACAATTACCAAAAATAATAGTAAGCTTGAAAATGAGATTATCTATGGTAAAAAATGCAATCTTTACTGATTAGTTCGGAATTCACAGATTAGATAGTCTGTTTTCAAAAATTCATAATAAATCATAGAAAAATCGTATAAATACGTAAAATACATCCCTAAAAAGGTATTGAGATGAGTTTTCTGAATATCAAATAAAAACGTGAATTTAATGGGTTTAAGATCGGCTAAACCAGTCTTGAACAGACTGATTCTAGAAGGCCTTTAATTTCAACAAAATTATATTATTAAAATCTTTTGTCAAAAGTGTCATGCCATTTTTTATTCAAGAATTCAAGTATAAATACCCCCCAAAACATCTCATAAACCACACCAACAAATCTCAATCCAATATATAGAGCTTTCTAAGCACTAGAGTGTAAGAAGTGAGCGGAAGGAAGCTCAAAAGCCTAGCGAAGAAGTTATAGGTTCCGACGACTGGTCATAAGGTAACTACAAACTTTTCTATAGCCTAATTAGGTATTGTAAAATAGTTTTTGTGTTAAGAAGTAGAATATTTAATAAGTATAACATATGTTATATTATACTAATTTCTAACAATAGTAAACAAAAACCTTAAAATGTCATTATTATAACAATTCGTAATTTCCGAATATAATACCGATTGATTTACTTACGAGGACGGTGACTAGGCCGATTACTTGGGATCTGGTTGTTGGATTTTCCGAAAGGCTAAAATGCTGAAAGGATCCTGCCACCCCATCTAATCTTCTACCTGGCCGTTCTTTACTTGATAAATCATGGAGTATCATATTGGAATTATTGAAGGGTTTAATGATGCGACTATAATATAGTTAGGGATTAAGAAATGATAGATTTCTTATTATGTTAACAGTTAAAGTGAAGGAAATACAAAGCCGAGAAAGATAAACGATATAGTCAACTATAATCAGGTGAGTCTTCTCACTATACTATAGGTGATATTGCATGCGTAGGAAGGAAGATATGTTAGACTAAGGTGATCTTACCTGTTATGATAATTGTATGAATTATTGCTATGATAATGATTGTTTGTGGACGGAACGGGAACAGCCCGCGAGCCAATAGGCGGAACGGGAATAGCCTGCGAGTCATTAGACGGAACGGGAGAAGCCTGCGAGCGATAAGACAAGAACGGGAATTGCCCGTGAGTCTTCAGCGGAACAGGGATAGCCCGCGAGTCTCACAGACATATGAATGGTTATGATGTGTTGTATGTTATGTGATGGATCGTATGGTATTTTGAGGAACTCACTAAGCTTCGTGCTTACCCTTTCCCTATATAAACTATTGTTTCAGGTACATCAGGTACCATGGATGGCAAGGCGTGACGTGTATACACTGTGCTGCTTCATTGAAGGACTGTTTTTGAATTAATATTCCGCTATATTGTGATTTCGTTAACTTCTGTTAATCCTGGGATGTTTTCATTAAACTTATAAGTTATGGAATTTTATGAAAATTAATTAAGTGGCTTTTCTTATATTGAAGTGTCCGTTTAAAAAAAAATTAAATTTACTCAAAAATTTTGGGATGTTACATTAAACAATTCAAATTGGAATATTTACATGTATACTAACTATAGGTTATATATGTATAATGGACTAATAATGGTTTTTCTTATGTAATTGAAGGTGAAAATAAAAAATGAAGATGATACATTTGAATGTTGCTGCATGTTATTCCAGCATTATGGTATTTTATGCAGACATATAATGTGTGTAATGAAGACAAAATTCCTGAAATGTATACCTTCTAAATACATTCTCAAACGTTGGCAAAAAGGTATAATACATATTGATGATTTGCAGAAAATAACGTATATTGGTGAGACTGGTATAGGGCAAAACCCACAGGTGCAAGAAATACATTCCATAATAGGTGATTCTATAAACATGGTTGCACATGATAAAGATGCAATGGATAAGCTGATTGAAATGTTAAAAGATATTCGAATAAGCATACGAAAGAATCCACCTCCTAAAGACAATCGTACCAGATCTGAAGTAATGGATTCAGCAATTGGAGTTAGTAGACCAGATGAGATAACAATACGTAATCCAGAAAACATCCGCAACAAAGGAGGTGGAACTGGAAAAAGGCTGAAAGGGAAGAGAGAAATTGCACTGAAAAACATGGAAAAGGAACCACGATTTTGTACATTCTGTGAGAAGCATATACCACCAAATGAAAAACATGACAGACGGAACTGCCCAGATAGAAAAAAGATGGAAAAAGCTAAAGAGAAATAGAGTTATATTAGATTACATAACTTTTGTAAAAAACAATATTTTCATCTGATGAATTGAGAAATATCCATATTTCTTTTTTTATACATTTTTGTTTTATTAATAAAGTTATATACTATGATGTTTATGAATTGGTTTGATATGTGCATATGGGCAACTGTGTCTGTTTAAAGTGTATATGTGTAGTCACATGGACGGATGTGCATATGAATCATATCAAATTATGATTTTCAACATATACATATGTGAAGGTGTATATGTGCATATGGTGATTTAAATATTGTGTGTATGTGCATTGTTCTGCGTATGTTCATATGGGGCTTTACAAATTTAGTGTGTGTTAACCATTATTTATGTGCATATGGGCATATTAGTTTAAAATGTTAATGTTTACAACTATGCATTTTGTGTGAATCTGTGACTGCATTTTGTATACAACTGCATTCATGATCATATGAGTGTTGTGTGTATATATGCTTTTGTGTGCCTATGCATGTCTTGTGTATGTATATTTACTAGTTTCATTGTTGTATTCAGCATATACGTGTACATGTGGATATGTGCATATGTACATGTGTATATGTGAATGTGCCTATGTATATGTGTATATGCACATTCACATATGTGTGTGCATATGTGCATATGTGCATATGTACATTTATATATGTGAATGTGTTGTGTGTACTCACATGGACGGATGTGCATATGTGCATATTGTGATTATAAAAAAAAGTTCAGATATGGATCATATCAAATTATGATCTTTAACATATACATATGTGAATGTGTATATGTGCATATGGTGATTTAAATATTGTGTGTATGTGCATTGTTCTGCATATATTCAAATGGGGCTTTACAAATTTAGTGTGTGTTTACCATTTTTTATGTGCATATGGGCATATTAGTGTAAAATGTTAATGTTTACAACTATGTATTTTGTGTGAATCTGTGAATGCATTTTGTATACATCTGCATTCATGATCATATGAATGTTGTGTGTATATATGCTTTTGTGAGCCTATGCATGTCTTGTGTATGTATATTTACTAGTTTCATTGTTGTATTCAACATATACGTGTACATGTGGATATGTGCATATGTAAATGTGTATATGCACATACACGTATGTGTGTGCATATGTGCATATGTGCATATGTAAATGTGTATATGCAAACTCACATATGTTTGTGATTAAGAATATTTATATGCATGTGGGAATATGATAGTAGAAATGCATATATGTACAACTTACTTCTGGCCTTACTTATGTATACATATGCATTTGTGTACGTATGCATTTTGTGTGTATATGTGCATACTTCACTATAAAGTGCACTTACATATGGACAATCATGTAAGGTTGGTAATTTGCAGATAAATAAGTTGCATTATTCTATATTAACAAAACTAATATGTTTAACTTAAACCATATTGTCATATGCATATATGCATTCCGTAAGTTGAAATGCAAAAAACACCAAAAACACGTTCGAGACTTAACAATGTATATAACCAAACGACCAACATAATAACCATATGATACCAACAAATATGTTAATACTAACTACTAAAGGCAAACTAGACCAAACAGTTGTCTTATAATGATATTCAAAAAAACCAAACACTAGTTTATAATACTACTCTTTCTTAAACCTTGAATCCTTATTCTTGTATGCCTCAAGCAGGATCTTCTTCCTTTCTTTGTCAGGTATTTTTCCAAACTCCTCAGCTTCTTGAGATATCTGGTCCGCGTGCTTGTTCACAGTACTAAGCAATATCTTTGTGGCGTATTTTTTCCTCAGCTTGCGTAATTGACGATTTTGTTCCTCCGATTCAGGTAAGAGCCCACAGTCATACTTGTTCAATGCACCACCTTTGAAAGTCTCCATATGCCTCAACAAAAAAACCCCACTGTCTTCATCAGATCCATTTACCTGCCATTTCATCTTTGCATACTTTATCTCTTGATTCCCAATATCTTGGGCATGTTTGTGCTTCACTTCCACAAGGATGTTTGAAAATAGCAAAACCTGTATTGCATAAAAAACAATGAAAACCTAATTGTTGTAACATATCGTACATATTAAATGAAATAAATTTGATAAATACCAATCTCCTAGGAATGTTGAAATAATAGTCCTGAGGATAATTCTTTATGCTATCCAAAAGGTGAACTTCTACTTTTTTTAAATCAAAGACAAGCAGATAAAAACGTCCAATATGACAAATTGGGAAGAACACCTGCATAAACAGAACGCAACAATGTAATTTAATATATACAAAAATTCAGTTAAGAAAACTGATTAATCATTTACAGATGCATTTGTGTACATATGTATCTTAGGTGAACACATGTATCTTTGATGCACACATGCATTTTTGTACATATGCATTATGTGCAGATGAATATGTGTACATATGCATTTTGTGTGTATATGTATATTAATTTAATTAACTAATTGTATACATATGAATGTTGTGTGGACACACAACATTCATATGTATACAATTAGTTAATTAAATTATTGGATTTACTGTGTGTGTATATTCATTTTTTATAATATATATGTACACACTAATTGTATACATTAGTGTATGTATACACTAGTTGTATACATTAGTGTACATATACTGTGTGTGTATATATGCATCTTTTATAATATATCTGTACACACATGCATATGTGTACATATGCATATATACTATAGGTATAAGTGTTTAGTTTATCTTTCCATCATGCATATGTGCATGCTATGTGTATATATGCATGTGTATATATAATGATTTAGATAACATTACGATAAGAAAAAGATCATACACGTACATATGCATCAGTGCATATATGCATTTTTTTGTGCACATTCATTTTTTTTACATATATACTATGTGTGTATATATATACTAGTTTAATTTACTATAATATAACATAATGTTTGTATGTAAATGTGCAGTTGTGACCATATGCATATTCTATGTATATATGCATTTTTCAGAACATATGAATGACATATTTATCCATAACAATAAAAAAAACTTTTAAGATATGACAATGATTATATATGTACATATGCATAAGTGTACACACGTATTTTTTGTGTAAACATGTAGTTGTATACATATGAATATAACAAGAAAAAACACGTGCGCGTATCGGATAAACATCATGCATATGTGCATACCATGTGTATATTTAGTTTATTTAGAAGATATATATACATAAACATAATTGTATGATATGTTTAGGTATTATAATGTGTTTATATACAGCAAACGGAAAAAATTAAAATGGAACATATACCAGCTCAACTTTGCTCCATTTGTCTCTCCCTTTTATTTTCTTCATGAATTCTTTGACTGATGACGAGAATTGTTGGTACGTTTCGTTCAAATTGTCCATGAATTCTTTGGTATTTGTCTCATCCTATCACAAATGCATCCTAGTTAGCAACTTCATTACATAAATTATAAAAAAAAAGTGTTAGCAACTTACAAAATTTATTGTATCCATGTACAATCTAGAATGTGCAGCCTTCTTCTTTGTACCCTCTTCTTGATTCATTACAAAACACCAAGCATTGACAGCATATAAATCCAATGCACAATCTGGAATAAACGTCTCCATGTTTATTCTTTTTATGTAGTTTCCATCTTTATCTTGAAATATCGGTGACCTGTTTTTTAAATAAATAATAAGTTTATTAAATCATTCAACATATTATAGGTATAATCAAATGGTACAGGGTCAATAAATCTTACTCAGGATCACCGCTCAGTCTGAACAACCAGTCCGATACCCTGACTTCAACAACCTTTACAAAATCTAATATTTGGACCTGTTTGTTAACATAAGGAGACCGTTTGTACTGAGAAGGCTTCCTCACCCTTCTGCTCAATGGTATGTCATCCATAGGATCCTCCACCTCGTTGTCAGTATTTGCAAGTGGTACCTTCACGTGGCGACCATCAATCTTCAGTACAGGTCCTTATTGCTCAGCCAGGACACTCCCAAATTCCTGGGTCAACCCCAAATCAAAGTTAGGTTGGTCATCAATTTCAATGTTATTGAAATTAGGCTAATGAATTTTTGATAGTCCCGTGTAATCAGGATTCCTAACTTGCAGACTTTTACTTTTCTGAATATATCTATTCTCTGTCTCTTCCACTACCTGTAACATATAAGTGGAAATGGGAGACTCAAATGGGTCTTTTTTAGCATCAGGTGTTGAACACTCGGTCAGCCTGAATGAAAACGTCTTTGTTGGAGTCGTTAACACTCCTTCAACATCTGCAACTTTGGTTACCCCAGCAGACGTGCCTGCATCAAACTGATTTTTCCTTATGTTTAGCACATCCCCACTTGGATATAACATATTTACTATATCAACCTTATTATGATCGCCTGCAATATCCATGATATCATCCTCATGTTCATCATCAGGTTTATCAGCAACCATCACATCATCCTTCGGACTATTTATTGTGTCATCTACGTAATTACCGGATGGAAAAGCACCCCCGGTCTCGTCATTCACAACTAATGAACTTAAACCATCAGCTACTACCCGACCAAACAACCCATCATACTCTATTTTCAAATCTAACAATTTCTTGTTAGATGGAACTTTTCCAGTGAGATAATTGAACTTCCTATCCAAATCTTCCCTATACCGACGAATCCTTGCAATCCGTAAACTGATATCAACAAATTCTTCCTATGAATATTTACACAATAAAAAAAACATTGTTAGTATACATGTAAATACAAGAATAATATAACAGTTAAACTATTAATTAATACCTCAATGCTCTTCTCATGTTCAACTTCAGTGTGTTCTTCTTGTAATTGGTCACCGCCATCAAACTGACCAAAACCACCATTTTTCAACTCGTATGTCTCTCTTTTCTTCACATCTTCATACTCCCAATTTCCAATTGCTGGGAGTGTCCTTGGGACAGTGTCATTAGGTATTTTTATGTGGTGCAGATAGGTGATCTGGATAAAATTTCATTAAACAGTTCAAAAATTACTAAACAATATAAAAAATGGAATCAATATGAAAAAGATCCAGAAACTTACAAGTAAGAAGGTGATCGGTCCACAGTAGTTATGTTTATTGGAGTAGGGTATCCACTTTCTCTTTGAACCCTTTACTGCATTCAACACATAACTACACCAATCCAATTTACTAAAATCTTTCTGACCAGCAACCTTGATCACAATGTCTTTCATGATATATCCAGTCTTGTATGCTTTGCATATACAACTATTGAATAGAGCAATGAAGTTGAGCTTGAAAAGGATCCCATCATCGTTCGACTCCTGTATCTTCGATACCAGCTCACTCTTAGATATATCGTGTTTCGAAAACTGGGATTTCCATGAAGTTATAATTTCATTTGTTTCATCCACCTCTTCAACATCGTCAATATCCGTTCCACCATTTGGTAGTCCCAGTATATCATGAACTACATCCTTGGTAAGCTTGATGTCTCCCTTGCCAGTCTTGATAACTAGAGACTTGTCATCGAGATTGGCAACTACAAAATGACCTAATTTGGCAGAACTAACACCGAGCTTCATGTTTAATAACGCACCAAATCCTATTTCTATAACTGCCTCTCTCTGATCTTCGTTTAGTGAGCGTATCGCTTCAATCATTGTGGAAGGTGACGTCTTGATGCGCAAACCATACGGTTTAAGATACAGTTTGCTATTAGAATGCCTCACAAATAGTTTCTTGCTCCTGGACCTACTGGCTGACGATTTTGATCCAGACCTAAGGCATCTGTCTGGAGTGAATGCAGGATTTGGGTCTTTCTTTGTTTTCTTGGGTTTCACTCCATGCATCCGTTTTCCTTCCTTTAATTTCCTCTTTCCACTTCTGGTGGCTGATGGAGGAATCTCTTCAACCAATGGATCTGATTAATTAAAAATAACCCAAAGTAAATACAAAAACATCTTATTTTTCAAAAAAATATATGTATACGGAAAAGTATACATTTAGTGTACATATACACACAACATTGATATTTATACAATTAGTTGATTAAATTATTGGATCTACTGTGTGTGTATATGCATTTTTTATAATATATATGTACACACTAATTGTATACATTAGTGTATATATTCAATAATTGTATACATTAGTGTACATATACTTTGTGTGTATATGCATTTTTTATAATATATATGTACACACATGCATATTTGTACATAAAACACATTTTCTTTGGGTTTCTTTCCAACGTGCATATGTACATGCTCTGTGTATATATGCATGTACATATGCATCAATGCATATATTCATTTTTTGTGCACATTCATTTATGTACATGTACACTATGTGAGTATATATACTAGTCCCAAAAAAAACATTGAATAGTGTATAATATAAAATTTGTGCACACACACACAAGTCCCAAAACAAAACATTCAAGATAAATAGCATATTACCTTCAATTTCTGTATTCAATATGTCATTATCATGCTGGGTTTGTTCATCAACATCATGTGGCTGATCTACAAGATTATGTTGACCACTTTGGTCATCTTCTTGAACTACCACAGGATCATTAATAGTATTGGAAAATCGACTTAATGCCTTTTTCCTTTGCCTCTCACTCCTTCTCCCATATACTGAAAGAGTAAGAATGAATGTTAGTTTATCAATAGTGTATAATAGACAAGGTTAAAAAAAATTTTACCGTGTCTAAACATTGTGTATACTTCCAACCAATATGATCTGAAAAAACGAAAATAGCCATTAGGGTTTAAGGTTATGAATATGGTAAACAAAACAAGAGTAAACAAAACAATTCCAATTATGTTGTAACTGATCAAGTTGTTCGGTAACATAAAACACATAAACCATACTTCACTGATGAAATATACACATCAGTAACAAGAAATTAGGTATTCAGTTAATCTAAATCAATATAAGCAATAATAAATAAATAATTTTAACATCCAAAAAACAAACTGATGGACATAAAACGATTAACACAACAAACCTACTTGATCAGTGAAATTTAAACATCGAGAAGAAGAAATTAGGGTTTAATGTAACCAAAAACGAAAGTAACGAGAAAAATCAAAGTTGTTCGGTAACATAAAACACATAACCCATACATGATTGATGAACATAAATCGATTAACACAAAAAAACTACTTGATCGGTGAAATTTAAACATCGAGAACAAGAAATTAGGGTTTAATGTAACCAAATACGAAATAAACCAGAAAAATCGAGTTCTCACAGATCAAAAAAACCATTTGATGGATACATTACCTCTGCTCGACTACAAATCGGAAAAACAAAAACCCTACTGAAAATCACCGTAAAATTGAAGAAGATAGAATACATTACCTCTGCACGACTACTTGATTTCTCGCAAACTTGAAATCTCCTTATTCTTCAACGCTAGAAATCGATAAATTTGGAGAAAGATAACGTCGGTTGTTATCTTTGGTAAGATATCGCGTAAACAGAGTAAGCAAGAAAGGCGGGATACCAAAACTGAGGAGATACGGAAGCGATTTGATTTTCCTATACTACCCCTACCCGGGTTTCAAAAGCTTTAAAATAGAGTGGAATTACCAATTAATTACGAAAATGCCACCTTGAATCTCATCCATGGGTTTTTTTGATCTAATGGTCCATGTGTAGTTCTCAAGATCTCATGAAAATATGAGTTCTCACAAGAACCTTACTCTCTCTCTCTCTCTCTCTATATATATATATATATATATATATATATATATATATATATATATATATATATATATATATATATATATATATATATATATATATATATATATATATATATATATGGGAGGGTTCCATTAAGAATGGAAAAGAGGTTGAGAATGCGAGAATGAATCTGGGCGTTAGATGCGCCAGCGCTGACGCGCCGCTCTACGAAGACGAGATGGGTTTAATTTTTCGTATATGATTTATTCATATATGAATGTGTATATTCATATATGAATGCGAGAATGAATCTGGATCACTAGATGCGTCAGCGTTGACGCGCCGTTTTACGACGACGAGATGGGTTTAATTTTTCGTATATAATTTATTCATATATGAATGTGTATATTCATATATGATTATTCATATATCATATATGAATAATCATATATGACTAGTCATATTCATATATGAATAAACATATATGAATAATCATTTTTGAAATATGGTTGTGGTGGTCGGAATGGTGGTAGATGGTGGCGATGATGATGGTGATGGCGATAGAGGGTGGCGATGATGGTGGTGATGGTGGCGGCGGTGTTAGTGGGTTGGTGGAGATGGGTGGTGACGAAGATGGTGGTGGTGGCGGCGGTGATGGAGGAAGTGGTGGTGGCGGTGGGTGGTGGTAAAGGTGGTAGCGGCGGTGGTGGTCGAGATGGTGATAGAGGTGGTAGAGTTGGCAGTAGCGGTGGTGGTGGTTGGTGGTAGTGGCGGCGGCGGCAGCGGCGGCGGCGGGGGAGGTGGCGGCGGCGGCGGTAGTGGTGGCGACGACGACGGTGGTGGTGGTGACGCAGGTGGTGCAGGTGGAAGTGATGGTGAAAATCATATGTGAATAATAATATATATCTCGTCGTTAGAGCGTTAACGCTCCGACGGCGCCAAACCACTAGAGCGGCAAGAAAAAATATGTGACTCATATTTATTCTCGCATTCTCAACCTTATTTTCATTCTCATTAGAACATATATATATATATATATATATATATATATATATATATATATATATATATATATATATATATATATATATATATATATATATATATATATATATATATATATATATATATATATATATATATATATATATATATATAACAAATTTGAGTTCAATTCTTATCTCTTTCAAAAATCATTTTTAAGGCTAGCTTTATCTTTATCCATTAAAAACCCCTTAACTTTGCCATTATGCACATTAACATAATAATTTTATTTTTCTTGCTAAATTTGTCCTTTTTATAATCCAAGTTTTGGCACGAATTCTCTCAATTAATTTTTATATGTTTTTTCTTTGAAAGTTAATTTTTTATTTAAAAGTTCAATTTTTTACATAATTTTTTAATTTTAATATTATTTTTTCAATAAAGATTTTTTCAGAAATTCATTTTTACAAATTTAATTTTTCTTTCTAATAAATTTTTAATTTTATACGTTGCCTTTTACGTATGATTTTTTTTCACATTTCGTAGTTTTTATGCATTAATCTTTTGGTCCGTATAAATCATTTACATTAAGCACAATTCATTGTTGTCGTATATAAATACATTTATCGCAGTAACGCGCGGATGTACTACCCTAGTTTAAAACAATTAGGTGGATGGTTATATAATGATGGCTTATGGTTAAAAAAAAAAGCAGATTAATACATTTCAAGATAATAATTTAATAGATATTATAAATTACCCAATTCATCTTGTTTGAAAAGCCAAAAATACTCTCTTTCTACTCTTGATACACATCCGATTTCAGGTATATGAGGTTCGAGTCTATCATTTCAGTTATTCCCAAACCTCATGAAATTCATATTTTTTTTAATTCGTCGTTCAATAATTCCCCATTCTTCTAATTTATCGGTTATGAAGTTTTATTTTTTTTAATTAAAGAGAAACACCACATGAATGTCAAATTATTAGATTCTTTCTGTTTAGTTTATGAGGGTTTATATTTTCTGAGTTTTCCAATTCTAATCATAACATATAGAAAACCATAAATTTATTTGCATTCATTGAAAATAACAATGTAAAAATTCACTAACAGGTGAAGAATATTGTATGAAGAGAATAGGAAGGAGATTGACCGTCTTTTTTTGAAGAATTATAAGGGTAATTATGAAAAAAGCGCACCTCTGAATTCTTAAACCCTCCCCAATCCCACTTTTCCTGGTTAGCTATATTTACGCTTCCTTTATCCCAAATATTATCTACGCTTTCTTTATTCCAAACTGACATATATCTACGCTTCATTTACCGTTCATAACTATATTCGAAGGAATGACTCGACATATATGATTTTCAACATCGTTGAACAACATTTTGATTACATACCTTCAGAAAAACAAAACAATCATTCAATATCTAATCATGCGAACATTCGAGAGTCACGTCACGAGATGCGAGAACTTCGTGATAATATTGCGAATATAATATGGGATGTAAGAAATTTATTTTAAAATCCGTAATATTTTATTTAGTATTTAGTTTAATTTAATTTAATGTATTATGATTTTTTTATAATATTGGATTAATTTTGTGCATGTCCTTTTATGTCATTTTACGATTTTCAGCTAGTTTTATCAGTTAGTTTTTACCAAACGTCATTTATTATCGGCTAGTTTTTCAGCTCAGCTAGTTTTTCAGTCAGTCGCTAGTTTTCTAGTCACCGCTAGTTTTTCAGCTAACAGCTAATTTTTCAGTTAGTCTGTCAAACATAACCTAAGTGAAAAAAGAAACGTCTTGATATATCTGAAAATATTAAGTGTTGTTAATATTAAATTCATTAACTTGAAAAAACTACCTAATTTTTACTTCATTTCAACAATATCACAAAAAATATATAAAACAAAGCTGGAATTTATTATTCATCATCTTGCAAATTATATATGATATATAATTTTCTCTAAGGTCATATTTAAATTTTAACGACTATTTTCATGGTGTGCTCACGTTTTCCTCTCCTTTTGTTTGGACAAAAGAGGAAAAAAGATTACATGTTGTTTTCGATGCTTTATATTTCAATTATATGAGTTGTGATTCATTAAAAAAAAAAATTTCTCTGTTAGTCTAGAAAACCCATAATTTACGAGATTATTGGTGTTTTTGATGTTGTGATTGTCACTTAATGTCAATCTAATATGTTTATAAAATAACAACCTAAAACCTAATATTATTGTTTTACTAATAGGTCCAAACCGGTTCCAAAAGAAAAAAAAAAAAAAAAAAAAAAAAAAAAAAAAAAAAAAAAAAAAGTTCCAAACCGTAAATTACTGATGAATCAACATAGAAAAAGCAACCACAACTATTCCAGTTCTACATTAAATATTACATCTGGCAATCACGAAGTTATTGAGATAAAACAAAATATATAGTAAAGAAATATAAGCTAAACAAATATATAATATACATCTTATATAGAAAACATTTAAAGCAACATTTCCCAACAAGAAAAAGCAACTACAATTTGCCGAACAAAAATGACCCCACATTCTTATCAGAAAACCAACTGTCTTTGTAATTCAATGACCCAATAATCGTTACGAACACAACCTCTATTGCCAGGTATACTTTGACCTTTTAAATTTGTTACATATCCTTAAGTAGATCAAACCACATCTGCTTTTTAAAAAAGCCAGACTTGAGAAATTTATTTAAAGTTGGTGATCATAAATCTTCATCACTCAATCCGAAAAAAATAATAAACAGATTCATCACTGATCCATCCGAAAACCCAAACATTTGTCTATATGGTTATCGTCCTTCGTTTCTTGTGATATTCTGAGGAAATATCTCATAAAATATTAGTTTTGATGTTAAATTAGCGGAAAAGAAAAACATGCATAACATTGATGATAACATTCAAATCATGCACACGTAATAGAATTTTCAACGGTTTTGTTATCACTACACACCACATTGGAATTTTCTTTATTTGCAATTTATAGATACAACCATGTTGTTATTTATAAGTGACACGTCATCTTTCCAATTAGTTAACAGTTAATGATTTTGTTAAGTTAGTTAGATGGTAGTTAGAAGTAGTTAGTCTTTTCCTTTTACTGTATATATTTTCCCTGTAATCATTCCATTAGTTCAGTTGAATGAATTGTTACATTCATCATTTCTCATCTTCATCTTCTCTAAAATCAATATGGTATCAGAGCTTATTCCGCTTCAATTGATCTTGTTTTGCTCATCGTTTGATTTCTATTTCGTTTCTACATCAATTGATCTTGTTCATCAATTGATTTCGTGATTTTAATTCCTGAATCTCATTCTCTTTCGTTTTCGTTTCTCTTACTCTGTTTTTCACTCATCAATGGCGACTCCAAACAATCAAGCCAATCCAGTTCCTGTATCTTCTTCTGATCCGCTTTATCTTCATCCATCAGATCATCCTGGAATGTTACTTGTTTCTAAACATTTTGATGGATCGAATTACAATTCCTGGAGCAAAGCGATGTCGATTGCTCTATCAGCAAAGAACAAATTAGGTTTCATAAATGGAAAAATTCCGAAACCAAATGAAAATGATCCAAACAGTGATCTGTGGCAAAGATGCAATGATATGGTGACATCGTGGATTCTAAATGTTCTAGCAGGAGAAATTGCTGAATCAGTCATTCATTCGTGCTCTTCTCATGTGATTTGGACTGATCTTGATTATCGCTTTGGAAAATCAAATGGAGCTAAATTGTATCAGTTACAAAAGGAGATTTCTGATTTATCTCAAGCAACCAGTGATCTTGCATCATACTACACCAAACTCAAGAAATTATGGGACGAATTAACTGCTTTATCATCAATTCCTTCATGCACATGTGGAGCTGCTAATAAAATTCAAGAACTCGAACAAAATCAGCGACTAATCAAGTTTCTCATGGGGCTAAACAATGAATATACTAACACAAGAGGTAACATTCTTATGATGAAACCTCTTCCCACTGTTGCTCAAGCCTATGCGCTTCTTATTCAAGATGAAAAACATCGTGAGGTACAATCTGCTGCTACTTTTCTATCTGAATCTGCATCCATGAATGCTAAGAATGGAACTAATTTCTCAAGAGTGAACTATGATAACAAGAAAAATGTTGTTTGTGCTCATTGTAAGAAGCCTGGACACACAGTTAACAAATGTTATCGTATTATTGGATTTCCAAAGGATTTCAAATTCACAAAGACAAGAAATGTTGCTGCTAATGCTATTCAAAGTGAACATGAGTCACCTGTTACTTCTTCATCTGATCCACAATTTTCAGATCTAATTAATACTCAATTTCAGCAATTAAGTGGACAATATCAGCAACTCATGTCTATGATGAATTCAGCCAAGAACAATTTCGTGGACAACAATCAAAACTCATCTGATGTTACAAAAGACCTTGGAGTTTCTTCTCAAATCAATTTTGCTGGTAATTCTTCCTCTTACAAACCACCACGAAATTGTCATTACCTTATCACTTCTACAACTACTTGGATTATCGATTCTGGTGCAAGTAACCACATGTGCTATGATAAATCTACTCTATTCCAAATAAGAAAACTTGATCAACCACATTCCATAACATTACCGAATGGTCAACAAACCTTTGCCTTTGAAATTGGGAATACTTTCATTACAGATGGTGTTATATTACGAAATGTTCTATATGTCCCTCGTTTTCACTATAATCTTTTATCCATTGGAAGACTTTGTAAACAACTCAAAACCTTTGTTGTTTTCTCAGAAAATTTCTGTTTCCTACTGCAGGGCCCTTCTATGAAGAGGCCTCTGGTTCTTGGTAAGCATCAAGCTGGTCTCTATCTCTTCCATTCAAGATCTCAAGGATCCAAAGAAGTTGCTATGTCTATCACTTCTCAAAAGCCATCAAACTCTTCATTTTTCTTTGATTCTCTTTGTAATGTTGTTTCCAATGATGATGTAGTTTCCTTATGGCATAAACGCCTTGGACATATACCATTGTATAAACTCAAAACATTTACATTCATAAACAATAATCTTTGTAATAATGATTTCGTTTGTGATCTTTGTCCCAAAGCACGACAACATAAACTTCCATTCAAACAAAGTTCAATTCACACTTCTTCACCTTTTGAGCTTATTCACATTGATACATGGGGACCATACAATACTAAAACATATGCTGGTCAATCCTATTTCTTAACATTGGTTGATGATTATTCAAGATCCACATGGACCCATCTTTTAAGCACCAAAAGTAATGCTTTCCAAGTCATTAAAGGATTTATATTCATGGTAAAGACTCAATTCGGTAAAAAGGTGAAAATGATCAGATCTGATAACGCATTTGAACTTGGGACAAGCAAAGAAGCATCACAGTTTCTACAAGAAAAAGGGATTATTCACCAAACAACATGCAGAAGTACACCCCAACAGAACGGGGTAGTAGAAAGGAAGCACAAACATTTATTAGAGACAGCCAGAGCATTAATGTTTCAATCTAATCTTCCACTCAAATTTTGGGGAGATTGTGTTCTTACAGCCACTTATCTAATCAATCGTTTTCCATCAAAACTCCTCAAAGGTAAAACTCCTTTCTCTCTGCTGTACGGATCAGATCCAATATATTCTCATCTCAAGGCTTTTGGGTGTTTATGTTTTGCAAATACACTCAAGGAAAATAGAGATAAATTTCAACCGAGAGCTATTCCATGCATATTAGTTGGATATCCTTTTGGGAAGAAAGCCTACAAATTATATGATACTCATTCTCACAAAATAATCATTTCAAGAGATGTTATTTTCCATGAAAATATTTTTCCATATCAGTCCACAAACCTTAATCCTATTCATCTTTCCACTTTTGCCCCTCAAATGGATCATCATTCTTTCGATGATTCTGATCCCATCATTTCCAATTTTACTCCTGAAAATACAAATGTTGAAGTTCATCTTCCTGTTGCTGTTCAACCTGATAATCTTCCTAATGTTAGAAGGTCTGAAAGGACACGTCATCCACCCACTAAACTTCAAGATTATGTTTGTGAAAGTTTTTGCAATCATACAGTCACAGATACTTCACCTTCCAATCACATGTGTTTTACTTCATTAGATATCAAAAGCCAAGATTTAGTTACAAATGTCAATGCTCTCTTTGAACCTTCAAGTTATGAAGAGGCTATTCAATTTCCAGAATGGAGAGATGCCATGAACAAAGAATTTGATGCTTTACAAGCAAATCACACCTGGATTATTACTGATCTTCCAAAAGGAAAGAAACCAATCAACTGTCGATGGGTCTATAAAATCAAATACAAGGCAAACGGAGAAGTAGAAAGATGCAAAGGGAGATTAGTCGTTAAAGGTTACACTCAGAAAGCCGGTATTGATTATACCGAGACTTTCTCTCCCGTTGTTAAAATGACAACTGTTAGATCTCTGATTGCTATTGCTGTTAAAAACGACTGGAAAATGCATCAATTAGATGTAAATAACGCTTTTCTACATGGGGAGCTTGATGAGGAAATTTATATGCACTTACCACCAGGGTTAATCGTTGATAATCCAAATCAAGTTTGCAAGTTACAAAAATCTTTATACGGCCTAAAACAGGCTTCAAGGCAATGGTATGCCAAATTATCATCAGCCTTAAAGGACAAAGGATATCAACATTCAAGGAATGATTATTCTCTATTTCACAAGTCAATGGGTGCTTTTGTCACATATGTTGCTGTTTATGTTGACGACATAGTGATTACTGGGAATAACAATGAAGAAATTTCTCAGTTAAAGTCTTTTCTCGATGACAAATTCAAGATCAAAGATCTAGGATTTCTTAACTTCTTTCTTGGAATTGAAATCCTATATTCTCCAAATGGTGTTATTTTGACTCAAAGGAAATTTGCAAACGATTTACTCAAAGAATTTAAATGTGATCGAAAAGCTATCTGCCCTCTCCCTTCTAATATCAAGTTATTGATTAATGAAGGAGATGTTTTGCCAAATCAAGAGACATACAGACGACTTGTTGGAAAGCTAAATTTCTTGACAAATACACGACCAGACCTTGCTTTTACTGTACAGCATTTGAGTCAGTTTATGGCTGATCCACGAGTTCCTCATATGGAAGCTGCCCTCCATACACTCCGCTATATAAACAATAATCCTGATCAAGGATTGTTTTTTAACAAAAATGACGATTTTACCCTTCGGGCTTACTGTGATTCTGATTGGGCTGCGTGCCCTCATTCTAGAAGAAGTATAAGCGGGTTTTTTATTATGCTTGGAGGAAGCCCAATTTCATGGAAATCTAAGAAACAAGTGACTGTTTCATTGTCCTCCGCTGAAGCGGAATATAGAAGTATGGGAAGAGTCACTGCTGAGCTGGCTTGGTTATCTCGATTATTACATGAGTTGTCTGTTCCAAATGTTACTCCAATACCTGTTCGTTGTGACAATCAAGCAGCGATCTATATTGCAAGAAATCCTGTCTTCCATGAAAGGACTAAACACGTAGAAATTGACTGTCACTTTGTAAGAGAGAAGTTGCAAGAAGGGTTGATCTCTCTTCAACATGTTCCAACAAATTCACAACTTGCTGATATGTTTACAAAGAACTTGCCCAGCAAAAATCATTACCGATTACTTTCCAAGTTGGGAGTTTCTCACTCTCCAACTTGAGGGGGGTTGTTGTTATTTATAAGTGACACGTCATCTTTCCAATTAGTTAACAGTTAATGATTTTGTTAAGTTAGTTAGATGGTAGTTAGAAGTAGTTAGTCTTTTCCTTTAACTGTATATATTTTCCCTGTAATCATTCCATTAGTTCAGTTGAATGAATTGTTACATTCATCATTTCTCATCTTCATCTTCTCTAAAATCAATAAACCACTTGTTAACTCGCGCGTGTCCATATCAAGTGTGACAACATGAAATGTTAGTATCTTGTTTTACCTATGAATTTAATATTTATTGGTAAAGAAACAATTCTACGTATATACAATGTCGGCTTTATAGTTTTCTATATTTTAGATCAAATAGTTGAAATGCTTTGTTGGTTAGACATTGGGTTTAAGGTTCTTCAATATAGAAAATATATGTTATAATTGTTATAAATCAATAGTAAAAGATTTATGTAACAAATTTATAACCAAATAATGGATTATAATCATAAAAAGTAACTTTTATTTAGATTGCCATGTCTTTTGTTAAACTATAATTCGTAATTTAGGTTCTTACTAATAAAAATTTACTTAAAAAGATCAAAGTTTGAGAAATGGGGGAAAGCAGGCTATTAGCGATGCTATGGAGGGGCATAGCGCCGCTATCAGCACCAGGTTAGCGACACTATGGTGTTATTTAGCGACGCTATGCAGGAATCTGGGTGGTGGCTTGGCACGATCTTAGTTAGTGACGCTAACTGCTGTTTTTGGGCCAAAACCCTAGATTTTGAGCTATGGGTCATATATAAGGAGGGAAACCCTAGGAGCCGCCTTCATTCACTCATTTTCAGCCCCCAAATCACCCCTTTTCCTCTCTAAGCCTCCTTGGATGAGTTCTTGGTGTTTTTGGTCTATTTGGAAGGATTTTTAAAGCTTGGATGGTGTTAAAAGGTTGATGGTGATGCTAGAAGTTGTTCCTCTTGGTTGAATCTTCAAATATCTGCATTTTCTAGACCATTGTGAGTAAAGTTCCCCCATTTTTACATTTTTAAGGTTCTTTTTGTGACTTGAGTGTGATTTTATGGCTTAAAATGGAGTAATGGGTCCCTTTACGATGTTGTACATGGTTGGGAAGGATAAAGTTTAGAACTTTATGCATGTGAGCCCTCTTTTGGAGCCATTAGGTTGGTTGGGAGAGTAAGTCAAGCTCTCTATGGTTGTTTTGTGGAGTTTTGGACCATTTTGGACTTGGATCTTGTTCATGAACTTGTTTGGCTATGATTGAACGATAAAGTTAGGATTTTTATGGACCTTGGAATTGCTTGGAAGGGGTCTGGAAGGTTTAAGACCATGACTTATTGGATTAAGAGCTTTTGGTGGATTTTTGGCTGAACAGAGGAGTTAGCGGTGCTAACTCTGTAGTTAGCGATGCTAACTCAGTCATGGTTCACGATAAAGTTTGAAACTGTTCATAGTTAGCAATGCTATCTAGGGAAGATAATGGCGCTAACTGGCTTTGATCGTTGACTTTTTGACCAGCTTGACTTTTGGTCAAACTTGAGGGTTCGGGGTACTAGTCTTAGAATTTTATCCTGTTCGGGGTTTAGGAAGTTCTAAGTGAGGTTTACCCTTATTAGGAAGTTCGCGTTGTCGAGATCTGAGGACGCATGTGTAAAGTGTTGTTTGGCTTTGCGGATCACGTGAGTTTTCTCATATGGGTGATGTTACATTCGTTGTAGCTTTAGTTCACGATGTGCAGTGTTGTATGCTAGGGTGTTCGTGCCCTATATATGTGATTATATGATTGAGTAAGGACCCGCTGGGTCCATCTAAATGCTTAGGCTTCTATGATTAGTAAGTATGTTTAGTATCAATACTATTTTAGGAGGGGGATTGTCATACGATGGCGAATCGGGGTGAGCCCGAGAGCCGGACAGATCGGGGTGACCTTAGAGTCCATGCATTGAACCGACGACGAGTGGAACGGGGTGAGCTTAAGAGTCCTAGTCGGGGGGGATCGGGGTGAGCCTAAGAACCAGGTTGTTCGGGGTGAGCTCGGAGACCATGACCCATTTGATTGTGCTGTATGTGCTGAATCTTGTGGTATTTTGGAGAACTCATTAAGCTTTGTGCGTACTCTTTCAACCTAACTGTTTTTCAGGTATTTGCTGACTTGAGCTTGGATCACGGTGCGATTGTACGGCATCTGAGGTTTTTGTATTTAACTCTTCTACTGGATAATGTTTGTTAACCTTTTGGATAAATGCGTTTTTGTATTTTTAAATATAAAGTTTTAATTGGATGGTTTCTGTTTTCCAACCCGTTTTACGTAATTGGTCCTTTTTTTTAAAAAAAAAAATTACTCTGGATTTTAGGGCGTTACAATAATTCATTCTATATATTTGTAGCATTAATCCTTATAGGCTTATTGGAGTTGGTTTATCTGTTTGGACTTTTGCTATAGGATTTCAATTGACTTTTGGTCAACCACAATTTGCAGATTGTGAGTTAACTATTTCAAACATAAAAAAACCCTTTTATAAAAGGGAGGGGAGTCTGGAAGACTTCCTAGATCCAACAACGAAGGAGCTCGAGATGGTTCAACCATCGAGTTATTGGTTCTCACTCGATGGAGACATCGACACAAAAAAGAAAAATGGTTTTTGACCAAGTCCCATAGAAGCTATCGCCATTGAGGCACCACCTCTAAGCATTTCTTCTTATTGTTCTTCAGTGCTAATTTAATTGTACTGAGATGAAGAAGAATTTGAAGTTGTGTGTTTCAGTGTGTACTGTGGAGAGTTTCAATGTTTCACGGGGTAGGGTGGGGGTGTATTTTTTTTTTTTTTTGATTACCTAGTTAAATACTATATTAAAAGAAAAAAGGAAAAACAATAAAATTGGTACATCAGTCTATTTACATGAATCGTGGACCAATAGTGCAAGTTTTTGACAACCACAATGACAAAAACTCCGAAAAAAAAAGACATAGACTAAAACTTAAAAAACATACCAACCATATATATTAAAACTGTAATTTACTCTAAAATTTATATAACTATTCCATAGTATAGAAACAAAAACTTTAAAACATCTATCTAGTTGTATTTCTTTTGCCTTTTTTATATTACCAATATTTTATTTTACTTAACTTTTATTTGTGAAAATTTAATTTCCATTATAAACCCTCATCTACCTCAACCCCACGTAGTAAATGTTTTGACAATCTTGTCAATCGTACTTGTCAACTAATCGACTCAAGGACTCCATTGACTTACAAGAAGATGCCACTTCATTAATATGACCACTCTTATTTTAATACGTAAAGTTTTAAAAGTTATATTTAAGAGATTTTGAGTTAATTATAGAAGATATGTGTATTTCACTCGGAGAGAATATGCTTTATTGATACTCGTCTTTATATGGTATGTATATTTTTTTCATTATATTTACATTCAACTATTAATACAAACAATTTACTTTATTTATATATTATTATTATCATTAAAAAGAATGATTACATTCTTATTTTAGATAAAAACTTATTAAAATGCTCTTATTATGTTTTATAAAAATGCAAACTCATAATTATAAAGAAGTACAAATTTTTAGCTCGTTAAAATTTATAACATGACTTGCATTTGTAGATAATTCATTTGTTAACATTTACAATATAAATATGATTATATAATATTTTGCATATGGATCTAAATTAATTTACATGTGAATTTGTGTAATTTCACTTATGCATCTCTCTATATTCATATATGAACTTTCAAAACACTTAAATAGTAAAAATTTTGCAAGTGAAATTATTTATATATTGTGTGATTTTTGTATACAACGTCAGATTGTGAATCCTAATGAGTAACTAGATACAATTAATATTCATATTGTGAATCGCAACCAGCTGAGCTTTTTATAATAAAAAACTTTATAGATCCGTATATATGTTTATTTATAGAGAACAAAAAATATAAAGTTTCATATATTCAATTTTTTTTTGGATAAAAACTAATCCCAAAAAATTATAAAAGATTGAGTTTTTTTTGTTATAATATGGTACACCAAACTAAAAAATATACATCCCCTTTTTGGTTGTTGATATTTTAGATTCGACTATAGTAATTAGTCCCTTGGTACCAAGACCAAATTTAGTCAACTTTGAACTCATTATATATATATATATATATATATATATATATATATATATATATATATATATATATATATATATATATATATATATATATATAAAATCTGTGTGTGTATAGACATACACATACATTTACATAGGGTTAGATTCAAATGAGAACTAGTTCTAAAACTAAATATGGTCATGCGATTGGGAAGATCTACGGTCGAGATTGAATCTGACAAGGATAAAATCATGCCCCCTAATCATAGAAGGTAGTTATTCAAGTCAGATTCAATATCAGTCGTAGATCTTCCTAATTACATGGTCATATTTAGTTCTAATGTTTTTACAATAAAATTATTTCTCGTTTGAATTTAATTATATATACATATGTATATGTGTGTGTGTGTGTGTGTGTGTGTGTGTATATATATATATATATATATATATATATATATATATGTGTGTGTGTGTGTGTGTGTGTGTATATATATATATATATATATATATATATATATATATATATATATATATATATATATATATATATATATATATATATATATATCAAGGTTGTAAAACTCACTTGACGGTAGATTGGCGGTCGAGTGTTGTTAAAGGATTAATCGTGGATTAATCGGAGACCCTAAATTCATTTAAAAATATATAAATATAAAAAATAGGAAAGTTTGATTCATTTTATTCCGAAATACACATCAAATATTATACATTTTTTTACTTTTATTCTTTAATATTGATTTTTTTAGTTTTATTGAGTTATTAGAGAGTGTTTGTGTCGTCATTTAAAAATAAAAAATAACTAAATAATTAAAAAATAAAAAAACTGAAAAAATGACCGCCAAGACCGATTAATCGGCCGCCAATTAGGCTTATCTTAATCGGTTGAAGACCGTCAAGCGACTAATCGTCGACTAATCGGCCTCCAAGGCCGATTTCTACAACACTGCTATATATATATATATATATATATATATATATATATATATATATATATATATATATATATATATATATATATATATGTGTGTGTGTGTGTGTGTGTGTGTGTGTGTGTGTGTGTGTGTGTGTGTGTGTGTGTGTATTCTACATGTTTTATACACTTTAATTGATGTATTATTTTATAAAAACATTGTGAAGTAAATATTTCATACTTTTAAAAACTTTTCTCATGTTAATAAATCATAGCATAAAACTTTTGGTCCCAACTAAAACAATTTGAGCTTAAAAATATTTAAACAAACGTGGAGGGTTACAAACTCATATCAAAGACAACCAAAGAAAAGCAATAAAACATCTCAAAGCTGTGTCTCGTAATAAACCAACATTTTTACCAAAAATTCAGGATGACCTCTGGGCTATATGGATAAATTCATATTGTCTTGACACAAGAAAATAGCAAAAAAAAAAAAAAAAAAAAAATCCGGGACATAATAAAACCTTACAGTACAACTACAACGGTTATTTTAAACAATAAAAATAATGTCTCTCGATTACATATCATAACTATACCGCATTTGAGATCTCTATCTTCTGATCATCTTTTCAATCTATAATCCACATGACAGCTTCTAAGTCCTTTCATTCTATCTTATGTCAATCATGTTGTTCCTTAGTACATAGCATTATAAAAACAAACAATACGTGAGACGAAAGTCTTGTGAGTTATATGAGTTTTAGACCCAACAAATTAAAACAAATCTTGATAACAATATTTATCAGAAATCAAAGAAATCATTGCTTTTTCTTCAAAATATAATATCATTAGTTTCTAATTAAAACGTAAGTCATTCTTTACCATAAAACATAAGTCGTTCTTTATCATCAAAACATAAATCATTCTTTATCATAAAACATAAGTCATTCCTTATCATCAATACATAAGTTCATTACTATAACATTATAACATGAGTCATTACTGCATTAAAAATACTATACCAATTGCTTTCATAATTCTTTTCGCTAATTTCATTTTCTTACAGGAGCCCCAGTATGTCATCCCCTTTTCGAACTGGAACATATCCATTCGTAAGGGTTTGCATAGCGTAGCATTTCATCCCCTTCATGGAATAGAACACATCTATCCATAAGAATGTGCATAAAGACAACTACTTTGTGACAGGATGTACCATCCCAGTAGTGTCCGTTTGAACCCCCTCCTTACGAGTAAGGTCCATAGTCCGGACAACATCATCATCATTACTTTCATTTTTAATTATCAATTTCACTTTTCTTACTTCATATGTTAGCAAATTGGTCTTTACTTCATACATCATACTAAACATGTAAAGTCATTTCAATCATTCAACATAAATCAATACTTTTAGTTCAAGCTTTAGAAATCATTTATCAAACCATTTGACATAAAACATTTAATATAAAAAATTTAACATCAAAACTTTTTGCTATGTACCCAGTAAAAATCCTCATGTACTCACATCGGTAGCTAGGTATGTCTAGCTACATTAATCCACTAACTCTTGTCTTTACTTGCTTCCAAATATCCTTCAACCTCTATTCATTTATTAAGAGGTTAGAATATAATACATAAGTAAACACTTCATATGTGTTAAATCGTATATGAACTATTTCTATATATCATCTAATTCCATTCCAAATATTAAGTGTAATTCTTAAAGCATAATAGTCATTTTGTTCACTTTTACCCTTATTGTCCCAAGTTGACTAATTATGTATTTCTTGGGTTTGACGTGTAATTTAAACAACTTTATATCTCTAACATGTTTATAGGGTAATACCAACTGCTTAGATGTCAAAAATCCTTCGTTTTACCCCTTTGATGCCGTTTTGGCAAATCTAACTCAATAAAGTTTCTAAAAATGGAAATCATTCAAAAAACATATTATTTTCTGTTCATATAATTTAAGTACATTATTAACACTTCTCAACATTTTTATAATCCCAATTCATTTGTTACACATACTTTACAAAAGCTTAATACCCAAACTTGCCAATATTCCTCATTTTGTCCCACTTTTGGTCAAATATGACATTTTTACGTTTTTACCAAGTTATTTAACAACATTCTTGTTTTCTATCTCCTTATAAATTCACTTTGATACCAGATGTCAAAACATCCGCCATTTCACTCGTTTATACAATTTTTGGCATTTTAAATCGTTAAAGTTTCTAAAAATAGAAATTGTCGAAACTTTGATATTTTTCACAAAGTTATCACTCACATCTTCTTCTTAACTTATAGTTATTATTCCAATTAAGTTTCATGTTCTATCTCATGCTCTTTTAGCACATAACAAAATTGTCTCAAAGGTTGGAATTCACAATTTCATTCCAACACTTTACCATTAACTTCAAGAACAGCTCTTGTTTGTATTTCATAATTTCATATCCTTTAGACAAGTTACTAATTCCAATATGTTTCCAATATTTAAAAAAATCCAAGTGTACCAACATATTTCAAACCGATTTCATATTTACAAAATTTGTCCTATTCTTGCAACTATTATCAAAAACTGTCCTAAACTAGTACATTTCAACCCATATATACATACCAAACAAAAATCAAATATTAGTTCCAACGGTAATTCAATTATAGTCTTTTACCATTCAATTCCATTCCTTTGCCTTATACTTCACAAGATGTGAACCACATGACTCTAGCATCAAAACCCTTACATTTCGCTACTTTTACCAATTCATGTGCAAATCAAGTTTAGTATCACAATACCATCATCTTGGTTACCATATGTCAAGAAAAAACATAAATCAAGAACATCAAAATTAACCATGACACCAAAAGTCAGCCCCTTTTAGTCCAATTAAACCTGTTACATATAATTATATAACACTTGATTCAATTTGTTAGCAAGTTTAACCTCAAACATAATTCAATCGCTTGTCATCATCAAACTGATTAGACATCAACGTACAATTTATGTAACTTAATTGATATCTTACATGCATGCATAGTCCAAGTAAATTTGTAGATTTCTAAAAAATCAATTCAACTAGGGCTTGGAAGTTACCTTGTAAATCTGCCCACATTCAAGAAAATCTGAAATTGGGAGCTGTAATAGCATAAAATCGGACCAATAGCTTCCTTTCACGACCACCACACCACTGTAGACCGCCACCGCCGTCAACAGCGGCGGTCTTTGTCGAAAAACTGCACACAATAGCGGGCTGCCTCACCCATGCGTTCCAGCCTCTGATTATCATTGTTCGCATCTATTTCCCTCAGCTCAATTTCGACTTCCTCTCTCACCCAGTACCGTTTCCCTTCTCTTCACAAATTACGAACACACACACAACAACGGGGTGTGTGTGTGTGTGTGTGTGTTCCTCTATTTCTTTTTTCGAATCCCATTTTCCTTTGAACAATACGCATCAGAGAAAAAACGGGGAGGAGCAAGAGATCTGCTTTTGATTAGGGCAAAATACATGAAATTCCCAAAATACTCCCACTTAATGCGTTAGAAAATTTTACTCGGCATTCCTCAGGATTTTACCTAATCTTACATCGATCATAACTTTCACATGTGGTATCCAAAATTTGCAAACTTTATATTTTTCGAAATGTGGGAAGGAGCTTTACAACTTTCCCTCATTGAGTTAAGGCTGAATCCATCCATATTTTTTGATACAGGCCCTCCAACATGGACACTTGACCATTTTTTCACTTTTTGGACATTTTGAAACCTTCATAACTTCTTCGTTATAACTCCAAATAACCTGAATCTTTTTCATACATTCTTATTACATCAAATATTACAAAAGTCTCATTGATGATTTCCCAATTACTTTTAGATTTTGAAATGTTATTTTTAAAGTTTAAAAATTATTTTCTCACTTTTTGTCGCCAAATTTCCCTTTTTCCCTCGGGCCTTTAAAATGAATTTCCAAATGAAATAATATTTTATTATGACTTATCATTAGGTCTTAAAACCCAAGTTTCCTTATTTTTACATTCTTTGACCATGTAGCAATTCCGAATACACTTAAGTTTTATTTGAACATCGAACTTTTTAACATCGAAATAGTTTTTTTTAATTCTTATTTTATTTATCAAAATTTTAGGTTGTCATATATATATATATATATATATATATATATATATATATATATATATATATATATATATATATATATATATATATATATATATATATATATATATATATATATATATATATATATATATGTGTGTGTGTGTGTGTGTGTGTGTATAAATGCATTAACATATTGTAATTATTGGTAAAGAAAAAATATATATTGTTTTTATGCAATTTATCTCGGTGCTTTTCATTACCAATATTTAAGACATTGTTTGATAGATTAGCTGTAAAACTAGTTGATATCTAATTAACTAGCTGACAAAAAATGACGTTTGATAAAAATTAGCGGGAAAAATAAAATGACTTAAAAACATAGTAGAAAAATGGGTGTTTTATTAATTAGTTAACCCTAAATTTGTGAGAATTCTAAAAACTCAATAAGCTCGTTGAAATGCCAATGTAAGTAGATTTTTAAAAAGTTAATTTATAAATTATATTTTTAATTTGTCAAACCTGATAACTTAAAGAACTCAAAAAATAAGTTAAAGAGTAAATTACAATTTTGGTCCATGTGGTTGTCCCGAAATTGCACATTTGGTCATCTTTTTGGTTTTTCACGCTCATGGTCCCTGAACTGCACTTTTGCTTACACTATTGGTCTCTTGGCCAGGTAAAAAGACCAATATACCCTTTTTAATTTCTTTTTCTTTTTTCTTTTGAAATATTATTATTTTGGTAATTAAAAAAATGAAAAATTCAACCCCCACCCCCAACCCTACCTCACTCCGGTGAACCTTAGCTGTTCGATGTATCAGTAATGAAATCACGAACAGAAATAGAGACTCTCGATTTGGAATACCTACTTTCGAACTGATATTCGCTTCGTGATTGTACCTACACTCGCGTTTGATTCAATTCGTGATTGTACCTACTTCCGAACTGATATTCGCGTATATGATTTGTCCTCCTATTCACAAATGCATAGCAAGTTGCAGTGAACTTTTACATAGAAATATACAGTAAAATTGATGTTAAGATGGCGGCTACCCGGATCATAAGCTTGTCTTTCTGGCATCGACTACCAATTCCGGCGGCACCACGGTGAGTGTTGCGGTGACCAGCTGCACCAACCGCACCAGCAACATATACATGTATGACAGCGGTGCCTCCTCCTTGTGGGGAAGAACGTCCACCACTTCCGTTGCCACCTTTTCCGGCAGAGTGCCCACCACCTCCACCTCTTGCACCGGCATGGGCAAATTTGCTCTGATTTACGGTTCCAGTGCCACCACTAGTTATGGACCCGTTGGATTCATCTATTTGCTCCTCTTTAACTTTCTCCGACCGATTTCCTGCAAAAACCCATATTTTATCCAGCAACTATCAACGATTCTAGGAGACATATCACCAATTTCGACTCAAATGCGCTTAGACCACGGAGGAGATGGAGTCGGCTTGATTTTGCCCCCAACAGTTCGAATCCTTTCCTAGTCGTTGCTATCTCTCTTGCAGACCGTGAATCAAACACACACGCAAGTGTGTGTATGCGTTTTTTTATTATTATTTGCGAGCCAAGGTTTCCCCTTGATCTGTTGCTGAATCGCAGTTCACCAGGACTAGAACCGACCTTGGCTTCGTCGTCTCTGTCTCTCGTTTCTCCTGAATCGTACCAGCGGTACACTCATTGTGTGAGTGTGTGACGTGTTTTAGTAATCTCCCCAAAGAACCGACTTTTCCTTTTTCGTCTGAATCTCTCACAATCGATCTCTCTATCGCGATCCATTCTCTCAGATTCATACGCACACATGCAGGAAATTAGCGTGTGTGTTTGATTTGAACAATTTCTGATTTTTGATGTGTGGTTGTGTGTTTGGGCCACGGTTTCTGTGTGCCTTAATAATCACATCACCAATAGGGGGAATAATCACTTCACCAATTAGGGGTTTCTCTCGCCGGAGCAAGTCGAGAGCCAAAGGAAACATGGATCGGAGTGAGGTAGGGTTAGGGGTGGGGGTTGAATTTTTCTTTTTTTTTAATTATTAAAATAATAATATTTCAAAAGAAAAAAGAAAAAGAAATTAAAAAGGGTATATTGGTCTTTTACCTGACCAAGGGACCAATAGTGTAAGCAAAAGTGCAGTTCAGAGACCATGAGCGTGAAAAACCAAAAGAATGACCAAATGTGCAATTTCGGGACAACCACAGGGACCAAAATTGTAATTTACTCTAAGTTAAATACCGCACGCCAAATATAGACGATGAACAAGATAGTTCGATTTTTAAAGCTGAAATTTTTCCGAAACAATTTAATGGGATACGTTAAACAAATTCATTGAATTACATGACAAACCAATGCTATTATTTAATATAAACAAGACTAGGTGCGTACACGCGCGATGCCGCGGCTGACAAATAGTTTTTTTCTGTAATTAATTTTTTAGCAGACGTTTTGTGTTAAAAAATCTTTTTCGTTTTATGTTAAAACTAAAAGCACGTTGTTATGTTTAGTTCAAAATAAGAAATCTTGTTTTGATGATTTTCCGAAAAATATCCTTTTGAGACCTTATCCTTCCAACTTAAAAAACCTAATATTATCAAGGTTTGGAGAAATCCTTTTGATACCTTATCTATACAACTTCCGTAATTGAATTCAGATTGTGATTTTCCGAAAAATATCCTTTTGAGACCTTATCTTTCCAACTAAAAAAACCTAATATTATACATGTATAAAATATTTTGGTTATTTAATAAATACCCATTAAAATAAAATTGAATTCTTTTTAAACCACATGAAATTCCGAAACCCTTGAGTGGTGGAATCTAAAAGTATTCTGGGAAATTAAATTCGGTTTGTTTGCTATTTAAATATCCATGATATAGAATTTCAATTTTCAACTCCGGAACATTGTAAACAATTAGTTACAAATTGTCAAAAACATATAGTTGTGTATTCTGGGAAATTAAATTCGGTTTGTTTGCTAATTAAATATCCATGATATAGAATTTCAATTTTCAACTCCGGAACATTGTAAAATAATTAGTTACAAATTGTCAAAAACATATAGTTGTGTCCGGTTTATGTTTTGACCAACAACTCATAGAAAGTTGATAACTTGCACACGAGATCATATGTGGTAATCTACTGGATTCTCAAAAATCGATTTTTAAACGGATTTCACATAATACTAAATTAGTTGCTGATATCTCGGTTTTAAATTGAAAAATATGATTTAAGCCAAATAATGAAGAAAATGACATGTGACATTCTAGCTTCTAAGACATGTCACTTGGCAACTAAAAGGCCTTGTTTATTAGATAGTCAACGAAAGCAAATCACTTAATTTCCATATGGACGGCGGCTTAATGTCCGACGACTTGATTGGATAGTTGTTATTATAGTTAGTAAGTTTTAAATAGTTGGAAACAACTTTGTAATTTACGGTTTAAACCTAAATCCATCGAATTCTCTATAAATTTATATTTATATAAATTAATAATCATGTATCAACAAGGCAACTCGCAACCATCAACCACTATCAATGATTCGGTGTCCATCTTCGTTTTCTCTAGTTGACGCCATCATCATTGGAACTCGATATAGAAAACAAAACTTACTATCTGATATTGGAAGAAAACAAAAACATAAAAAGTCGTATGAAAGGCAATATACAAATCAGTACATAAAAGATATAAGGTAAATTACGCTTAAAAGAGACCGAATTTCAATCAAAAAATATAGTAGAAACCATACTTTCAAAATCAACGCTTAAGCGGCTTACTTTATAAGTTTATAAATTATCTTTTAAAGATATTACATAAATTTAATCAGACTTGTAATTCACCTACCCTCCTACGCATAGAACTTAATAACCGACAACATGCAACAAGCAACTACCAACAACCATCCATGTCCACGATATTTCATCATTGAAACTCAATGTACAAAGTAAAGGCAAGTTATCTAATATAACAAACAAAAAGATAAAAACAAAAACAATATGAAAGTACATATCCAAATCTAAACTCAGAGGACATAACTTAAGTACTAGTCATCCAAATGGATATAGAAACTAAAATGAAAAGGAAAACTAGGAAGACGAATCGAATCCAAGGTATATAAACAAAACCAACTATCAAAAATAATATCAAGAAATTGATAAAAGGAGTCAAAACAAAAAATCAAAATTTTCTGTAAACTTAAAAATATAGGTTAAAGTAAATACGTACATACATACATACATAAATATATATATATATATATATATATATATATATATATATATATATATATATATATATATATATATATATATATATATATATATATATATATATATATATATATATATATATATATATATATATATATATATATTGCAAATGCAATCAATTCTTACAAAATTCGTAGTATAAATTCTTTTTTAATTATATTATAAATGGTATGATCACACATGTGGTTAAACGGTCAATTGCATTCAATATTACTTCGATTGTATCCATTATATGTTGATTATGTGCACTTCATTACATCTTTGATCTGTTATTGATACAGACATAAAGTTGTGAGCGTGTTTACAAATTTATGGGACAATAATGACATTTTCAAAACATTTTTACTATATACACTATTCATCTCTCATTTGTTACATCAATGGAAGTTGAACACTCACCAATACATATAAAAGGTATGATTACATATGTGGTTAAAACCTTAATTGCATTGAATATTACTATGATTTATCGACTATATGTTGATTCATGCGCACTCTATTATATCTATGATTTGTTATTGATATATGCATAAAGTAATAAAGTAGTCACTGTATTCCCAAAATCAAACTACCTATAAGGGGTTGGTTTTATTCCATGATGATGATGTGATCTCTATAGATGAGTGGTCAATTTTGAATTTCGTTAATCTTAAAAGAATACTTAAATGCTTTTATCTTGCTTCTATTTTAAAGCTTAATTTCATGAAAAGCAAACTTTTAGGGTTTGGAGTCAATAATGTTAAACTAACTTATATGGTGAATCACCTAAATTATGATTTTGGTAACCTTCCTTTCACATATTTAGGAGTTCCTATTGATGCTAATATGAAACATAGCAAAAATCGAAATCTGGTTGTGGAAAATTTTAGATCTAAATTGAATAGATAGAAATATAAAAATCTTTCATTTGGAGCTAGATTAACACTTGTCAAGTCAGTTCTTGGTTCACTTCCTCTTTACTATTTTTCCATATTTAAAGATTAGGAAAATTCACTTGAACTCTACAAGGTATTAGACAAAATATTTTGTGGGCGGAGATGGAAGACAATGAAATACCAACTGTGTGGCGTGGCAAAAATGTATTGCTCCCAAGGAGTTGGGGGCCTTGGTATAGGGAACTTACAAACATTGAACATTATGTTACTTGCAATGTGGTGGTGGAAATTTAAATATGAAATATGGCTGCTTTTTTGTCCAAAGAAATATAGTTATTCACAAAATCACAGGTCACGACGAGTAATGGCTAGAAAAACCAATTGTGGACTTTATCTGTCAATATCAACAATTTTTGAAATTTTTATTGAATTTTGTGTTATTCTTCCTAATTTTTTTAAAAGAAAATTTGGAAGGGGTACCAATATAAAACACTAGAAGGACATGTGGATTAGGAAATCGCCTCTCAATACTTTATTTTCAAGGCTATACATGGTTGAAGAAGATAACAATTGCCTAATAGCTGAAAGGATAAGTGGTTCCTTAAACTCGAAATGTATTGGTGTAAATGGAACTAGAATATCAAACTAAGAATGAGGGTTGAGGAAAGACAATTTGCTGACTTAGAAAACATGTTTTTCAATTTTGACTTAGATAAAAATCCATATGATTTCCGAGAATGGACTTAGGATCCATCTAAATAATATTGGGTTAGATCCCTTAGATTCCTCTTGGATAGAACCACAATCTCTTCTCAAGCACCTTTACTCCATAGAGTGGTTGGATCCTTATAAAAGTAAATTGTTTTGTGTGGGTTCAACTCTTGAATAGAATTCTGATGCCAACAAATTTAACCCTCAAAGGAGTACTGGTAACTTTATTGGCATGTCCAATGTGTAGCTTGGTAGGTGAGGAGCTTGCATACTTGTTCTTACAATGCTCTTATGTGTAAGGGTTTTGGTCTTAGGCTGTGAAGTGGAGTCGTATAAACTGTTGGCATAATCATACCTTCAATGATTTGCTAAAAGCGGTAGAAGCTTTTGCAGGGTCCAACACTAAAAATCTCAAGACAGTTCATGCCTCGATTGGAAAACTTTTATGGGATATCTGAAATGAAATGAATGATGTAGTTTCCAATAAAAATAAAATTGATATAGCACAATTGGTGCATGACATACAATTAATCTTTTTCTATGGTAGAAACATACAAGAAAAACGTTCAACTTAGACCAGATGATTTGGCGTAAATCGTTGTTCTACTTACACTCTGTAATTTGGTTTCAAATTTGACTTCTTTTTATGAGACTAATACGGAGGTTGGGTGGATGCAGATAACGTGTATTTTAGGGGGTGTGTGTATGTGTGTGTTTGGTGGGTGTAGTTGTCATAGTGAGGGTGAGGGGTTTGTGTGTGTTGGCGTGTTTATTACATGTGAGGCCTTATTAAATGACGTGTTTTGTTTCTGTGGCAGCTGACACATTTTATTTGTATGGTTCTTTTCTTTATTTACAATATTGAATTTCATATTCGTTCTTTTCCAGGTACTTGGCTCTAGATAATATATTATTAAAATAGTTTCAGCCTTATCTCTTATATTCTAATGGGTGGGGAAGGGTGTTGATAGATTATGTATAAGGTGTGTATGTGTATGTATGTTTGTGTTTGTTTTGGTTGGTACTACTATCACATGAGGGTCTATGTTTTTTTGGTGTGAGTTTTACTTTTGGGACCTAAAAGTTGATGTATTCTTTTTGAATTCTGTGTTTCATGTGATGGTTGTTACTTTCTTCTTCTTTTTTTGTGTTTTTTCCTTCTTGTTTATATTAAGTGATTTCTTCTTCTGGGTTTTGGGTGTAGGTAATTTGATTCACTATTGATATGTTGTCAAAATATCCTTCAATTTTGGTAGCATGCTTAAATTTGATGCTAAAAGTATTTTCATTATCAATATAACGGCAAGTTATTAGAGCGCAATTCAATATCTTTTGCTATGGTGGGAGTTCTACCTAAGTCAATATTCTTTATGGAAAGTTTCTTTTAGGGACTTAGTTAGGTTCAAAGTTCATTGCTTAGTTTGGACTTATTTTTGAAGTTCCATGTCACGATGTTCAAGTATGTAATCTACAAATATGCTACAATTCTTTTGATATTGGTTAAAGTTCATTGTTGAGTTTGGAAATTTATTCAAAGTTCATTGCTATTCGAATTGATAAAGGTGTTACCTTTAGATCAGTCTTCTTCACTTCTTCAATTGGGTGTCCTCTTGATGTGTTTCGACACTCCTCAGAGTTTAGTGGTTGTTTTTCTTTGCTTTACAATAGTTCTAATTCAGGTTCTAATGCAAGTTTTAGTTTAAAGGCTGGAAATTCAATGATTTCCTTTGCATATTAAGACTGATTTAGAAAGAGGACGTGAAAATTACACGTAATAGATCTACCCAAGAATAAGCTAAGTGGACCAAGGTCTTTCATGGAAAACTATTTTGCCAAAAGACTCGTGAAGAATCATCTAAGGTCATGAGAAAACGTTATCAAAATAATGCCATCAACATATAAAAGTAGATATGCAATTGCAACGAGTAATGGCGTATTATATTAGAATGTTGTTATCATGGTGGTAAATGAACAGTGGATGGTCGCATTTGCTATGAACAAAACCAATAATGATACATAGTCTGCCAATTTGTTGGTAGCAAGCTCGTAGAGACTGTTTTATACCATATAGTGACTTTTAAAATAAGCAAACATGATTTGGATGTTGAGGATCTCGAAAAATTAGTGGTTGATGCATGTATACTGTTTCGTGAAGATTGTTATGGAGAAATGCATTCTTGCCATCTAGTTGATAAATTGCTAAGATTTGGACACTTCAATGTTAAGGAAGATTCATATAGTTAATGGCTTGACCACGAGACTAGATGTTTGGTTGCAGTCAGTTCAAGTTTTCTATGAACGACTATCTCCAACTAGTCATGCTTTATAGCGCTCAAGGTGTCATCGAATTTTATTTTGTGGAAAAAAATTTACATGGAACATATGCCATGCATGTTTGACCATCATAAGACAAGAACCATGTTTTATTTTCAATAAGAGCATAATCTCGTCGGTCATGGTATTTTTCCAATTAAGATCGGAGAGGGCACTTGTCGGGTTGCGAGGAAGAGGATAAATAGAGGTGGAACTGTGAAGATTGAACATGATTTTTAGCTTAGTAATCTTAGACATGTTACCATTGTGAATGGTGTAGTTTTAGGTGTGGGTTGTAATGATAGGTGTCATGGAGGGGGTTGGTCTATTTGGTTAAGCTAGAGGAGAGTTTGATACACTGGAATGGGCTATCGTAAGGTGTCGGTCGGGAAAGAAAGGCCTAGTGTGAGTTGGGTGGGTGCTGGTATAGGTATTTGGCTGACAGCACCTACGTTGAGGGAGGTTTGGGTTCTTATGGGCTAGGATGTTCGACCTGTAGCTAACTAATAACAGAAGGTATAAATGATGTTTGGTTGTTGTTGTAACACCACGATAGTTACGGTAAGTAAATATACTTTAATCGTATTTTGAATTCAATGTGAAATTATGTAATACCTAACTTTAATTTATAATAAAGTTATGTTAAATATATATACTTATATGAGATAAGATGAGTTAAAAGTATGAGTTATGATGTTTAGAAACTAATTTAAGAGAAGTAAGATGCTAAAATAGATAAAAGAAACAAAGTAAATGCTTAAAAAGTCAAACCGGGCCAAGTTGTGTGACACGAGTCGAGTCAAATTAAAAAGGAAATGAAAAACAAGCCAACCCGGGTCGAGTTTGTGAGCCCGGGTCGTGTTCGAAGGGAACCCGGATCGGGTCGATAAACCCGGACCGTGTGAGACTTGAATCGAAGGCGGTGGATGCGTGACGTAAACCGGGGCGGGTTCAGAAACCCGGGTCGGGTTCTGACCAACCCGGGGCGGGTTCTGCAACCCGGGGCGGGTTCCTGTGCAGGTATAAATACCCATTTGGACCTCATTTCGTCATTTTACGAACCACAAACACCAAAACGCGATTTTTAGAGCAAGGAGGGTAAAAATTAGTCCTTTTGATCGAGGGCTTTGCTTAGGAAAAGGTTGGGGAAGTGGATTAAAACCCGAATCACGTTCTTGAATCCTTGATTTTCAAAGGTATGTGATTTTGATTTCTAGAGTTTCAAACCCGAGGTGCTCAAATCCGAGGGTATGCTTGAAATTAGCTCATGTGTTGCTAGTAGGTTGTTATTATATGTTGTATTGAGTCTCTATTATGATTATTGAGAAGTTTTATCGGTTGATTTGGTAAAACCCGCAAATCTTGGAAGTTTTGAAGTCATTGTATATGATGTTCATAGTTGTGATTCTTATTAGCTATTGATTCTTGATCTAATGAGTTAGATGTGGTTAAATTGTTTTGAGAATGTTGAAGTATGATGTGTGATGTCGTTTTGAGCAGATACACATAGGAGGGAAGAAGATATACGAGACACGGGTGGACCACGGACTGAACAGACATCAGGTGAGTAGTTAATTGTTAGAAGAATTATGCTTGTTGATATGTTTAATACAGATAAGAAGTATGCTATGTTTTGATTGGTTGAGTATAACCAAATTTGAGTATATGGAATAAAGAGTTATAGTGTGTACATCACACTTGAGACTGAGATAGTCCGTTAAGTTTAATTAAAACGAGAATTTGTTTTAGACTATGGTGATACAACCAAGTCTAGCGATCAGGAGTCCGGTATGCGCATTTTGGGAGTTTCACTTACTAAACCAATATCAGGTGAATACGTATTAGTATTTGAGTTGAGTTATACTTGTTTATGCAAAGTGTATATGTTTTTACAAGAACATCTATGTATTGTGCTGTTATTATGAAGATTGAATAGTAGAGAAATATCGTTATCCGTGAATAACAAACAATGAATTTGATATGAATACTGAGTAATAAAGATGAGTAGATGTTAGAGTGGCTGTGGTTAAGTGTCCTTGTATGAATTGTTATAACCATAAAAATTACTATGATTAAGTGTAACTTGTTTGTGATCATGAGTAAATACGAGAATATGATCGAGTTTATGAGTAGTACCGATTGTGGTATGTATTGATGAGTTGATGAATGTTAATTATTAATTGTCAAAGTAAGTTAATGTGTTGCAGGTTTCAGATAATAAGAGGAGATGGTTACTTGCTAGTGAGAATAGCAAGAGAGGAAGATGAGGATGTTCATTGAGAAGGATTCGTGGAGTATGATTAATATTTACTCACTAAGCTTTTATAAGCTTACACTTGAGTGTTATGCTGTTTTGCAGGTATCTATAGCTGTGATAGGGGAAGGCATGTGATAAGAAAAGACGGACAAGTTTAGAGCCTGTCTTTAGCCGAAGTAGATTTAATTGTAACACTTGGTCATATATTTTGTAAGGACCTTTTTGTGTAATTATTGTAATGATAACAGCTTGATCCTTGGTTTGAGTGCAAATATACCCAATTAAATGTGTAATTGTTTTAAAATATTTGGGTGTACTTTGTATGAGAAACCGGGTGTTACAAGTTGGTATCAGAGCATGGTTTAAGTGAACTAGGTCTTTGAGTATAGAGTCCTAGACTTGAACTGAGAAGAGAGAGCCCCTATCACATGCTTGGAAAAGATACTGTTGGAGATGTTAGAGTATGAGTTGAGTATAACTCTTTTATTATATTTATTATATTATTTGTTATATTCTGTATGTGAATACAGGTCCCGAGTTAGATGAAGGATGAGTTGAGAAATTGGTCACAGTCAGTTGGATCTACAGTGGATGATGAGACGAAATTTTGGCCGATATGAGATATCAGTTAACGAGGAGATAAGAATTTCAGTTGATAATGAGATGCCAACTGAATATGAGATGAGATACTAATTGAGATAAGATCCCAGTTGATGGAGAGATTCCAGCTGAGGATGAAATGAGTTTCTGGTTGATGGTGAGATTCCAGTTGAAAATGAAATGAGATTCCGATTGATGTGAAATTTCAACTGGTGATGAGAAAGAGTATGAGCATAAGCCGAGCATGAGTAAAGAGTTAAGGTATGTGAATGTAGTTGATTACACTCAAGAGTTGAGAGCCGGAGTACGCAAGTTTCAGTTAACGAGGAGACAAGATTTTTTTGTTGTGAGGTATGTAAGTAAATTACTTAAAATGTTAGATGTAACGAGTTTATGTGTTTAAATTGTTGATAATACATGTGTTAGAGAATTGTTATTATAAAGTGTAATAACCGATATCGAGATGAGAATCTCGTGTTCACTTGAGGTATGGTTTACATCATAACGAGTGTTTTGTGATTATATATAATTGAGAATATACATGATGAAATATATATATATATATATATATATATATATATATATATATATATATATATATATATATATATATATATATATATATATATATGTATTGCTTGTTGATTCACAGATGTGATGAGATTTCTATGCACGAGTACTTTTGTGGTTGAGACCACATATTTTGTGGGGCCACATGACTAGTACTTATGATTGATCACAATGAATGGCTGAGATAGCCAAAAGAGTATGAGTTGGGAAAGACGATGAGTGCGTAGCTGATTGCGCACCATAGCTGATTATGAGTTGATATGTTGAGTGTTAAATTCTACGAATTGGAGTTGTCACATAATGAGATATTTGTGACAGAGATGTTAGAGGACATTCGAGTAACCACATAAAGAGTACTTGTGGTATAATTGAGAGAACCTAGATTGGTTCATATAGGCCTTATTGGCTTAGAGATTGAGTTAGTTACTGAGTAAATATGGTTGAGACCACATAATTGTGGGACCATATATTGAGTAAATGTGGTTGAGACCACATATTTTGTGGGATCATATATTGAGAAAAGGTGGTTGAGACCACATATATTGTGGGGCCGCATAACGAATAAATGTGGTGGAGACCACGTAATGAGTGCCTTGTGATTAGAGTAATAAAGATTGTTGTGACTCAGACAAAAGGAGGAGTAACGGTGAGTCTATATGGCTTGAGACCGTAGCGGAGACTCGCTAGAGTCAAAGAGGAGATGGATGGAAAATTGAGAATGGTACGAGGTACCATGATCTGATAAGAGGACGGTCCGAGGTACCGTGAGATAGTGTTGAATGATGAAACCAAAGGATGGTACGGGGTACCAAGAGTTAAGGCAGAGTGGTTCTATAGTATTGTGCTTGCGTGTAGATAGACATGCACTTTATGATGATGCAGAGTAATGAGACATGTACTATCCTTGCGTGCGGGTAGATATGAACGTAGCGGTAAGCTTGTGTTGCTTGAAACCTACATATTGAGAAGAAAACGAATTAGAGGCCGAGTAACAGTACGGGGGTACTATGAGCTAGTATAGTGAGTAATACTGTTGAGAAATGTTGTTGTGAGAAAGTGCGTTTGTCACTTAGTCATGTTGAGAGTGTGTGAGATTTCTTTCATGTTGAATAAGACAGAATTCTATAAATGCATGATGAAAATATATGCGTTAAAAAGAGGAGGAAAGTAATTGTAATTGTGATTGATAGGATTCGTTCCTTAGCAATCAAATCGATTACTGCCAATGAGAGAAATTTGTGAATGTCGAGATAACAAAACTACTTATTCGTATGAGACGATGGATAGTAAATTTTTGTTATAATAATGTTGAGTTATTTTCTTGAGATTAAAGAGCTAGTCAAGTGATGAGATATGATTCACCATAGATATTGTTGTGTTAGATGTTAGTATTTTTAGTCGTGTGTAGAGATTTTGGTGACTTGTATATATAACCTATTTTGTGTCATTCAAATGAATAAGAGATTGAGATAATAATGACGAAGAAATGACGAGAGTAAAATCCTTACTGATGGTGTCTCAGGAAGAATACATGCGGTTGTGAAAAGAATTTATTTGATAATAAATCATCGAGTTTGATAGAGCTAATGATTTAGTGAAATGTGATGTGGACTGTCCACATAAGAGAGGATGTAATGACTGAGTATATCGAGAGAAACAACATGAGTTATGTTGTTAAACTGAGATGAAGTGGAGCTATTATTGGTAGAGAATTATAGTGGTACATTTAGTGAAAACCTGATATATACGCTGAGGTAGAAGCAGAGATAGACGAGATTTTAGAGAATCATTGTACAGTTGAGGTGATGTAATAACTGAAAAGAGTCTTGTGTGACCAAAGTGTCGAGAGTTAAATGTTAAGTCCAAAGGAGACGTGAGTGAAACTCGATATAGTTTCTGATATTTTATTATTCTGGATTTATATTCTAGTGTTAATGAGTTATGTAACGTAATTGAGACAGTTGAATGTCGGCATCTTTGTGTTGTATGAGTGTTTCTCCTATCTAATCGACGAGAGTGTGCAAACATGAGAAATCAATAAATGGCATGTTGCTATTGGAAGAGTAAATTGAGAGAGAATGTGAGTCAGGAATCGGTGAGACCGTTTTCCTTATTAAATTAGAGTAAACCATTTCAAATAGATTAGAAATGGAAGTTGAATCTCAAATAGTTACTGAAATTAGTGTTATAGAAAGAGTGGATGGTACGCTGAGAATATGGCTCGATGTGGACCATAGATATAGGTGTGTGTAAGTGATGATAATGATTGGAGTATCACTTGAAGAGTGAGGTGAGATACCTTTGTATCGGCAAAGCTATAACAAGGAAGTGCTCTGAAAGAGTGAGTGGTTGTCCATGCGAAATGGTAACAACCAATGTGCTTATAGAGATCATATTACGAGAATAATGGCGGGCGTAAAGATTTTATGGAAAGAGAAGTCGAATGAGAAAGTTTCTAAATGTAATGTGAATCGAGAGAGAGCTTGAGTTCTATAGCTATATTATGAGTAAATAAGATGCGACAGTAGTACATGTTATATGAGTTGACGAGAGGATAATATCATTATCATACGTGATATATGATTGCGGTGGTGAGATGGTTGTATGAGTCATGCCTAATCTAAGAGATTCCGAGGACGGAATCTTCTGAAGGGGGTAAGAACTTGTAATACCTAACTTTAATTTATAATAAAGTTATGTTAAATATATATACTTATATGAGATAAGATGAGTTAAAAGTATGAGTTATGATGTTTAGAAACTAATTTAAGAGAAGTAAGATGCTAAAATAGATAAAAGAAACAAAGTAAATGCTTAAAAAGTCAAACCGGGCCAAGTTGTGTGACACGAGTCGAGTCAAATTAAAAAGGAAATGAAAAACAAGCCAACCCGGGTCGAGTTTGTGAGCCCGGGTCGTGTTCGAAGGGAACCCGGATCGGGTCGATAAACCCGGACCGTGTGAGACTTGAATCGAAGGCGGTGGATGCGTGACGTAAACCGGGGCGGGTTCAGAAACCCGGGTCGGATTCTGACCAACCCGGGGCGGGTTCTGCAACCCGGGGCGGGTTCCTGTGCAGGTATAAATACCCATTTGGACCTCATTTCGTCATTTTACGAACCACAAACACCAAAACGCGATTTTTAGAGCAAGGAGGGTAAAAATTAGTCCTTTTGATCGAGGGCTTTGCTTAGGAAAAGGTTGGGGAAGTGGATTAAAACCCGAATCACGTTCTTGAATCCTTGATTTTCAAAGGTATGTGATTTTGATTTCTAGAGTTTCAAACCCTAGGTGCTCAAATCCGAGGGTATGCTTGAAATTAGCTCATGTGTTGCTAGTAGGTTGTTATTATATGTTGTATTGAGTCTCTATTATGATTATTGAGAAGTTTTATCGGTTGATTTGGTAAAACCCACAAATCTTGGAAGTTTTGAAGTCATTGTATATAATGTTCATAGTTGTGATTCTTATTAGCTATTGATTCTTGATCTAATGAGTTAGATGTGGTTAAATTGTTTTGAGAATGTTGAAGTATGATGTGTGATGTCGTTTTGAGCAGATACACATATGAGGGAAGAAGATATACGAGACACGGGTGGACCACGGACTGAACAGACATCAGGTGAGTAGTTAATTGTTAGAAGAATTATGCTTGTTGATATGTTTAATACAGATAAGAAGTATGCTATATTTTGATTGGTTGAGTATAACCAAATTTGAGTATATGGAATAAAGAGTTATAGTGTGTACATCACACTTTGGACTGAGATAGTCCGTTAAGTTTAATTAAAACGAGAATTTGTTTTAGACTATGGTGATACAACCAAGTCTAGCGATCAGGAGTCCGGTATGCGCATTTTGGGAGTTTCACTTACTAAACCAATATCAGGTGAATACGTATTAGTATTTGAGTTGAGTTATACTTGTTTATGCAAAGTGTATATGTTTTTACAAGAACATCTATGTATTGTGCTGTTATTATGAAGATTGAATAGTAGAGAAATATCGTTATCCGTGAATAACAAACAATGAATTTGATATGAATACTGAGTAATAAAGATGAGTAGATGTTAGAGTGGCTGTGGTTAAGTGTCCTTGTATGAATTGTTATAACCATAAAAATTACTATGATTAAGTGTAACTTGTTTGTGATCATGAGTAAATACGAGAATATGATCGAGTTTATGAGTAGTACCGATTGTGGTATGTATTGATGAGTTGATGAATGTTAATTATTAATTGTCAAAGTAAGTTAATGTGTTGCAGGTTTCAGATAATAAGAGGAGATGGTTACTTGCTAGTGAGAATAGCAAGAGAGGAAGATGAGGATGTTCATTGAGAAGGATTCGTGGAGTATGATTAATATTTACTCACTAAGCTTTTATAAGCTTACACTTGAGTGTTATGCTGTTTTGCAGGTATCTATAGCTGTGATAGGGGAAGGCATGTGATAAGAAAAGACGGACAAGTTTAGAGCCTGTCCTTAGCCGAAGTAGATTTAATTGTAACACTTGGTCATATATTTTGTAAGGACCTTTTTGTGTAATTATTGTAATGATAACAGCTTGATCCTTGGTTTGAGTGCAAATATACCCAATTAAATGTGTAATTGTTTTAAAATATTTGGGTGTACTTTGTATGAGAAACCGGGTGTTACAAATTATATTATAAAAGTTAGATGGTTTTAATGCATCTAAGATAGAGGGTTTGTGTGAAAAACGCTTGAAAAGAGATAAACCGGGTCGCATGGTTTTAAACGGGTTGAGTTAAAAGATGAAATCAACACTTAAACATCATTTTGGAAGAACCCGGGTCGTGTTGGCCAACCCGGGTCGTGTTATTGCCTTAAACTACCAACGAAATGGAAACAAGTCAAACCCGGGGCGGGTTTTAAAACCCGGGTCGTGTGACATTAAGAACCCGGACCGGGTTTCACAAACTGGGTCGGGTTCCGTCAAAGAGAAAATGGGCTGTAGCGTCAAACCGGGGAGGGTTTTTGAACCCGAGTCGGGCTGTCGGACACGGGTCGGGTTTCGTGCCGACCCCACCCCTTTTTAATGCGATTTTAATCATTTGTTGGGTTATTTTTCGAGCCAAAAACCTCTCTTTAACCCTAAAACGTTCCCTCTTTGTTCTTGGATCAAATTGGAAGGCCAATTCGCGTTGGATTGAAGTGATTTTCGATACTTAGCTTGTTGAAGGTAAGGTGTTCACTTCTATCCCTTTTGAAAGATTGATTTTGGTCATTTTGAGTTGGATTCGAGATGTGGTAAAGAACCACATGTGAATGGTTGGAATTTGAACATATGCACTTGTTTAGATGTGTTGTGTGTTTCTAATTCCGAGCTTTAATCGTTGTGACCAAGCTTTAAGCTTGATGGGTTGAAAAACAACATATTCACCTTTGCTTGGGGTAAATGTGATCATGTAGGTTCTGGGAAAACTTAAAGGACCGTTGTAGCTTTTGTGATTTTGGCGTAGATCGAATAAATCTTCAATACCAGGTGAGTAATCCGTACTATATCTAAATATGATATGTATTGGTTGAACTCTTGAAATCTGAGGTAGCTTTAGCATTTGAAATGGTAACCTAGAAGTTAGTCAAGTTACCCAATTGATATGGTTTAACGGCCTCTGTGGCAAGGAGATTGGAGTTCGTATCCAAATATTAACGACCTCCGTGGCTAGGAGATTGGATTTCGTATCCAAATATAAACGGCCCATACGGCTAGGAGATTGGATGTGATATCCAAATAATAAACGGCCTTTGAGGCTAGGAGATTGGATTGATATCTAAATGTTGATTCAAACAGGGATATACATTTGTATAAAGTTTTGTTAATTTAATTATACATAGTTTCATATTAAACTATTATATGATTACTCATTGAGCTCTATGGCTCATAGTGTATGTGTGAATTGTCCCTGCAGGTGAGCGTGACCCTGCTAAGGGTAAAGATGTAGCTCATGGATAGGACAGTTTGTTGTAGCTGCCCGGCTTGGAAGGAGTTTACTTTTGTTATGTACTCCTTGATACACTTGTATCCTTTTTGTATAAACTTATACACCTAAACAGTTAGTTTGTATGTTTGGAAACTGTGTTTAAAAATGAAAAATTTTGGGTGTATTTTGTTTTATAAAGCCGGGTGTTACAGTTGTGAAGGTAATATGGATATGGGTTAGGGCTTAACAAAATTTGGAAGTAGATAGAGATAGAATGAAGTGATGTAAATGGAAATTTTGTTTCATCAAAGAAAACATTTCACCATATTATTATCTTTTTGACATTGAGATCATTTATAGCCTTGATGGTTTTGAGGTATCTAATATTGATGTGTTTTAAATAAAAAAATTTACACTATAGTATTCACAGTTTAATAAATAAAAATTTTATTATGTTGTGAATATTGTAAAACGTATTAAAAATAATGAAATTTATTAAGTTTGATGTATTTTCACATAATAATTAAGTGTGAAAAAAAAAGAAAAAAAAACAGGATTCTTAATGTGTATCGGTTCTCACGGTTCTTAACATTTTATTAGTTCTCATTTGAACCATTATATATATATATATATATATATATATATATATATATATATATATATATATATATATATATATATATATATATATATATATATATATATATATATATATATATATATATATATATATATATATATATATATATATATATATATATTTTTGCAAGTTAGGGATATATATATATATATATATATATATATATATATATATATATATATATATATATATATATATATATATATATATATATATATATATATAAAAGGGTTTGGGGTGTGTGTGTTTTCTAATTTATTATTATTAAATATATAAAATGATCAAAAAAGAAAAAATATATTAGAAAGTGTGAGATGATCTTAAACCAAAGCTGATAGATTTCGCATATCATGAAGATCAACGGTGTAAATTTTACAAAACTAGGACCAAAACCACAAATTGATGGCAATCACAGGGACCAAAACTATAACTTACTATACATTTTATTGAACTTTTATGTAATTTTCAAAATTTTCAAAATCATACAAATAACAAAGATTAAATAATATTACGGTAACGTGTTCTTTAATCGTTTTTTATTTATTAAAATATTAATATCAACTAATGGTATTTTCTTAAAACAATATAAACTAAACAATCATATAAGGTCGTTTATATAACACTAGAGATAGACAGATATAAATGGTTGGAATGACAACTAAAAAAATACAAATCTAGCAAAAATAAAGTAACTATTCTATCAAAAATCGTTAATGAAAATCTAGCAAAAATAATTATTTTCAAAAAGTTTAACCATTGAAATGTACTTATGATTTATTAAGTGGTTGGAATGACAACTAAAAAATATACACTCTGTCAATGCAAACATGTATATACAACATGCATAAAACTAACTTAAATAATAAAAACTATATAATGAACTACCATTAAGATAAGCTACCAATAGAGATTTGATAAACTACCATTATAATAAGCCACAAATAATGATTTAGGCTTCGTTTAACATGTCAGCTGAAAAGCGAGTTTTTAGCTTATAAACTAACTTATGGATCAATAAGATATCTTAAGTAGTTTAACAAAAAAACTAGTTTATAAACTATGATAAGCTATTTTTGTTATCTTATCAAATACTAAATTGCAATAAGCTCAAAAAATAAGCTAATTTATGAATATGTTTTGTTTGACATATTGATTGAAAAACTAGTTTTTAGCTTATAACCTATTATTTCAATAAGTTATTTTAAAGTAGTTTATTGAAAAAACTAGCTTACAGTTTTTAAGCTACAATAAACTATTTTAATGATCTCGTCAAACACCAAATTACAATAAGCTAAAAAAATCACTTATATGCGACAAAAACAGCATTAAACAGAGCCTTAATAATTAACGCTACAATAAGCTGGGTTTATTTTATAAAAAACCTTACATTTTCAACTTTTTTCTGTTTAAACCTAAAACTTTATTTTTTATCAAAAAGACCTAAATTTTGGAGAAACTTTTTAATTTAGACCTTTAACCGGTTTTACAGGTTATACATATTTTTTTTTTTCAGAAAAAACCCTAATTTCTTTTATTTTTTTCTAAAAAAACCCTCAATTTCAGTGATTTTTTCACAAACAACATTTTTTCTTCGTTTTTGTAATTGACATAACTTTCATATACGATGTCCAAATTCTACGAACTTTATATCTCTGGAAAGGTCGTAAGTAATACTACAACTTTGTTTTACTGACTTTTGTTTGAATATGTTCAGATATTTCGCTATACTGGCTTGTTTTCTTATAATAGCGGTATCTTTTGTATACGAGCTCGGTTTTCGACGTTCTATAAGTCGACGGATTCGTAAACACGAATACATCGTGTAATGAATATTATTTAAACCAAAATATTATTTGTATGATTTATCGAATTTTACGATACTGTAGTCTATTATTCGAAATTATAGCGTTTACTCGATAATTGATTCGAAATAACGTATTGTAGTATTATAATTTCCAATAATACATTAGGAAAGTTTTGAAAATTACATTTCAACGTGTTATTCTAATTTGCGCTCTGGTTGACCTTTGTGACCAAATTTGACGGATGTCACAGACGGGGTCGTAAGAAAGTGACGACGTGGCATTTATGTGGTTAGAGTTTGAACGGTACAATTTAAACCTTCACGAGCGGATGGAATTTGAAAAATAAAAGCTTACGAAGACAAACAATGAGCCCGCCATGATCAACAACGAGCCCGTGAATAAACTCGTAAATAGCCTAAATTAAAAAGTTTTATGAAAAAGAAAAAATTGAGGGTTTTTTCGTAAAAAAAAGAAAAAAATTTAGGGTCTTTTAGTCGACGACAAAAAATTTGTCTTTTAGTCGTTGTTTTTCTTCGCGGGCTCGTTATCGATCATAGCGGGATCGTTGTTTGTCTTCATAAGCTTTTTTATTTCAAATTCCATCCACTTGTGAAGGTTTAAATTGTACCGTTCAAACTCCAACCACAAAAGTGCCACGTCGTCGCTTTCTTGCGACCGCGTCTGTGACATCCGTCATATTTGGTCAACAAAGGTCAACCAGAGCGCAAATTAGGATAATACGTTCAAATGTAATTTTCAAAACTTTCCTAATGTATTATTGGAAATTATAATACTACAATACGTTATTTCGAATCAATTATCGAGTAAACGCTATAATTTCGAATAATAGACTATAGTATCGTAAAATTCGATAAATCATACAGATAATGTTTTGGTTTAAGTAATATTCATTACACGATGTATTCGTGTTTACGAATCCGTCAACTTATAGAACGTCGAAAACGGAGCTCGTATGCAAAAGATACAGCTTTTATAATAAAACAAGCCAGTGTAGCGAAATATCTGAACATATTCAAACAAAAGTCAGTAAAGCAAAGTTTTAGTATTACTTACGACCTTTCCAGGGATATAAAGTTCGTAGAATTTGGACATCGTATATGAAAGTTATGTCAATTACAAAAACGAAGAAAAATATTTCTTTTTGAAAAAATCACTGAAATTGAGGGTTTTTTCGGAAAAAAGAAAAGAAATTAGGGTTTTTTCTGAAAAAAAAATATGTATAACCTGTAAAACCGGTTAAGGGTCTAAATTAAAAAGTTTCTCCAAAATTTAGGTTTTTTTTGAAAAAAAATAAAGTTTTAGGTTTAAACAGAAAAAAGTTGAAAATATAAGGTTTTTTATGAAATAAACCCAATAGATGTTTTTAATATGTTGTAAAAGATGGTTCGAAAAAAAATTATGAATATTGAAGACGTTTGGTCAAATTCATTTGAAAAGTCTTCCTACAATATTAATATTTTATACGATAGTAGTGCGGCATGCAAGTTGTACACACCCCTTTTTATACAAATGTGTGTGTAGTACCTTCGATTACACAACGTAAAGGAACTTGCAAACATACATCTCTACCTCTTCTTTTTCTCAACCGCCTCTCCCTATATATATCTATATATATCTATCGGTTTCTGTTTCTGTTTCTATATCTCTCTCTCTATATTCTGATATGGATTTTTTGACCATCGTATTCTGCTTTCCTCTCTTTTATCTCCTCTGCATTCTCCTAAACTTTCTTGAAAAAAGAAGGCATCAAAATTGTTACATACTCGATTACCAGCTCTATAAACCTTCCGATGACCGGAAACTCAGCACTGAGTTTTCCGGTGACATTATCAAGAGGAACAAGAACTTGGGTCTCAACGAGTATAAGTTCCTTCTCAAAGCCATAGTAAGTTCCGGCATTGGTGAAGAAACCTACGCCCCAAAAATGGTGTTTGAAGGACGTGAAGAAAACCCTACTCATGAAGATGCGATTAACGAAATGGAAGAGATTTTCGTAGATAGTATCGGAAAACTCTTCAACCGTACCGGGATTCAGCCGGAGAGTATCGACGTTCTGGTGGTCAATGTTTCGATGTTGACCTGCATGCCGTCGTTATCCGCTCGAATCGTGAACCGGTACAAAATGAGGGATGACGTGAAAACGTATAATTTGTCTGGGATGGGGTGTAGTGCGAGTTTAATCTCGATAAATCTCGTTCAAAGTGTTTTTAAGTCGAAGAGAAATCAATTGGCGTTGGTGCTCACATCGGAATGTTTGACTCCGAATTGGTATACCGGCAATGACAGATCGATGATATTATCGAATTGCTTGTTTAGGTCAGGTGGGTGCGCCATGATCTTAACCAACAAGCCTAGTCTGGTTCACAGGTCCATGTTCAAGCTCAAGGTCCTGGTCCGTACGCACCATGGTTCCAAAGACGAAGCTTACGGTTGCTGTTTACAAAAGGAAGACGCTGAAGGTCGAGTCGGTTTTCACCTCGGTAAATGCTTACCCAAAACCGCCACACGAGCATTCGTCGATAACCTAAAAGAAATCGCACCTAAAATCCTCCCGCTGCGGGAACTCCTCCGCTTCGCCGCCCTCTCATTGGCCCGGAAAACTCTCCGAAACGTCCTGGGGAAGTCATTCTACGCGACTCGACCGATGATCAACTTCAAAGCCGGCATAGACCATTTCTGTCTGCACACCGGCGGTAAAGCAGTGATCGACGCTGTCGCTCAGAGTCTCAACCTGAGCCAATTTGACATCGAACCAGCACGGATGACCCTCCACCGGTTCGGCAACACGTCGGCCAGTAGTCTCTGGTACGTTCTCGGGTACATGGAGGCGAAAAAGCGGCTGAAGAAAGGTGATAAACTGTTCATGATCAGCTTCGGTGCCGGTTTCAAGTGCAACAGTTGCTTATGGGAAGTGGTTCGAGATCTTGAAGGTGAAGGAAACATATGGAACGACTGTAACATCCAAAGCTACCCTCAACAGACCTTAGAAAACCCTTTCACGGCGAAATACGGTTGGCTTCACGACGTAGAAGACACCTCAACGTTCAAGATGCCAGAATGAAATGGAAAAAAAATAAAAGTTACAAAGTTAAAAGTAAAAAAAAAAAAAAAGTAAAAGAAGGTCAAATTTATTTCCATTGAAATCATTGTTTTTTTATAGCAAAAATAATTAAAGATTTTCACGTTTATAGTAGTCTTGTGTATTTATTTTTGGTTGTTGTGCGCTTTTTCTCTATCATGGAATCGAACACATAAACTTTTTTTCTTTTTTCGATTTAAAAAAAAAAAATCATACGTTATCAGTATAACTATAACTATTGCTGCTTATCGGTTTATGCATTTATATATGTCACCCAATAATATAAAGTAGATATATCAACCGAATCTAGATAAACTCAAATGTTGCTTATTTAAATATACTTATCCAAAAAAACACTTAGAACTATTTGAAAATTTATATTTAACAATTTGAGTTATATAACAGTTAGGTTAGTGTGGTATCAAAATTTGACTTTACAGTAAAGTTAATTCTTAATAAAGGAAAAGAGGGAGAGGATATAGGAGATGTAGAGTGTACAGCTGTCTCCATTTATTTCCGGTTTAAATCTATTTTTATATTGAAATTAATGTGGCTTTAATAAGTTGTACTTCGCTTTAATAATATTTTTCTATAAAAATTTCACCGATGACCCAAACGGTATCTGTAGACAGTGTAGTAGTTGAGCCTTCGATCGCTAAAAGAACAACTCATCAATGTACTTGAATTTGTTCCCAAATACATTACATAGTCAAACTTGTATAGTCGGTTTATTATTAAGTGCTTTGTGAAAACAATTTGTTGTGTGGATAGAAATTGTTGTGTACAAGTTACAAATCACCGCCCTTGTTATTAAGTCATAACTTTTGAATTCATTATAAATCCACGTGTTTGATACAACTGCAAAAAGAACTTTGAGTCTTTGAACGAATAACAAACTTATAAACAGATAAGAAACTTTACATTATCTGAACTATTAATATCTTGGAATCATTTAATATTAAATTATTTATTTTTCTCAAAAGCCCTAACATTAATAATAAATTAACTAATTAATTAAATATTGTTGTAATTAATAATTACTAATTATTATCAACAAGTTTTTACATACTGTTATAAACAAGTTAAATTTTTATCAAGTAGTTCAAACTCGACCAAGTCAAGTTTATCGGCTCAAATTTATATAGCAATCATTTTTATTAGAATAGATTTGTAACTTATATAGCTTTTCAAGTCTCGTTCGAGACATAGGTGGTATTAAGGTGTAGTTTAGGAGTAGGAGTAGGACTAGCTTAGTTTGCCGTTTTAAAAAAAAATATAGCTTTTCAAGTAGAAAAGTCAGATGTAACGGACTAAAGCAATTAATTTTTTTAATGCAATAGTAATCAGGATTAAGATAGCCATAAATATTTACTTTATTTTGTTTCATTTATTGTATTATAACCCAAACTCCAAAAATTGAATTCCGACAACCTCAACCGGCCTACACATTACATTTATAAGAGATGTAAACCGGACAGTTGGTTATCCGTTAGGATCAGTGAAGAGGCTGATTCACAAATAGTTCTCTGCAGAAGAAACTACAACCAAGAGAAAACATCGCGTTGTCAAGTGATTCTCAAATGGTCTCTTTGTTTTATCCGAACACCAAACATAAAGTCTAGTTGGCAGCTCATCTATGTTTTTAAAGCATCCATTATTAATAGGGGATGCAACTTGCTAAACTGTAAGTTGGTATGTGGGGTTCTATACAACAGGATGGATACCGTCTTAAAAACTTTGACGTGTGTCGTTTCAATCTTTTATAAACAAAAGTTTTGTCTACGATGAATTTTGATCCCATGAACTTATTATGACAAGTGAGCCAATAGTATTACTAAAAAAGAGTGATTGTGAAAACGAATGATGACATATTATGTGTAAATGGTTATTTAACTTTAATAGGTTCTATAATTATATGTTAATAAAAAATTGTTAATTATATAACTATATATCCTATCCTAATAAATAAGTAACTCTAGGACACTTGTCATCTTATTAGCCAATTCGCCACATGTCAACTTATTAGAATGCCAATGCCATGTGTCATCCTATTTGGAAGCATTATTATTGCATACGTGTTTGGTAATTCCATTCAAATTTGGTCAGTTACATTCTAATCGAAAGAAATAAGGCATTCTTATTGCATGCGTATTTGTTAATTCCATTTAAATTTGGTCGGTTACATTAAAATCTCATTAATATTGGAAACGGTTGAAAGAAATATGACATTAAAATCCTATTATACGTTGATATCATTTATGGCCCCTTGTGCAAACCCAAGCGAAGAGTGAGAGAGATACCGAGAGTGATACAGAGGACAACAATTCGAAGTTGTTGCTTTGATGATCTTCCACTGCTGCTACCATCGTTATCTTCTCCTCTGCTCACAACCCAACTGTGAAAACTATTTCATATGCATTGGGCTTCAACTTAAGGAATTCGATGAAAATGAAGGTATGATAGGTTTAACTTAAAATAAATTTGTTCCTATTGGAGGTTGCTTAGATACGTGTTCATTGTACATTTTATTGTTTTCTATGCAATACATATACTTAAGTATTTTTTTCCCAGCATTGCAAGCTTCTAGAATTAGGGCACACACTGTGAGGCTTAAATGCGTGATCCTATTGGTGACGTTCTCATATGCAAATTGTGCAATATCAGAAATTCTATTTATCTGTCTTTATGTATGATGATGATGTAAATAGGACAAGGTTGCAAAATTAGCGGATGGAATAGATGTTGGAAAAACTAACATCATCACTGGAGTATTTAAAGGAGATACACTTTTATGTTGTAAGGGCCACATCGATAGTGTTGATGTCACTACCGGTGAATATGATCAAAAACTCGATATTACAAGGTTAATGCTCTTGATGTCTTCCTTGTTTATGATTTAATTATTTTTATAATTGTTACAGGGATGTTTTTGTAATTTATTAGGATAGGATTTGTCTATTAGTTGATAGAATGTAAAGAATAACAAGTTTTTAATGCACATGGAACTTGATCATTCCTTTCAGACGTTAATGGTTTAAAGGATCCAAAACTAATTTTTATTACATTCATGATCATGTTTGGGTGAAGAAAAAAATTCAAATGAATAAAATAAAATTTATGGGGTATCAACTGCTCTGTAACAACCATGTTACCACATTGTATTTTCTTGATCTGTTGATAGATTCCAATCTTGAATACCGGCAAACTTTTGGCTTCGTTGAAGCATGCGAAATACTAGCTTCTCTATGTTTTCCCTAAAGTTTGAACTGTAATGATATTTCAGATTGCTAGCAAAGGTTTCGTGTTGTTTGATCTCCATTCCTTTGAAGTTGTTTAAGGACCAAAGTTGTATGATTCTATTATTATTTTTTGTATGTTTTGAAGGTTATCAACCAGTTATATGCGTGGCATCGGTTGTTAAAATAACTACTTAGGAGATAACGATATTTTGGAAGATAAGGATATTTTGGTGATAAATAAAAATGCAGGATATATGATATCAAGCTTTTAATGATTAATCTATTTATCACTCACATTTTTATAAACTATTTAATTACAAAAGTTTCATCTTTTGTCTACTTGAATATATGTGTGTGAATTATTTGGTTTTTTTTGGTGACAATGAACTCTCACCAGAATGTCTTGATGGAGCTCAACGGTTTTTAAAGCCAGATGGCATCTCAATTGTCTCATCGGATGTACTTTTTGAAATTTTCTTTTGTTTTTTCTTTTAAATTCAAATTAGTTTTTTGGATGTTTATGGATTTTGTTTGGAGCATTAGGTATACAAGTTTTATATAGCCCGTGACTACATCAAAGTTGTATAAGGATGTAAGTTACTTCCCTAAGATCTTTTACCTCGTCAATTTTCTGTTTTAAAGTATATATCTTTTACTTAGCCAGTTTTGTGTATTGATTGACCTCTCAAAAATGGATTCGCATGCAGTTTTGTTAAATTATCAAGAGGGACCTGTTTTAAAATTGTATCCATACCATGTTAGTTCACTTCAATGTTTTAGTTGTGGTTAAAGTTTACTTTTATTGTTTGGAGTTTAAGTCATGTAGGTTAAGCCTGAAAAGTTCGTGAGACTATAAAATTTATGACTTTTCGTTCCTATTAACTGTTGAGTCGATAGTCTTTCCTTGGAAAAACATTCCAGTTGGCATTTACTAATTTTCGCTCGTAAACTATTCGTTGGAAAAAAATTAGTCGTCAAAACAACAGAGTACTTTTACTTTAACCGAAAATTACGACGTATTTTCCTTTTAACCAAAAATAGCCAATAAAAAAAAAAGCAAATTGCCATCCTGAAACTTTCAGTTTTTTTTGTAATAAATCAAATTTTGTCAACAATTATGTTTTAGTGTTTAATTTAATGACGTATATATCCAAAAATTTCGTCAAATCTTTTCAAAAGTTATTAATTTTTATATTTTTTTATTATATAATTTTTTGTATCATCCCGTGTAATACACGGGTCTTACAACTAGTTTCTAATAAAGTATGATCAAATAAGAACATTAAATTTTGTAGAAACTATGAATAGTGATGATAATGGGATGGGTATTGATGATCCCAATCTCATGCTCGATTCTAAAGCCATATTTCAAACCAGGTCCCGTCTTTTTATGTATCCAATTTGTCAATAATCATTGGCTTCATAGGTATACCCTTGGCCATCAACTATATTATTTATGATCTTAATGGGTTAGGTTATACTTTACCCCTTGTAATTTCTATTACCTAATACATTATCACAGTCACATCCAAAAAATGACTTGATTTTTTTAATATTTTTGATTTCTAACAACATAGTAAGTTTAATATCTATCAAATGTTAAATAAAATATAATCATTATTGTAAGACCCTAATCCCGAAAAGTCAAGTTCCGAGTTTCAAAGAATCAAAGTTTGTGGGGATAAAGGAGCAAAATTATGGAAAATTGTGGAAAAGAGGCATTAGCGCCACTAACATTGAGGTTAGCGACGCTAATATGGCCTTGTGTCATTAATTTGCTTTTCGCGTCGTTAATATGCCAGCTGTCTGGGTGGTTTGGCAAGATCGATATTAGCGGCGCTAACTTTAGGGTTAGCGGTGCTAATGTCTTATTTTGGGCCAAAACCCTAGATTTTGACGTTTGGGTCATAGTTAAGGGTGGGGAACCCTAGGGCAGCCGTCTTTTGCCCTTCCTCAGCCCCAACGTCACCTAAATCTCTCTATCTAGCCATTTTTAGTGTTCTTGGCTCATTCTTGAAGATTTGAAGGTTTTGGAAGGATTTCCTGAAGATTGATGATGCTAGAAGGAAGGTGTGATGCTACAAGTTGCTTTCCTTGGGTAAAACTTCAAAGATCTGCATATTATGGACCATTGTGAGTCAAGTTCTCACCTTTATGCACTTTATGTGGTTGTTTTTATAATTTAAGCATGTTCTTATGGATTGAATAAGTGTAATGGTCTGTGGTAGTGTTTGTCTATGGTTTGGAAGGATAAAGTTGGAAACTGTATGCCTTAAATCTCTGATTTGAACCTTTGGTATGGTTTAGAGAGTAAGCCAAACTTTCTATAGTGAATATGATTAGCTTTTGATCGCTTTCGACTTGAATCTTGTCCTTGATCTTGTATGGTGATGTTTGGGAGGATAAAGTTAGGATCTTTATATATTTTGGACTGTTTGGAAGGTCCCTAGATAGATTAAGACCTTGGCTGAATGAATTAAGAACTTAATAGACTTTTGGACCTATTCATAGTTAGCGATGCTAACTTGGGGAGTTAGCAGCGCAAACTGTGCTGTTGACTTTTGTTGACTTTGACCTTTGACCATTGACTTTTTGGCCGGTTTGACTTTTGGTCAAACTTGGGGGTTCGGGGTGCCGATCTTATAGGTTTATCCTGTTTGGGATTTAGGATGTTCTGAGTAGAGTTTATCTTGTTAGGACGTTCGCGTTGTCGGATCCGTGGACGCGCATGAGGAGTGCTGTTTCACTTTGCGGATCAGGTGAGTCTTCTCACTATACTATGGGTGACGGTACATGTGTAAGTAGCTTTATTACTTTGTGTAATAATGTGATGTATGTGCCTTACGTGTTTACTGACAAGACCGGGGCAAGCCCGTGAGTCAAAGAATGAGTTGATTATAGACGAGATCGGCGCAAGCCCGTGTGTCTAGACAAGATCGGGGCAAGTCCGTGAGTCAAAGAATGAGTTGATTCAGTGACGGACGGAACGGGGCAAGCTCGTGAGTTCTTAGCCCAGGCGGATCGGGGTAAGCCCGAGAGCCAGGTTGATCGGGGAAAGCTCGATGACCTTTTGTGATTATGTTTGTGTGATGAATCGTGTGGTATTTCGGGGAACTCACTAAGCTTTGTGCTTACTCTTTCAGTCTTACTGTTTTTCAGGTATTTGCTGGCTTGAGCTTAGAGCACGGTGCGACTGTACCACATCTAAGGTTTTTATAATCAAGTCTTCCGATGAATAATGTTTGTAAATGTTTTTGTTAAATACAATTTAAATGTTTTAAATACTAAGTTTTAATTTGGATGGTTTTTATTGGTTAACTCATTTTATGTATTTGGCCCGTTTTTAAAACGAAAATTTTATTACGGAATTTGGGACGTTACAATTATCATAGTAAATTTAAAATATCTAAATTTCATGATAAATTAATACATAACCTAAAATAAATAATAAAAACAATTTTATTACTCTCAATTGTAGTGTATAAGTAGTAACTACACAACAGAATTTTTAGAGAGAATTTCAAATATATTTTTTAACCATCAAAATATCATAAATGCAGCTTATGTTTAAATATCATATTTATCCTCCATAAACTTTCAAAATATCTATTTGCTCAAATCTTTATTTTATCATTGTGAACATTTCATAATTATTGTAAATCCTTTTTTGCCAATTCACTATTATACATATATTATAGATTTAAGTTAATAACATTGATACCCTATAGAAGAATGTAGATATTATCAAGCCCATGATGATAGGTGAATAGAGAATTGTCAGATTTGCGACTATGAAATCCTAATGAGGATATATATATATACACAGTGAATTGATGGTACCATGTCCGTGGATCCTGTTTAAGATTGTACAGGGCCTTTCGTAGGCGGCACACATGATTAGGGAACTGGGGATTGACATATCCAAGGGTTAACACATGTAGACATTTTAGAAAGATTGTCGTGAAGAAAAGTATTGTTGATGTCCAATTGGTGGATGGGTCAATTTCAATAGTATGAAATGTCGAGGACAATACAAATGCTTACATGTTTGACAACATGACTAACTGGTCATCAAATTCCAGAGTCGGTTGCTGAGAGAAACCTTGGGCAACAAGACGTCCCTTATAGCGATCAAGGCAACTAGTGTTGTTAAATTTATGAGGTAGAGCCAGCGACATCCAACAATGTTGGGCGTAAGATGTAATACCGTGTTTTTAAATTATAGAGATTTTGAGTTAATCTTGGTGTGATTAAGATTAATTAGGTTGTTGTATGAGTTTGGGTGATTAGAAAGCCCATTTGGGAGAAGTTTGGACTTGAAAAATTGCCAAAACAGAGCTACACGGGTCGTGTATGGTCACACGGGTCGTGTAGAAACCTTAAGAAACCAAACAGTTAGCTTTTCAGACCCACACGGGTCGTGTACCACTACACGGGTCGTGTGAGTCTGTACAGGTTCAAGATGGCTTACTGTAGGCCTCACACGGGTCGTGTGAGCCTACACGGGTCGTGTTTTAACAGCGCGCGCCGCGGTTTTTAAGTGGCCGCGCCGCGGGTCGCGTCTGATGGGGTTATTACGCAGCAAACCCTCATTTCGGGAAAAACATAACAAAACGCGATTCCAGAGCTTCCTAAGGCGATTTTCCGCCAAATTGAGCCAGGAGATGCGTAAGGAACCATGGGGAGACTTCACTCTAATCCCTTAAACGCGTTCTCGATTCCTAATTCATCGAGGTGAGTGATTTCCTTGTTTTGGGGGTTTTGAAACCCTAACTTTGATTTCGTGATTCTGTTATATATTGTTATATATGTTGATAGTAGATTGTTAGTGGATGCCTTTAGAGTTATTGGTGAGAGTATTGTCGAGTTTCTACGGTTGAATGAGTAGAACCGTGGAAATTGGGGGTTTCGGTAAATATAGAGTTGATATTTACTGTTTATACTCCTTTTTCCTCTTTTGATTTCTACATCTTCGAGATAGATGTTATTGAAATGATTGTGGATGTTGGAGAATTGATTTGGACTATGGTTATGTAACCAAGTCTAGCGAACAGGAGCCTGATACGCGTAAATTGGGGATTCCACATACTAAACCGATATCAAGTTAGTACTTTTGAATACTTGAGTAAGAATTATACCTTGATATATATATATATATATATATATATATATATATATATATATGTTTTTCATATATGTGTGTTATACATATATGTGTGTATTACATTGATATTGTGTTAGCTTAGACTTAGAAAGTAGAGTATATGCTAAAATGAGTGAGTTAAAGAGTCTTTGAGTTTGATTGCTACAATCATGAGGGTTGTTATAATTGAGTATATTGATTGTCAAATGAGTATATACGAGTATGTTTGATTGAGTTATGAGTAGTGTCAGTCGTGATACTTATTATCGAGTTGATAATACTAACAGTTAGCTGGTGTTTGTTAAGTTAATATGTTTGCAGGTTTCCGAGTTAAGAGAAGATGAATGTTGTTAATGAGATTAGAAAAAAAAAGAATGACGAGGATGTTAATTGAGAGAGAGTTATGGAGTGATAATGAAATTTACTCACTAAGCTTTATAAGCTTACACTTGAGTGTTATGTTGTTTTGCAGGTATTTGTAGCTGTGATAGGGGAAGGCATGTGATAAAGAAAGATGGACAACTTAGAGCCTGTCCTTTTAATTGAAGTAGATTTATTTGTAATGCCTGGTTAAGATTGTAAGGACCTTTTATGTAATTATTGTGATGATAACATCTTGATCCGTGTTTTGATTACATGTATACCCATTTTGATGTGTAAATTGTTGAAAATTTTTGGGTGTACTTTGTATGAGAAATCGGGTGTTACAAGTTGGTATCAGAGCATGGTTTAAGCGAACTAGGTCTTTGAGTGTAGAGTCCTAGACTTAAACCGAGAAGAGAAAGACCCCCTATCACATGCTTGGAAAAGATATTGCTACAGATGTGAGTGTATTAGTTGAGTATAACTTTTATGTTATAATTATTATTTGTTATATTCTGTGTGTGAATATAGATATGGAGACAGATGAGGACGATTTGATGAATTGGTCACAGTTGGTTGGACCTACAGAGGATGATGAGACGAGATTTTGGTTGATATGAGATATCAGCTAACGAGGAGACAAGAACTTCAGTTGATAATGAGATGTCAACTGAATATGAGATGAGATACTAATTGAGGCGACATTCCAGCTGATGGCGAGATTCCAGCTAATGGAGAAATTCCAGCTGATGATGAAACGAGTTTCTGGCTGATGGTGAAATTCCAGTTAAAGATGAAATGAGATCCCGGTTGAGGCGAAATTCCAACCAATGATGAGGAAGAGTGTGAGTATAAGCTGAGCATGAGCTATGAGTTGAGATATGTGAGTGTAGTCGAGTACATTCGAGAGTTGAGATCCGAAGTATGCAGGTTTCAGCTAATGAGAAAATAAGATTATGTTGCTATGAGGTATGTAAGTAATTTACTTAAAATGTTAGATGTAACGAGTATATGTGTTTAATTGTTGATAATACATGTGTTAGAGAATTGTTATTATAAAGTGTAGTAACCGATATCAAGATGAGAATCTCGTGTCCACTTGAGGTAAGATTTACATATCACATAACGAGTGTTTTGTGATTATATATAATTGAGAATATATGTGGTTGATTAACGAGTATTTAACAACCATGGAGAAGTGTGTATAATGAGAATATACACGGTGAAAAATATATAAATCTTTTGATATTGTATATATATATATATATATATATATATATATATATATATATATATATATATATATATATATGTATATATATATTGCTAGTTGTTTCACAGATATGACGAGATTTCTGTATACGAGTACTTTGTGGTTGAGACCACATATGTTGTGGGACCACATAACTAGTACTTATGATTGATCACAATGAATGGCTGAGATAGCCAAAAGAGTATGAGTTGAGAAAGACGATGAGTGTGTAGTTGATTGCACACCATAGCTGATTATGAGTAGACATGTTTAGTGTTGAATTTTATGATGTGGAGTTGTCACATAATGAGATAATTGTGACAGAGATGTCAGAGGACATTTGAGTAACCACATAAAGAGTACTTTGTGGTATAATTGAGAGAACCTAGAGTGGTTCATATAGGCCTTATTGGCCTAGAGATTGAGTTAATTATCGAGTAAAGTGGTTGAGACCACATATGTTGTGGGGCCACATATCGAGTAAATGTGGTTGAGACCACGTATGTTGTGGGGCCACATATCGAGTAAATGTGGTTGAGACCACATATGTTGTGGGGCCACATATTGAGTAAGTGTGATTGAGACCACATATTCGGTGGGGTCACATATTGAGTAAGTGTGATTGAGACCACATATTCGGTGGGGTCACATATTGAGTAAGTGTGATTGAGACCACAAATTCGGTGGGGTCACATATTGAGTAAGTGTGATTGAGGCCACAAATTCGGTGGGGTCACATATTGAGTAAGTGTGATTGAGACCACATATTCGGTGGGGTCACTTATTGAGTAAAGGTGATTGAGACCACATATTTGGTGGGGTCACATATTGAGTAAAGGTGATTGAGACCACATATTTGGTGGGGTCACATATTGAGTAAAGGTGATTGAGACCACATATTTGGTGGGGTCATATATTAAGTAAAGGTAGTTGAGACCATATATATTGTGGGACCACATAATGAATAAACGTGGTGGGGACCACATATTCTGTGGGGCCATGTATTGAGTAGTTGAGGTTAAGATCATATATTTTTGTGAGAGCACATAACAAGTACATTGTGGTTGGAGTAATGAAAATTGTTATGACTCAAACAAAAGGAGGAGTGACGGTGAGTCTATATGACTCGAGACCGTAGTGGAGACTCGCTAGAGTCAAAGAGGAGATGGATTTAAATCGGAGAATGGTACGAGGTACCATGATCTAATCAGAGGACGGTCCGAGGTACCGTGAGATAGTGTTGAATGATGAGACCAAAGGATGGTACGAGGTACCAAGAGTTGAGGCAGAGTGGTGCTATAGTGGTTGTGCTTGTGTGTAAACAGGCATGTACTTTATGATGATGCGGAGTAATGAGACATGTACTATCCTTGCGTACAGATAGATATGAACGTCGCAGTAAGCTTGTGTGGCTTGAAACCTATGGGTTGAGAAGGGAACAAATCAGAGGTAGATTAACAGTACGGAAGTACTGTGAGATAATACAATGAGTTATACTGTTGATAAGTGATGCTATGAGTAAGTATGTTTGTAATGTAGTCGTGTTACGAATGTGTGAGATTTCTTGCATGTCGAGCGAGATAGAGTTGTGTAACCACATGATGAGAAAATATGAGTGAAAAGAGTAAAAGAGTAGTTGTAGTTGTGATTAATAGGATTCGTTCCTTAATAATCAAACCAATTACTGCCAATGAAAAAAATGTGTGAATGTCGAGATGAAAATACTATTTATTCGTATGAGATGATGAATAGTACATTTTATTATAATGATTTTGAGTTCTTTTCTTGAGATTAATGAGTTAGTAGAATAATGAGATATGATTTCACCGTAGAGATTACGGTGTTAGATGTCATGATATTGAGTCATGTGTAGAGATTTCGGTGAGTTGTATATATCACCTATTCTATGTCATTATGATGAATTGGAGATTGAGATGATAACGAGGGAGAAATGACGAGAAGATAATCCTTACTGATAGTGTGTCAGAAGGAATATATATATGGTTGTGTTGAGAATTTATTTGACAATAAATTATCGAGTTTAATAGAGTAAATGATTTATTGAGAATATGATGTGGATTTGTCCACATAAGAGAAAATATAATGAGTGAGTACATCGAGAGAAACAACATGAGGTATGTTGTTAAATTGGTATGAAGAGGAGCCACTTTGGTGGAGGATTGTTAGTTGTATCTTGGGTAAAAACCTAATATGTGTGTTGAGGTGGAAACATAGATGAATGAGCTTTCGGATAAGTTGCAATCAGTTGTAGCGATAACACAACTGAAAAGAGTATTATGTAACGAAAGGGTCGAGGGTTAAATACCAAATTAGAGGAGAAGTGAGTGAAACTCGAAATAGTTTCTGATATTTTATTATTGTTGGATTTACATCCTAGTGTTGATGGGTTATGCAACATGGGTGAGACAATTGAATATATGTGTCTTTTATGTTGTATGAGTGTTTCTCCTACTCTAAACAATGAGAATGTGCAAGTCGGAGAAATCAATAACTAGCGTGTTGTTATTGGAGGAATAAATGGAGAGAGAAAATGAGCTTGAGATCGGTGAGACCATTTTTCTTATTGAGTTAGAGTAAGATCATTTTGAGAAAATTTGAAATGAAAGTTGAGTTCCAGATGGCTATATGAGACAAGTTGGTGATTGGAGTATCACTTAAGGAGTGAGGTAAGATACCTTGATGTCAATGATGCTATAGAAAAGTGTGTGCCCTGAAAGAGTGAGTATTTTTCCTACGTAGCAGTGGTGATAGTCAATATGACTATAGAGATCATCTCATGAGGATGATGGCGGGTATTACCTATATTATGAGTAAATGAGATGCGACAGTATGTACATGTCATATGAGCTGACGAGAGGATAATATCATTGTCATACGTAATGTTAAATTACGGTGGTGAGGTGGTTGTATAAACCCTACCTATTCCAAGAGATTCCGAGGACGGAATCTTTTGAAGGGGGTAAGAACTTGTAATACCGTGTTTTTAAATTATAGAGATTTTGAGTTAATCTTGGTGTGATTAAGATTAATTAGGTTGTTGTATGAGTTTGGGTGATTAGAAAACCCATTTGGGAGAAGTTTGGACTTGAAAAATTGCCAAAACAGAGCTACACGGGTCGTGTATGGTCACACGGGTCGTGTAGAAACCTTAAGAAACCAAACAGTTAGCTTTTCAGACCCACACGGGTCGTGTGAGTCTGTACAGGTTCAAGATGGCTTACTGTAGGCCTCACACGGGTCGTGTGAGCCTACACGGGTCGTGTTTTAACAGCGCGCGCCGCGGTTTTTAAGTGGCCGCGCCGCGGGTCGCGTCTGATGGGGTTATTACGCAGCAAACCCTCATTTCGGGAAAAACATAACAAAACGCGATTCCAGAGCTTCCTAAGGCGATTTTCCGCCAAATTGAGCCAGGAGATGCGTAAGGAACCATGGGGAGACTTCACTCTAATCCCTTAAACGCGTTCTCGATTCCTAATTCATCGAGGTGAGTGATTTCCTTGTTTTGGGGGTTTTGAAACCCTAACTTTGATTTCGTGATTCTGTTATATATTGTTATATATGTTGATAGTAGATTGTTAGTGGATGCCTTTAGAGTTATTGGTGAGAGTATTGTCGAGTTTCTACGGTTGAATGAGTAGAACCGTGGAAATTGGGGGTTTCGGTAAATATAGAGTTGATATTTACTGTTTATACTCCTTTTTCCTCTTTTGATTTCTACATCTTCGAGATAGATGTTATTGAAATGATTGTGGATGTTGGAGAATTGATTTGGACTATGGTTATGTAACCAAGTCTAGCGAACAGGAGCCTGATACGCGTAAATTGGGGATTCCACATACTAAACCGATATCAAGTTAGTACTTTTGAATACTTGAGTAAGAATTATACCTTGATATATATATATATATATATATATATATATATATATATATATATATATATATATATATATATATATATATATATGTTGTTCATATATGTGTGTTATACATATATGTGTGTATTACATTGATATTGTGTTAGCTTAGACTTAGAGTGGTTCTGTTATCTATGGATAACAAGAGATGAGTTATAATCTATACTGAGTATAAAAGTAGAGTATATGCTAAAATGAGTGAGTTAAAGAGTCTTTGAGTTTGATTGCTACAATCATGAGGGTTGTTATAATTGAGTATATTGATTGTCAAATGAGTATATACGAGTATGTTTGATTGAGTTATGAGTAGTGTCAGTCGTGATACTTATTATCGAGTTGATAATACTAACAGTTAGCTGGTGTTTGTTAAGTTAATATGTTTGCAGGTTTCCGAGTTAATAGAAGATGAATGTTGTTAATGAGATTAGAAAAAAAAAAGAATGACGAGGATGTTAATTGAGAGAGAGTTATGGAGTGATAATGAAATTTACTCACTAAGCTTTATAAGCTTACACTTGAGTGTTATGTTGTTTTGCAGGTATTTGTAGCTGTGATAGGGGAAGGCATGTGATAAAGAAAGATGGACAACTTAGAGCCTGTCCTTTTAATTGAAGTAGATTTATTTGTAATGCCTGGTTAAGATTGTAAGGACCTTTTATGTAATTATTGTGATGATAACATCTTGATCCGTGTTTTGATTACATGTATACCCATTTTGATGTGTAAATTGTTGAAATTTTTTGGGTGTACTTTGTATGAGAAACCGGGTGTTACATAAGACGTTTGCGAACAATATCTCATGTGTTGTTGGATTGTAGAGCAAACAAATCTGAATCCACGGCAAAGCGCCTATGAGGATCACACATAGCCTGCATAATGGATCGAGGAATAGGAGAGACATCAGAGGCAGCAAAGAGATTGGAAACATGCTTTGGCTTGAGGAAGCTAGTGGAAGACCTGGTAACCATGTAATGACTGGTATTAGATGGAGGGGAGCTGGAGCGGGTAGCGATACCGAGGGTGCTCCAAATATGGTGACGTCAGCAAGCAATAGAGGGGTCGAGAGAGTAGCAGTAGCCAGAGCAACATGTTTAGAGGGTGGAGCAACCAGAATAGTAGATAGGGGAGACGGGGTGTCATCAGGGATGAATGACTCATAAGCAGCAGAAGGAGAAGAGGGATGAAAATCAAAGTATGTGAAGTGATTTTCATCAAAAATGACATGACAGGAAATGGTCGCCTTTTGTGTGACGAGATCGAGGCAATGATATCCACGATGATAAGTGCATGGACCAAGGTTAACACAAAAAGATCGAGATACAAGTTTATACACAGTTTTGGAGGCAATGTTAGGGTAACAAAAATAGCCAAACACACATAGGTGGGTGTAAGAAGGGACAACACAAAGAGTGCCTTATAGGGTTTGGTACTTTAAGGTGGTGGTGGGAAGAAGTTTCAAGGTGTGAGCAGCGGAAAGGTGGGCCTCCACCTAAAATTTAGGTGGAAGAAAGGCCTGAATGAGAAAGGTACATGTGATGTTGTTAATAGTTCGAATGGTACATTCGACTTTCCTGTTTTGTTGGGAAGTATATGAGCCCATGAAAAACGAATTTTGATGCCATTAATTTGAAAAATTCAAGAAGAGGTTATTACGAAACTCTTGACCATTGCCACATTGAAAAAAGCTTAATGTCGGTTTTGAATTGATTAACAACATAAGCACGAAAGTATTTAAGGAAAGAAAAAACATATGATTTAGCAAGCAAAGGGAAAGACCATGCAAATGGGAAAAAATTAAAAAGGACATATTGCTTGAATCCACTATGACTTGTGACTAGGGAAGTCCAGAGGTTAGAGGAACCAATTCAAACACACGAATAGTTTTGGAAAATGACAAAGTAAAAGATAAACGGTAGTGTTTTCCTAATTGGCATGAATGACATAAAAAGGATCTATATCCTGAACAAGAAATAAAGTTTACTGACTAAAGAAACTGAAAGATAGACAGGCCCAAGTGGCCGAGTCGTCGATGCCATGTATCAAAACAGACATCAAAAAGAGCAGAGGCAAAGTCAAACCAAACTTATGAAGGAAGAACATGATATTTATTAGAGTTATTACTGTCACAACATTGTAGTAGAGTATATGTATTGGATTCCTTCACATTGAAACCAAACGGGTCAAACTTGACAGAAACATAATTGTTGATAGTAAAATGATGGACAAATATGAGATTTTTGACCATTTTGTCTGACACAATAACATTCTCCAATAAAAAATGGTTTCTAAAAAAAGGAAAGATGTTTGGCTAACAAAGCTAACCAAAAGTACAACACCATTGCCAACCATTATGTATTTAGAACTCTATTAAGTTAAAGAGCACAATTTACATTAATTATTTGTCATATGAAAGCTTTCTCGAGTCCATATAGTAGTTGTTATATTACATGGGTTGAACAGACATGGCTTCAAAAACTGAAACGAGATTTGTGTAGTGTTATTGATCAAATTGAGTATCACTGAGCCTGCAAGATGCGGTTAATAGCTATTATGAGACGTGCTGATTCCCACTGATAATCATACCAAAGACAACAGGAGGAGGTTGTTGTGAAGCAACAGTAGTAAAGGGCTGTTAGACTTGACTGAATGCAGTAGATGGAAAGGGTGGTGGTTTGAGGGGGCTCAGTGGTTGCAGAGAGGATGTCTTGAAGGCATTTTGTGCTCCAATATATGCTTGAAATTGACTCGAAACACCTTCATCACATAAAAATTTCTTAGAGCTATCGAAAACATTAGTATCCTCCCTCCCAGAAGCAACTCATCCATTATTTTTGTCGTCTGAGGAAGTGCAAGAATATAAAGCAGTTCTGGAGATAAGCGGTACGCCACTAGATGGCTCGGGTGTTTCTTCGTGAGACTCTTGAATGAGTAGCATGTTTTTAGCTTCAAGGAATGATGAAAATGACTTTGTATTGCTGGTCATGTCAACAATATTATGATAGGATGGAGGAAGTTAACAAAGAATTTGCATTACCAATTCGACCTCATCAATTCTAAAGTCGCGATCTATAAGTGCTTCAACTAGATTTTTTAGAGAGTGGCAAAATTCAGTAATTAAGGAAGATACGTTTTTGTGTTACGGGATTTCTCTTGCAGTTGAAGCACTCCTAATATTTTATTGTTGAGAAATAAGTCGTCTAGCTTTTCCCATAAGTCTTTCACGGTACCAGGGTCACTAGATATTATCTACAGGAGGTTAGCATCACAATTATAATAGAACCAAGACTTTATCCCAGACTCGATAACCGCCCAATCCTCATTTTCATCATTTTGAGGTTGGGATTTACCGATAATATGGCTATGAACCTTATCACCCTAGCATATATTAAGAAAGATATGGCACCACAGTTTGCATTTAGAGCCATCAACAAAAAAATTTAAGGGGGAGCTGTGAGTAAACATTAGTGAGGGAAAATATGGCAGTAGGAGTTAATGTAGTGGAGGTACTCGATGATGACACAATTGCATTAGGCTCGGAGAAACTCAAAAAAGAAGTCCAATAAATACAAGAAATAATAGGTAAGAAGCTAACCGTGGTAGAAGGAATGCAACTTACCCATAGTATAAACCACGACAAAGATTTGAGTAGGAAAGATAAATATATGTGTTATCTCTTATTAATATAATTGTCAACGTAAGTATTATATATCTTGAAGCGCTCAAAACGTTGCGAGACGTGTCATTATAGAATAAATAATATAAAAATTAGGGTATAATGTAGAAATTGATGTCATGCCAAATGTACAAATGAGTACATATGGTATTAACAATGTATCAAATCTAAATATGAATGCTTGGATGAGTCAACCCAGTTATGATCTACAATCTCCCCTAACGATATCCATATGAGAAGAGGTCACATGACCAACCGAGTAAATGAAGAATGAGCATACATTTAGGTTACGTTTGGCGCACCTCGGTTAGTTTATTTTTCGAATTTTTTTAGGTTGTCATGTTTGACAAGCCAAAAAACTTTTTAAAAAATTACTTAGACTAGTGTGTCAACGAGCTTTTTAAAAAAAAAATCACAAATATACCCTTAATAATTATAGAAACTCATTTTTCTACATACCCTTTTATGACATTTTGATTTCTAATCTAGCTAATCAGTAGTTTTTATCAAACATCATTTTTTATCAACTAACTTATCAGCTACCAACTAGTCTGTGAAACATAACATCAACGTGTTATCGGTAGTTGATAGTATAGGTCCTCCGGCCGACCTACTACTTTCCAGCGTGGACTTTCCAGCGTGGACTTTGCAGCATGGACTTTCCGGCGTGGACCGCCTTCCAGCGCTGGGCTGCTTTGCCTGTCAGTCGGCCCAGCAGTGCTACCGGCTAGCTGGGCCTGAGTTGGGCTGGCCCAAGGCCTGACCTAATTGTTCCCTATATATAGAACATGAGGGAACCCTAATTCCCTAAGTTATCAGCATCCACTTCTCTCCTCTACACGCAAGGATGACTCTCTCTGGCCAGGAGAGATCATCTCTCATCGTTCACCACACTAACTTGATCGTCGGAGCCGTCTCCCGGGGCTCACGCCCTGGGGCGGTTCTAACGGTTTTGTTCTCTGATGGCAACTAGGAACCGAGTCGGGAACCAGCTGATGGCACCACACCAGATCCACGATCCAGATCTAACACCAAGACCCGACCCTCGGAGCCGAGTTCGCATCATTGGCTCCATCCGTGGGACCTCGAGCAAATAGCCATTGTTGCCCGAGGTTCAACCTCACCTCCTCAACCATCTCTACAGATCTGTTCTTAATACTCAATCTCTTTAACTATCTTCCAAATATCTTTTCAACAAAACGAGATTCATTCGACAAAAGAGAAAAGATCGGACCAGCAAGATAACGAATCAGCAAGTGGTAATCTCATCTGAAAACGGATTTCGCTACAAACTTACACCCGCCTTTAACACAAGATTTCACCTCCGCCCGTTATTTCATCATTGTACCAACTGTCTGGCTGAATCCCGAAGTACCAATTGCTGACCGTCAATCAGGTTCGACCACAATAAACTCACCATCGCCGTACCTCCTATGTCCACGATTGAAAGTCGATCTCAGCTTCTTCAGTCAACGGGTCCCAATCTGATCTCGTTCGATACCTCTAACCCCGAGATACCCAAACGGAACTTCAATCAGACGCGTGAACCAGATGCGTACACCTATCATACTTGAATTCGGATTCAATTACTCAAACAATTAGCTTTGAGCTTTCGGTGCACACCTGATCTGTAGCGCACTAAACCCAGACTAGAGCACGATTAATGCTCTTTCCCTAAGGTACTATCACTACTCCAAAACCATCATCAAAATCACGTGAACTACAAGAATAATTTCCAATCGGTATCATTTCGAAATCACAATGGGAACAATCGAATGAGTATTAGAGACTATCCAAGAAATTTTGGACCTATTCGGTTATCAAAGCGATGAGAAAAAGGAAGAGAAGAGTTATGCACTTAAGGTGCTCGATGAAATGCCCACGAGAACAGTTTTGAGTCCACCATCGATTTCCAATCAGCACTTTCGACCTGCAACCCGACTTGCGCAATCCTTCTATTGTCTCGACTTTGCAAGCGTGAAGTCAGACACGCCTATTTCTAATGTGCACCTTAGCAAGCGTGAGGTCAGACACACTAATTCTAGCACTCTGTTGCAGCTTGACGGATCAACCTCCTCGACAAAATATTGCTCCTCGATCATCAAATACGGTCCAATTTAGATTTGGATTTTGATTGGAAATGGAAGTAAAGACTTCCAGTCAGTATACTTCAGTATGTTGGAACCTGGGTTACAATTTCTAATATCAACTCAATCTCGATTTCTCAAACCCATAAGCAATTTGACCCACTTCTTATCCTTCTTTCGTTACGCGCGACCCAAAAAAACAAAATATGGGGTGCAAGTAACAAATGATGACAATACCAACCCGTTCAAAGAGAAAAGAGGCACGTTACACCCTCACCGGCGTTGTCACCGGAAGAGCTTGATGCTGTCAACTCCACTCCAGTCATATGGAAGTTCTTCACTCTCAGAACAACAAAAAACCCTACCCTGACACAAGCTAAAAAAAAAAAACGACGATGGATATAAATCGGACCATTCAAGTTTTCAAGCTCGTCTCACATAAAAAAACATGCAAGTTACAATTCTTAAATCCACACTATAATTCCATGCTTGAGCCAATGGGTGCGTAGTACAAATGACACACGGTACAACACATAATGCATGAGGTACGCATATCTCCTTTTATTTTGTCGCCATTCACAATTAGCTAAATATCAAAACTTCAACTCTCAACACAAATGGTACTATCTTATATCTGCACATGCAAGGCACCAATTTCAAACAGATGACTACTTGTAGTTATTTAATTTCACTTGCACAAGGAGCACAATCATTTATGGCAAAATAATATAGCAACTACAAGCTATTTTGTTTTATAAAAAGGGGGAGAGATGCCATACATAGTTGACCCGTGAAAATCATATATATGTTTTAACAATTTAATTACGAAACAAAATCTTGGTTTCGCTAACCACGAGGTGAAAAAGAACTACAAAGAAACAACGTACCGATAACGCACAAAATAAGCCATCACATAAACCAATTCAAGTTTGGCAACACCGCAAAATTCGACTCCCCTCCCCGTATCGCAAGCACGCCAACACACAATGCAAAAGCACTTTTGGGTGACAACTTACAAGGAAAAATCATATTGCACGCAATGGCGTATTCCTAAAATACAAACTTACTATGGTGGAAAAGAATCAAACGGCTACAACGCCTCTCTGCATCCCAGCGGCTCCGCCGCCCAGCTCTCCAGCAGCTCCGCTGCCTGGCTCTCCCAGCTCTCCCAGCATCTCCGCTGCCCAGCTCTACTAATAGCTCCACGACTCGACTCTAGCCCGCAGTCGCGGCTCAGCTCCAGCTAGCTCGCCGCCCGACTCCAGCGCTAGCTAGCAACTCTGCTGCCAGTTCCAGATGGCAGCCCCGTTGCCCAGCTCCAGCTGGTAGTCAATGCCCAACGCTAGCCAGCAGTCGCGGCCCAGCTCTAGCCAGCTCGCTTCCTGGCTCCAGCGTTCTCCAGCAACTCCATCGCCAATTCCAGGTGGTAGCCCGCGGCCAGCTTCAGCCAGTAGCCTCGTTGCCCGGCTCCAAATCCAACTAACAGCCATGTCATCGAGCACTCACCACCAAAAAGAATACGTGCAAATGTAAAATGTAACAATCCATGTACAAACTTCCATATATGAGCTCCCACATCTTCTGGAGCGAATCAACAATACACAAAAACAACCCATACTCAATTGTACTTGACATAACTCCATACACTCATTATCCTCATTAAATCATTATCATCTCTTTCAAAAAAAAGGGGAATAGAAGGGTTGACACAACACTACACAGAAGTGTTATATCTATCTTAAGTTTGAAGATAAACTACATGACAAGCTGATAATGATAAAGTATTCTCGAGAGATGACATTAATACTTTGAACTCAAGCAGCAACCGCTGCCCATCTCCGGTCAGTAGTCATTCTCCAGCTCCAGACAGTCATACTTTCCAGCTCCAGACAACTACGCTCTCCAGCACCAGAAAGTCACACTATTCGGCCAACAGCCATGCTACCCAACCGCTTAGTCGGACAGCCACCACTCAGCCTCAGGCAATAGCTACGTTGCCTAGCTCCAGCTCGCATTTTCCACCTAGTTCTAGCCAGCAGTCCTGTCAACCATGTTGTCTAGCTCCAGACAGCCATGTTACCAAGCTCCAGACAGTTACACTGTCCGGCCAACAACCATGCTATCCAACAGCTTAGCCGGACAGCCGCCCAGATCGTACAACTCTTGATAGCAACACCGCTGCTTGCTATCTCGACAACAATTATGTTAAATAGCCTTATAAAAACAACCAAGTCGCAACTATTCCACTATTCCACGATCAGACCCGCAAAGCGCTGGCTAGCAGAAGCACAATTCTAATGGAGCTCAAAAGACATAACCTTTTCCCTGAGTTGTTGGCGGCATCAACCCTCTTACATATTAGATTGGCGTGGCTCAGTGCCCCAATCCACGGTTATGCGACCCTTGGTCCCAACCCGTTTACATTATATTGGTGTGGCTCAGTGCCCCAATCCATGGTTACGCGACTCCAGGTCCAGCCGGGCGAAACATCCCGAAGAAGGCTTAACGACTCCTGGTCCTAGTCTTATCGACCTTAAGGGTGAAATATCCCTTAGCGGGCTCAGTGACTCCTGGTCCTAGCCTTAGCAAGGTCCAGCCGGGCGAAACATCCCGAAGAAAGCTTAGCGACTCCCTAAGTTATCAGCCTCCACTTCTCTCCTCTACACGCAAGGATGACTCTCTCTGGCCAGGAGAGATCATCTCTCATCGTTCACCACACTAACTTGATCGTCGGAGCCGTCTCCCGGGGCTCACGCCCTGAGGCGGTTCTAACGGTTTTGTTCTCTGATGGCAGCTAGGAACCGAGTCGGGAACCAGCTGACGGCACCACACCAGATCCACGATTCAGATCTAACACCAAGACCCGACCCTCGGAGTCGAGTTCGCATCAGTAGTAATGTTTACGGATGATTTACATAATCAATTTTGCTAGGAACTATCCATTTGTTATTTTTTAACACAAATTAAAATTGAAAATATCGATTTTCGTGTAACTTATTTTCATTATCTGAATAAACAATTTATTAAATATAATTTGTCATCATAATATTTATTGAGAAACCAAAATATTATGACGGATAACCAATTAAACAGGATGAATTTGTATAGACAATAAAATAAATCTTGATTATAAGCAGGGAATCTGAAATGGACAATGATAGTCTATTAATCATTATTGTATTATTTCTATAAATGGACCATTATTTCTATTATTAACAAAAACTTAATATGGTAATGAATAATTTAACTGTTTTTACGGTAAATAATAATAACAATAATAACTTATTATTTCTTAATAAATGATATCTTGATATCGTGTTATTTACGACGAATAATATAAAAATTATAATAAATTAAGAATAGCAAGTTTTCAATAAATAATAATCTAATATTAGCTTTCAGATTTTGTACATAAACATTCGAGAATATTTAGAAAAATACTTATATTTTGATTCTATATTCGATTAAGCCCTAATTGTTTTTTTTATATTCAATTAAGCTCAACATTTTATTAAATGTTTACAATTTTAGTTATATATAAAAAGAAACATATTCATTAAAGTCATTATATTTTCACCATTTTAACAATTTAGAGTTGAATTTTCAGTTTTTATTCAATTAAGTCATTACATTTTGACATTATACATATTTTGACCCTTTTAACAATTTAGAGTTAAATTTTCAATTTTTATTCAATTAAATCCTTACATTTTGATCATTACATTTTGACATTATATATCATTAGTTGTAAAAATATAAAAATGGCATAACCAGCTATTATCCAAAATTCTAAACATTTAACAAAATGTTGGCTTAATTGAATATAAAAAAAAAACAATTATGCCTTAATCGAATATAGGGTCAAAATATTAGAACTTTCCTGAATATATCCCTAAATATTCTCCTAAGAATATCTCATATATAGAACAAATTTATTTTCCAAGTCTAGCAAAAAAACATGAACTACGATCAAACCTAAAACCTTAAAAATTTACTGTTGACGAAACCAAGAAAATGTAAACATATTAGTTCTATCAACCAATAAATTGATAAGAATATATCTTGTTTTCTGGTATATTCACTTCACTGGTTAGGAGAATATATATAAGGCTGAGGGAGTGGCCTTGCAAAGGGCATGGCATGAGGCAGCGCAGCACGTACACCACCTCTTGTCCTCAGCAAAGATCAGGTGTTTGACGGCCTCGACATCCCAATGTCGTTTTCTCTCTCTTTTTGGCAAAACTCCCTTGTCCAAGACACCGTCTTCTACCTCGAATCCTTTGGTATGACGAAAATCATGACAAAGATAAGATAGCCCAACAAAATCTCACCATCACTCCCACCGGCCTAACATGTAAGTACCAAACAGCCACATATCAGTGTTCTTGAAATAGATTTGTCAAATTATCATATCGTTAAATTGTGAAATCGTGACAAATGGACTCATTCTGGAATCTTATGAATAATCCTAAATGCATATGAATGTGTCATGATCATACAATATATATGCACCGTATGTAAAATAACACAAAGATTACAGCATATTGCGTCAAATCAATCATATATCATACTTTTTTGTCAAAAAGTCTTGCGTAAAAACTAGTAGTGCGCCAATATAGTTGATGTGTCTACTCAGTATAAAAACATGCATAACCATATACAACAAATATAACCCTAAGGGCCTGTTTGGCAAGATCTTAAACTTTAAGATCTTAATTCTTAAGAGGTCTTGATTTTTAAGAGGCCCTCAATTTTTAAGAGCTAAATTTTAACACATTGTTTGATTACCACCTCTTAATTGCTGGGCTAATTGAAAAACATGACCATTTTACCCTTGTGAACTATACTCTTCAATAACATCAAATTTCAACACAAATGTTCACAAAGTTTTTAAATTAGAAGGGTATCAATTCTATATTTCAGCCAAAATGATTTCAATTGCAAATCATAAAACAACATTGTATATTTGCAAATTAAATTTCAACAATAACAATAAGAAAAAAACGAAAATTCTCAACAAGAACAACAACAAATCATCTTCAGATTAATGTTACAGCAGAAAAAAAACACCTCAGAGAAATAGAAGCCGGTGTCGGGTTGAGAGGACGGAGGCGAGGGCGGCGCCGGCGGTGTGTGAAGTCGGAGAAGGAGAAACACTTCAGATGGATCTCTTGCTGCTGCGTTCTCGATGAGACCAGGGGAAGGAGAAGCTTCTCTTGCTGCTGCTATGTGGAGGCGATGCTTGATGAGAGATAGATCGGCGGTGGAGGAAGGTTGCCTGATGGAGAGATAGATCGGCGGTGGAGTCAAGAACGTAGGAGAAAAAGAAGAGAGGAGGAGAAAAAGAGAGAGGCGATCGTGTTAGGCCGTCGCCGAAGAAGGTTGAGCAGGGTCGTCGCCGGCGGAGAGGCAACGGACCAGCGAGACGAGGGGAGAAGAAGGGTAGGAGAAGATCGGTTCTCCCAATCGATTTTTGGAGGCGTGAAATCAGATATGAGGGATGCGTAAATGTTAGGGCAAATATGGAACACGCGTGTCTTTTTTTTAAACAGGGGTCTCCTAAAGTCTGAGAAATTAAGAGGCACTTTTTAATTTAAGTGGTAAACAAACGGTATGAATAGTTGAGAGCTCTTAACCATTCAGATTAAGAGGTGTTAAATGGTAAACAAACAGGCCCTAAGATTGATTTCTTTTTTGAAATGAATTAATGCAATGTCATATTAAACATAAAATATATATCGAACTATAACGTGGATAGTTAAAAGGACTTCAATATTATGTACGTAGTTTTCCTATCCATCTCTCTTTATATATATAATAGACGTATTTCCGCGCATTACATATGATTATATTTACATAGTTAAAAAGTTATGAGAAGAAATTTAAATATTACAAAATTTATGTGTTTACCCATGTTTTTTGGTCACATTGCATATATAAGCCTAATATATGAAACAATCAAAATCAGATTATATTTTATATATATAAACCTAATTTACAAAACAATAAAAAAAATCAAGTTATTTAGTTTTTTCATACTACATAATACAATCCAAACTTTATTTAAACTTTGCTTTTATAGTATTCAATAAAAATTTTAGCTTTTTATACTATCTAATTTAATTAAAATATTTTAAAAACTTTGTTCTTCTTGGTAGATGTATACTTAATTTTTTCATAGCATTGCGCTTTAGAAAATCTACCTATTTGAAAATTTATACCAATATCCTCGAAATACCAAACAATGTCCATGGGAGTTTTTCTTATGTCTATTTAATTCGTTGAGAAATTTTCTTTTATCCCAAACTAATAAATATGTTTAGTAGATAACATATAATTATCCGATACTTAATACTAATGGTGTTTTAACTAAAAATATTAAAAGGAAATGTTGTTGATTGAATAAATCCAACCTAGAAATAATTCGAACGGTAACAAATTAATTAATTAGTATTCACAGTTTCACCTTGTATATATAAATATTTTTATTGGATTTTGTGGTTTTTTGGCTATTTGGAATAGTTCAACTAATAAAGCTCTTAGGTGTGTAATATATATTTATCTAATACTTAATTTTAGTGTTGTGTTTTAACTAAAATATTATAAATAAATACCGGCGATAATATAAAAAAATAAATTAAAAAGAAGTGTAATGCTCACTAAACAATTTGACTACAGATAGAACGATTAAGTGATATAAATTAGAAAAAGTCAATTAGTATTAACCCAACATGTGACTATTGTGTACTTCTTGCTAGTGTATGTCAAAGAGTTTGTTTAGTACAATGGAATTCAACTATGAAGAAATAAAATTGACAATGCAATTGAATTATCAAGGTAATTGAATGAATCATTATATTTCATTGTCATAATTGGTTGGTTCGAAAGAATAAAATATGACTTTTAACATTTTGTTTGTAATTAACATATAGAAAACTAAATAAAGTAAAATTGATAAATAAAGAAATAATATTATTTTATAAAATAAAATTTTATTAATAAAAATATATCGTTAAATAAATTATCTATAAATATATTGCATTTAATTTAAAATACATATTATATGCTATGAAAATAGTTAAAAAGAATTACCTTTAATTAAAAAAAGTTTCAAAATAAAAAGAACTATATAGCATAAAATTTTAAAATTTAAATATAAAAAATTTCTTTAATTCTAAAAATATTTTTTAATGTAATTGAAGTTTTAAAATGTTTAAAAGGATTAATATTTATTAAAGATTATAAAAACTAAAGTAAATATTGTTATATATCATTCCACTCCCCTAATGAATGAAAAAAACACCCCCGTATGGAAGGAAACTCAATCCAAGAGAAATAATCACATTACGTGAGGGATGCTCCGTTTTATTTATTCATGCAACCAAACATGTTTTTTTTTTCTATTCCGTCATGATGCTTGATATTGCCTCATTTATACATATAATTCAGACAATATCGAGTGTCCAAACACGTGTTTTTGGTATAATATCAAGATAAAAGGTACTTATATGTTTAAATTACCAAAACACAGGAAAAATGGCTTTGCGGATAAAGAAGGAGCTGAATATGAGCCTTAAAGTGAACAAAAGAAGTTGAAGGCAGCTACAGCAGCGATCGCGACGCGATCCCCTATAGGGTCGCGACGCGACGAGTGATGACACGGTGATGTTGTGCTGACCAAAAGATCGCGACACGAAGGAAAGATGGCAACCCGACGCGATCGCGACGCGACCTCCACATGGATCGCGACGCGACCCACCAACCACAGTCCACAAAGTCAGAATTGCGGCCAACTGAGTCACGCGTTTCACATTGGTTCGCGACGCGACGCCCTATATGGTCGCGACGCGACGGGGCCTGGACAGCACTATAAATAGACGCCTTCTCTTGTTGTTTGAGACAGCCAACACCAACCCATAAACACCTACACCCCATTACCAACACCAAACTCGGGAGTTTGCCCACTGCAACTGCCAGAAGGCTTGGAGGAGACGGTACGGTGCGTATGGAATCGAGAGCTTGAAGAATGTTCGGCCGGGACTTCATTCGGTTTGCTTTATATATGTTTAGCATTCTACTATGATTTCCTAGGCCGTATTCTTCAGATCATGTTATATTTATCTGCATTATTTATTACTTAGATTTGAATACTATCTAGTTATGATTTGATTGTTATTTATCGGATATTGAACGTTTTATATTTTATCTTGCATAATTTATTTAACTATCATATATGTTAAGGAACCTTCCTTTTGGACTTATTGCTGAGTTATTTTAGTCTAGAGGACCAATCTGACTATATGACTTTTATCATAACTGTGCTATGACCATTAGACAGATATGACTAGTGATGGACCAAATCCTAGGGTTAAGTCACGAAGGTAGGAACTTATATGTGTATGACAAGTTTGTACTAGAGGACCAATCTGTACAAACCATTTTGATTTTCATGACCATTGAGATCAAAAACTCGAATGAATCTTGTATGATACGAACCAATACATGATTATCTGGAATATGTAATTGCATGACCATTGCCATTAATGACCTTATAATCATAGGATTAGGTAGTTGGACCAAAACATCTAATCACTCTAGAAATCGATATTTAACTTTCAATATCCATTGCACTAATAGCATATCAAACATAATTAGATGGTTGAATCGAATCTAAGTATAAACGTGTATTTTTATGTTATGTAATTTATATTTATATTTTCCGATTCTAATAAACATTTGCGTTGTCTCTTGACACAAGTCAATGCATTCTCTCAACCCCCCTTTTTAATTACTGTTTGATTGAATAATTGTTAATTAATAATTTATTTTCTTAACTTAAAAATATCCGATTTCCCTTGGGTTCGACAACCCGGATTTACCATTACTATACTACAACCGATTAGGTACACTTGCCTAATTGTGTTGTTCTATTCATACATGGTATCTCCCTGTTTAAGAAATGTAAAACTAATGTGAAAACCAATTGCTAATATCATATATACGCTCGTAACACATCAAACTTTTGGTGCCGTTTCTGGGTATTTTATATGTATGTTTGAAAACACATCAAGTTTTTGGCGCCGTTGCCGGGGAATTCGGATTTATTTTTTTGTATAGAAAATTAATTTATTAGTTAATATTTGTGTGATTGTACATTTGTTTTTGTGTGTTATGTATTTGCTTTGATTGACATATCACTAATCATGAAATAGATATTTGCACACCTTAAGCTAATTTTAAGTGTGGGGTGAATATTTCGGGGAAAATGAAGTAACAAAATCTTTGAAGTCTTTTCTACTCACGCAATGCGACGTGTATGCCATCCGGACGCAACGCGTCGACAATCCGGAGTGCGTTGAGAAAGAAACAACTTCAAGTTACGCGACACGTAAACGTGCATAACGCGTAAACAACCGAGGCAGATGCTGGTCGTGCATAATGATACATGGTTTTTCAGGCTAAAATTCAGTCACTACTGAGAAGGGGGACGCTTCTTTACAGTGGAGGCAGCGATACTGACGACGGTCAGAAGTCGCACAGCCAGGACAACATACCATACCCGCAAACCAGTCGCCACGGATTTGAAACTTCATGGAGCACAAAATGAGTGATATTTTTCTTTTCCTGTTATTACTTTTATTTTTCATTTAATTTTTGTGTGTTTATTTGTGTGTAAATAATACTTGTCTGAGCGATATGTATGCAGATTTGCTAAGATTCAATGCTGGCAGCATGTTCAACGAATTCTTTTCTGTGGAAAGAGCCTCATATATGACGTCGACCGATACCCAAGGGGAGTCTGTTCCATTTTGCTCCCTTTACTGTTTTGAATTATATGTACAATAAAATTATTGTATAAAATAAGTGTAGGGTAAGAGCGTCATACTGCAATAATTAACTAAGCCAAATTAAATTTTTTATCTTAAACATCTATTCAAAAATTGAACGCTAAAAAGATAATTGTTAAGAAAAATGTTTTGAAAATAAATTCGTAGGTTACATTTAATCTTATGTATGTATTTTTAGTTTTTCATTGTTTTATATAAAATTTAGTTCTATAGAGGACAAGTTTCCAGTTTGGTAGTTGCAAAATGTTTTGCATAAATAATGAAATAGACCCGTTGAAAATTTATCAGTTGTTAAAAAATTGAGTTTTTGCCAAAATAGATTGAGTCAGTTTCCCTACTTGCAAAAATGCACGAATTATATGCTGTTACTAAATTGAGGAAAATAAGCCTCGATAAATGAACTTAAAATGAGAAAAATTCTCAAGAAATTTGATGTGCCAAAAAAGCAGAAGTCAAGTAATGTTACACCATAAGATTGAGACTCAGAAAGGAAAATTCAATCAGTGGCCTTTGACATTCGAGCAAGTAAACATAAAATGGGTGGTCTTCGGGCATTTATGCACCTTATTACCTAAAACCAACTGGTTTGGGATAATATTGTCGAAAGCTCGCTACACGGGTGTCATCGAAAGTCATGGAATTTCCTTAGTGGCCTTTGGAATTTGAATTAGTAGACTCTGTACAGTCTTGAGTCGAAAATTTGTAATCAAGAGTTCCATCGAAAGTCACGAGTTTCAAAGGTGCGGAAAAATGGAAATAATAACTAAACTTGACAAATTTAGTCCAGCATGATTTTTTATATGGGAAATTCGACAAAAAGGTCTTGAGGTGGAAGAATCTTTAAAGGGGATATTCAATGTTATGTAAAAATGAGTATTTATCAATCTAAAGACTTGTCGTTTATAGAAAGAGAGTTTATGTAAAGTTTTGAAAAGTTAGAAATATGTACATAAGGCTAGATATAATCTACTATGTTTATATCTTAATTCATTTATTCTTAACATCGGTAATAAACGCTAGATCTGTGATAGCGTATGGAAAGTTGTTTGGACATCAAGTTTCTCGGCTTTGTTTTAAATTGCAGTTTGCTTGAGGACAAGCAAAGTCCAAGTGTAGGGTATTTTGATATTGCCTCATTTATACATATAATTCAGACAATATCGAGTGTCCAAACACGTGTTTTTGGTATAATATCAAGATAAAAGGTACTTATATGTTTAAATTACCAAAACACAGGAAAAATGGCTTTGCGGATAAAGAAGGAGCTGAATATGAGCCTTAAAGTGAACAAAAGAAGTTGAAGGCAGCTACAGCAGCGATCGCGACGCGATCCCCTATAGGGTCGCGACGCGACGAGTGATGACACGGTGATGTTGTGCTGACCAAAAGATCGCGACACGAAGGAAAGATGGCAACCCGACGCGATCGCGACGCGACCTCCACATGGATCGCGACGCGACCCACCAACCACAGTCCACAAAGTCAGAATTGCGGCCAACTGAGTCACGCGTTTCACATTGGTTCGCGACGCGACGCCCTATATGGTCGCGACGCGACGGGGCCTGGACAGCACTATAAATAGACGCCTTCTCTTGTTGTTTGAGACAGCCAACACCAACCCATAAACACCTACACCCCATTACCAACACCAAACTCGGGAGTTTGCCCACTGCAACTGCCAGAAGGCTTGGAGGAGACGGTACGGTGCGTATGGAATCGAGAGCTTGAAGAATGTTCGGCCGGGACTTCATTCGGTTTGCTTTATATATGTTTAGCATTCTACTATGATTTCCTAGGCCGTATTCTTCAGATCATGTTATATTTATCTGCATTATTTATTACTTAGATTTGAATACTATCTAGTTATGATTTGATTGTTATTTATCGGATATTGAACGTTTTATATTTTATCTTGCATAATTTATTTAACTATCATATATGTTAAGGAACCTTCCTTTTGGACTTATTGCTGAGTTATTTTAGTCTAGAGGACCAATCTGACTATATGACTTTTATCATAACTGTGCTATGACCATTAGACAGATATGACTAGTGATGGACCAAATCCTAGGGTTAAGTCACGAAGGTAGGAACTTATATGTGTATGACAAGTTTGTACTAGAGGACCAATCTGTACAAACCATTTTGATTTTCATGACCATTGAGATCAAAAACTCGAATGAATCTTGTATGATACGAACCAATACATGATTATCTGGAATATGTAATTGCATGACCATTGCCATTAATGACCTTATAATCATAGGATTAGGTAGTTGGACCAAAACATCTAATCACTCTAGAAATCGATATTTAACTTTCAATATCCATTGCACTAATAGCATATCAAACATAATTAGATGGTTGAATCGAATCTAAGTATAAACGTGTATTTTTATGTTATGTAATTTATATTTATATTTTCCGATTCTAATAAACATTTGCGTTGTCTCTTGACACAAGTCAATGCATTCTCTCAACCCCCCTTTTTAATTACTGTTTGATTGAATAATTGTTAATTAATAATTTATTTTCTTAACTTAAAAATATCCGATTTCCCTTGGGTTCGACAACCCGGATTTACCATTACTATACTACAACCGATTAGGTACACTTGCCTAATTGTGTTGTTCTATTCATACATGGTATCTCCCTGTTTAAGAAATGTAAAACTAATGTGAAAACCAATTGCTAATATCATATATACGCTCGTAACACATCAAACTTTTGGTGCCGTTTCTGGGTATTTTATATGTATGTTTGAAAACACATCAATGCTCCATTCCATTCTCATTTCTATTAGCGCATAACGAATGCTACCTAAGAGTTGCATCACTGGACATGTTATGACTTATGACACAAGTAAATCCATCAATGACCTTGTATTTTAGTTTTGAAGCCTTACTTCAAGATCAATTTTCAAAAGAAAATAGAACTCCTCAAAGTAATTTTAAGTAGTATAAGTTGGAGAATTGAGATTTTCAAATGAATATGGTTTAAGATAAATGGTCTATCTTTGACCACATTCATTTGGATTGTCTCTATTATAAGATACTAGGTGAATCCCCATGTGTCTACGTACGTAGATATAACTTCATATTTATATTAATAACAAATATATTTTGTTAAAAATAGCAAAGCTATTACTATTTACTATGAAATCATAGTTTTACTATACTAAATTAAAATCTTGATATAAAACATTGTTATGATATTGAATTTTGTGGTAAAATAAACAACTATTAAAAGTTGAAGTTCTGGTGGTTGAGATTTATAATGTTTAACAAAATTTATGTATTTTTTAATTATAACATATAATATTTTTAGGGTTTATTTCATAAAAACCCTTATATTTTCAACTTTTTTCTGTTTAAACCTAAAATTTTATTTTTTTTCAAAAAAGACCTAAATTTTGGAGAAACTTTTTAATTTAGACCCTTAACCGGTTTTATAGGTTATACATATTTTTTTTTTTCAGAAATAACCCTAATTTCTTTTCTTTTTTCCGAAAAAAACCCTCAATTTCAGTGATTTTTTCACAAAGAAATTTTTTTCTTCGTTTTTGTAATTGACATAACTTTCATATACGATGTCCAAATTCTACGAACTTTATATCCCTGGAAAGGTCGTAAGTAGTACTACAACTTTGCTTTACTGACTTTTGTTTGAATATGTTCAGATATTTCGCTACACTGACTTGTTTTCTTATAATAGCTGTATCTTTTGCATACGAGCTCTGTTTTCGACGTTCTATAAGTCGACGTATTCGTAAACACGAATACATCTTGTAATGAATATTACTTAAACCAAAATATTATCTGTATGATTTATCGAATTTTACGATACTGTAGTCTATTATTCGAAATTATAGCGTTTACTCGATAATTGATTCGAAATAACGTATTGTAGTATTATAATTTCCAATAATACATTAGGAAAGTTTTGAAAATTACATTTCAACGTATTATCCTAATTTGCGCGCTGGTTGACATTTGTTGACTTTTGTTGACCAAATATGACGGATGTCATAGACGGGGTCGCAAGAAAGCGACGACGTGACACTTTTGTGGTTGGAGTTTGAACGGTACAATTTAAACCTTCACAAGCGGATGGAATTTGAAATAAAAAGGCTTATGAAGACAAACAACGATCCCGCCATGATCGATAACGAGCCCGCGAAGAAAAACAATGACTAAAAGACAAAAAGTTTTTGTCGTCGACTAAAAGACCCCAATTTTTTTATTTTTTTAACAAAAAACCCTCAATTTTTTCTTTTTCATAAAACTTTTTAATTTAGGCCATTTACGAGTTTATTCACGGGCTCGTTGTTGATCATGGTGGGCTCATTGTTTGTCTTCGTAAGTTTTATTTTTCAAATTTCATCCGCTCGTGAAGGTTTAAATTGTACCGTTCAAACTCCAACCACATAAATGCCACGTCGTCACTTTCTTGCGACCCCATCTGTGACATCCGTCAAATTTGGTCAACAAATGTCAACCAGAGCGCAAATTAGGATAATACGTTGAAATGTAATTTTCAAAACTTTCCTAATGTATTATTGGAAATTATAATACTACAATACGTTATTTCGAATCAATTATCAACGCTATAATTTCGAATAATAGACTACAGTATCGTAAAATTCGATAAAACATACAAATAATATTTTGGTTTAAATAATATTCATTACACGATGTATTCGTGTTTACGAATCCGTCAACTTATAGAACGTCGAAAAAGGAGCTCGTATGCAAAAGATACAGCTATTATAAGAAAACAAGCCAGTGTAGCGAAATATCTGAACATATTCAAACAAAAGTCAGTAAAGCAAAGTTGTAGTATTACTTACGACCTTTCCAGGGATATAAAGTTCGTAGAATTTGGACATCGTATATGAAAGTTATGTCAATTACAAAAAAGAAGAAAAAATTTTGTTTGTGAAAAAATCACTGAAATTGAGGGTTTTTTTCGGAAAAAATAAAAGAAATTAGAGTTTTTTCTGAAAAAAAATATATGTATAACTTGTAAAACCGGTTAAGGGTCTAAATTAAAAAGTTTCTCTAAAATTTAGGTCTTTTTTGATAAAAAATAAAGTTTTAGGTTTAAACAGAAAAAAGTTGAAAATGTAAGGTTTTTTATGAAATAAACCCATATTTATACTAAAAATAAATAAGAAAGAGTGTCAAGCTATGCAGTCAATCGCGCTATAGCGTTGCTATAGCGCTTAGCGCCCCCTGACCGAAATAAAAATTCATTTAGCGTTACCGTTTAGCGGTTCCGCTATTAGCGGCGCTTTTCACCGCAATTTTACGCGATTTTAGAAACCGCTATTGCAACTTTAGCGCGCTATATAAAAATTTTAATTTTTGACTAAGGTTCACCTTTAAATGAAAGGCAGACCCAAGGTAAAAAATTACTTTATTAAACCATTAACCTCCCAGATTAAATCTAAGAGACGTGAGGTTTAGTGAGTGAAACAGCTTACCCAAAGCTACCTATTTATAATGTGAGACACGCCCAACACTTCTGTGTTTAGGCGATGTGGGATATATTAGAGGTAAATGACTGCTCATCACACTTCAAGATAAACGACTGCATCATACTTCTTGCGATTACCGACATGGTAATTCCATTCATCGATTAGAAATCAGTTCCATTCCTCGACAGAGCATCAATGAATCCCGACTTCATTACAGATCTGATACATGCTTCGTTTATCACGACTTCATTCCTCGACAGAGCATCGGTGAATCAATTCAATTAATTCGATTACGACTTGCGATTTCAAGTTAAATCAATTCGGTTGATCGACAGAGCATCGGTTCAATCAATTCGATTACGACTTGCCATTCCAATATCGGGAAGTGTTTGGGATTCTGAGTTCGTTCATTAAATCCCAACTTAATTGCAGGTCTGATATCGGAAAGTGTTTGCAAATACCAACTTACATTCAATCCCGTCCGATTTGTGATTCTGAGTTCGTTAATTGAATCCGACTTCATTGCAGGTCTGATACGTGTTTGGGATACATGCTTCGTTTACAAATAATGACTTCAAGTTCGAGATTCAATTCCAAGTTTAGGGTACCTATAAGGAAGTTCAAGTTTTGATAATTAAGGGTTCTCATGTTTGTATTCAAATTTGTACATAATTAGTAAACCTGATTATGTAATAAGTTCTCGTGTTTGTAGTGAATGAGTAAATTTGATTTTGTATGGTGAAACAATGTGTAGTGAATGAGTAAATTTGATGCAATTTATTATAAAGCTTACTTACTATGGATTGAACAATATGAGAATTGAAGTTTGTATTCATGCACACCAAGTGTTTGATAAATTGCTTAAGAGAATCTCAAGATTAGATATACATCAATGCTCTAAATCTATAAAATATAAATTCTATATAACATAAAAAAACGTTATATCACCGCTATACTACCGCGAGAACCGCGAATTCAAATAGCGGTGAGTGATCGCTATTTGATTTTCGACCGCATTAACTGCATAGGTGTCAAGTAATTAAAAGTTTTATATTAATTTATGAGAGTCAATATATAACAAAATTCTAATTAATATTGTAAAAAATAATTATTAATCTTAAATCGTATTACTTGAATGCCCTCTTCGAATATAGTAAAGCTTTGACACTTATACAAATAAATTAAATAACATGAACGATATATGTGGTGATTAATTTTATATTTTATTAAACAAATAATAATAAAACATGAGGTTAGTGATGAAAATATTCATTTTTAGACTTATTGGTAATCAATTGTCTTAAATTAGGATGTCCTTTCGAAACGTATTGTACGTAAATCAAAATTTGGTTAATGTACAATAATCAAATGATTTTTATCAAATAGTGTTAGAAATAATAAAATGAACCCATGGTCTAGTTAGTACATGTATTATGAGAATTTTCTTTGTTAGACTTATTACTAGTAATTTAGAATAAACAAAAAGTTTGTTAATTGAAACGAATTAATTTTTTAATATTTTAACATTCCGATTTGTAATAAAAGACTTTAAACCACTACAACTCAAAACACATAAATAAACAATTTATTAGTTCATTAAACTATTTTTAACACTATAACTCTTAAACCGTCTACTAAGATAATTAAACATCTACTATAATTTATAAATTTCGTCAATTGCATTGAAATATAATTTATAAACTTCATAAATGGTCCCTGTGGTTTCAGAAGATGTCGAGTTTGGTCCCTAACTTTCAAAAACCTCAATGTTAGTCCTTGTGGTTTCAATTTTTCATCGTGGTTGGTCCCCACCCATATCAAAATGACTTATTTACCCTTGTTATTTTATTTTCTTTTTTCTTTAAACTAATTTTATATTTAAAAAAAAAGAAAAAAAATAAATAGCACCCAAAACCCCACCCTTACCCCACGACCCCACCTCCCTCTCTCTCTCTCTCTCTCTCTCTCTCTCTCTCTCTCTCTCTCTCTCTCTCTCTCTCTCTCTCTCTCTCTCTCTCTCTCTCTCTCTCTCTCTCTCTCTCTCTCTCTCTCTCTCTCTCTCTCTCTCAATCGGACCAACTTAAGTCAATCACATTATGAAGACGAAGAATCAATTGAAGACAAAGAAGAATACCACCCAAAACCCCACCTTTACCCCCTTTTCTCTCTCCATCTTTCCATAGTTGAAGACGAAGAAAAAAGAGACTAATAATCAATCGATTTGCGGGACTTCAACTGCTGCATCTTCAAGCATGAAGATTGCGATCTCCGTTCTTCTACTGATCTGCAGCATCTCAACTTGTTTATCTTCTCCTGTCTCTGTTTCAGGTATGTTTGTTTCATCGCGACTTCAATTCCGATTTCAATTGCAATTTAGTAGTTCGAAGTCGTAGTGAACTTCTGATGTTGACTTTTTACCCTTTCTTCATCGTGTGTTTTGTCTGTGCAGATGGTGTTTTTGCCCTATTTTGACTCAACGCCATGAGTTGCCAGTACTTAATATTTAATTTGCTTTCATTGAATCGATTGGTTTTATGCTTTCCAGTGTGTCCTGTAAACTTTGAGTTTATGAGAACGGTGGACCTGAGGTCATTGATCACCTACTTTACATTGTTTCTTTCTTTCTTTGATTGGAGACTAATGGTGTTAATTCCTGTTGCAGGTCTTGAGATGGGAAGATGTTGAAGTCCCAGATCCAAAAAACGGAGAAATCAGGTTGAAGCAAAAGGCAATTGGTCTAAATTACTTGGATGTGTATATGCGTCAAGGCACGCACCCCCAATATGTACCATTTATTCTAGGTATGGAAGGAATGAGAGTTGTAATAGCGGTGGGGCCTGGTGTAACCAGCTGCAAAGATGGAGATGTCGTGGCTTGTACAGGCACGCAGGTGGGTTCTTATGCCCAAGAGAGAATACTCCCCGCAGATCAAGCGATGCTTGTTCCTTCTTGTGTCAATCCTGTTGAAGCAGCTGCCATAATTTTCAAGGGAATCACTACATATTTCTTGCTCGATTGACGCGTTATGGTGACACGAATCTTGATTTATGTATCTGTAAATGATACACGTAGCTTAATTCAAGATTCAGTTTTAATGGAACAAACGATTTCAATAGGTTGAACCTGGATGTACGATCCTGGTACATGCGGTGGCAGGTGAGTCGGATATTTACTCTGTCATGGGCAAATGCAATTGGAGCCATTGCCATCGGAACAATGTCGACCAAGGAGAAGGTTGTGCAGGCCAACAATGAAGACGAAGAACAAAAAGGGGGTGGAAGAAAATAGAAGGAGTGGGTGGGATGAGAGAGAGGGAGTAGTGGGGGTTAGTGATATTTACATTTTTTCTTTATTTTTTCTAAATAATTTTAATTAAAGAAAATGTAAAAGATATTAAAAAGGGTAAATAAGTCATTGCATATGGGTGAGGGACCAACCACGATACAAAATTGAAACCACAGGGACTACCCTTGAAGTTTTTGAAAGTTAGGGACCAAACTCGATATCCTCTGAAACCACAGGGACCATTTATGAAGTTTTGTCTTATTTTAATAGTAAAGCTCTCCAAATTCCAACTAAAAGTTATTTATCATTAAACTATTATAAATTAAATGACTTTGCTAACTTGTATCACTCAATTTATATATATGACACTTATTATCAAAATCAGATAGCATTATGTCTAAATAGATGAGAAAAATAATAATTTGGTATGTAAAATAATGAGTCGTTATGAAAATATATACGTTAATACTGCATTTTAGGATATTGATTTGGTTTAATATTTTTAATTTGATATTTGGATTTCAACTAAAAATTTTATCGATACATCATAAATGTAGCAAATTAGTGTTGCATATTTTCTTTACAAAATATAAATGTAAAAAATGACTTAGGATCGCACATTATACCATTTAACTTGCTAAAGTTTTCAAAAACACTTTTACTATCTATAGTAGCAGGTTTATCCGATTTTATCAAAAAAAGGGAAATGCTGACGTAGATATTACGTGGCATGAAGAATATCTTAGGAGGGTAATAAAATTTTCTATTTATTCAAAAATGCCATTAAACTTAATAATGTGTACAAAAGTACCCTCTTTTACTTTGTCCATGAGAACTTTTTGCTGACTTGGACATCTATTTTTTTCTCTCTCTAAATATTTCTTCCCCTCTTCTCCTTCTGTGTGTGTGTCTTATTCTCTCGCATCATGCATGAAATATGAGCATGACATATGTATGTACTAAAAAGGAAAATAAATTATATATTTAAAATTCAAAGATATACAGAGAACATACTTAAACTAAAAACACATACTCACATATCATTGAGCTTTTCAGTGAGTGTCATCTTGTCCTCTATCCTTGCATCAAGAAGCTCCAACACCTTCAACAAGACACAAAGGTTTTGCGGATATTTTACTATTGAGTGACTTATGTAGAGTTGTGTTAAGCATATTTTGGTGCAGGAAGGAAAGGCACCAAGTTGTTCGACCATTCCTCTTTTCTGTTCAATCAATGAAGTTATTTATTCTCACTTACTCAAAACTTCTTTCCTTATTTGATTATCCCTCCCCAAATCTTGCTTGATTGCAAGAACATGTTGGTACTTCTCTGAAAAGTATGAAGACACCATTTTCTTGTACGAGGAGTGGTTTTTAATATGTTTTTTTTTCGGGTTAGTCTTTGTGAGTACTCCTATAAATCTTGGTTGTTTATAAAGAAATGTAAGATTAATGCCTCGTTATTGTGTACGTATAGAGAAGAGGTTTGCATGATATCGAGTTGACGTTTTGGTAACTCTTCAATTTATGAGGGTTTAAGAGTTAAATGCATTGAAGACAAGATGTTTAGGTGACTTCTCTTACGTTAAATGCATTAAAGAGAATACGATTAGGTGGCTTCTCCTACTTTACGTTTAATTCTATTTTGGTGGTTTATTACTTATAAGACAATTTTTCAACTCCCCTGTACTACCCCATTTTCTCAGCTTTAGACTTCCTACCCATTTTCCCATCATCCAACTCCTCCTTCAATATGACTTCTTCATCCTCTAGCTCCTCATTCAACATGCAAAATCTAACCCCTCAAGACTAGGATTCCCAATTAGCATTGTTTTCCCAGGATTAGAACCAGAATGACAAAGAAATGCTCTACACCTCAAAGCTTAAAGTTTACAAAGCTTATATTAGTTCAAAAAAGGAGAAAATAGTTGGATGATTGATAGGCGCTCTTGCTTCTCAAATTAGGGATTTGGCTACAATTTATCTTAATGAAGAGAATGGGAGTGATAATGAAGTGGTAAAGTCCCTTGAGCGTGTTCTTAAAAGCATTGAAGATCAAAAGAATCAACATGACATTTATGCTGCTATTCATAAGAATGTTTAACATTTTCTTGTTACTCCTTTTAATGGTTAATGATTTTCTTTTTTGCTAATAATACATGTCTTATCTATAATGCATATGTAATCAAACACTTGAACACAATGAGAGAGAGAGAGAGAGAGAGAAAGAGAGAGAGAGAGAGTGTGTGTGTGTGTGAGTGCGTGTGTGAGAGAGACTGAGAGCAAGAGAGAGAGAGAGAGAGTATGTGAGTGAGTGTGTGTTTAAAAGAAAGAGAGTTGTATGTCTATGTGTGAGTGAATGAGTGTGTGTGTTTGTGTAAGAGAGAGAGAGATGGATATTTCAAAAATATAATGGACAAAAAAAAATTATAGTTTTTATACAATTTATGAAGTTTAATGATATTTTTGAACAAATAAAAAAATTGATTACCTCCTCTAAAAGGCTAAAACACCCTCTCTAATATTCAGCTTTAAAAAAAAAAAAATAGAATCGAATTAAGATCGAATAAGCCTACTACTACATACAACAATAATATTTTTTTTAAACATTTTAACGAGTTCAATAATATAATATATAAAAAAAACTAATCATATTTTTTGAAAATTAAGAAATTAGTTACGATCCTAAGTTTTTTCTCTAAAATTCATATATCTGACTGTATCACTCGCCCAAATTTACTTTCGTAACCGATGATCGCTCTGCATCTTGGTATCCTACTTAAAACCCTCTTCAACACGAAAACCTCACCACTTTGAAGTTATCGGATATCAGTTATCGGAGAAATGGATGAAGAATTACTCGAATTACAGCGACAATTTGAGTCCGCTCAACAAGCAAAATCAAGCATTCGTTTATCAGAAAGAAACGTCGTTGAATTAGTTCAAAAGCTTCAACAACTTCATATCATCGACTTCGATCTCCTCCACACCGTATCCGGCAAAGAGTACATAACTCCTGTACGTATACTCAGTACCGTGTGTGTAATTTCGATTCATTTGCTGTAAACTCTTATTGTTATTTGACTTAATGTGTTTTAGGACCATTTACGGCTTGAGATTGTGTCGGAGATAAAGAAATTAGGGCGTGTCTCGTTGATTGATCTTGCTGATATTGTTGGTGTTGATCTGTACCATGTGGAGAAACAAGCGCAAGTTGTTGTAGCTAACGATTCATCGTTAATGTTGATTAATGGTGAAATAATATCGGATTGGTATTGGAATAATGTTTGTGAGGAGATTAACGATCGGCTTCAAGAATGCAGTCAGATTGCCCTTGCTGAGATTGCGGCTCAGTTGCAAGTTGGTTCAGAGCTACTCGTGACTGTGTTGGAGCCTCGACTTGGATCCCTGGTAATACAGAAACTTTCAATTTCATTGAATTAGCCCAATATTTCTGTAGAGAACTGATATTGTGCTACTACTTAAGCGCCCTATCGTTACAGCATTTACTTAAGAAACAAAATCAGATGAAGAAAAGGTCACCTCTATATACAAATTGGTGCTATAGGACTGATGAGTATAAATCATCTTGTATGTCATGTAGATAAAAGGCAGACTTGAAGGTGGACAACTGTATACACCAGCATATGTTGCACGTGTTAATGCAATGGTTCGTGGGGCTGCTAGGGGCATAACCGTCCCTATGAACTTGTCAATGTTGTGGAGCTCATTGCAGCTATTACTACAAGAAATGGATGGTGCAAGCGGTGTGGCTGTTGAAGGATCATTTTTCCAATCAATGTTCAATGGATTGGTGAAAGAAGGGCAAGTTCTTGGATCAGTTCGTGCTGGAGTTCATTGGACTCCCAGTGTAAGTCACCGTATCTTTTTCTTTATTAATTTGAGTCATTCTTTGGTAACCTAATTAGGCCATCACTCCATGCATGCAGGTGTTTGCCATTGCTCAAAGGGAATGTGTGGATTCTTTCTTTTCACAGGTATGAAAGTCATAGTAATTTGGTAACCTAGTTAGGTGATTACATGACTACTTTTTACTTCTTTTCAGTGATGTATTTTCAACTGTGTTACAGAACTCTGTTGTCAGCTATGACTCTCTACAAAAACTTGGAATTACACAACCAATTCAGTTTCTGCAGGTATTATAAGCCTCTTTCTTGTATTCCAATGTGCTAAAAATATCTTTTGAGGGTTATATAACTCTATATGAAATCAGTTTTATATGATTAACATAAAGCTTCTTGTAATATCTATCTAATCAATGTTATGGTCATCCATCATGCATGTAATGTAGTCCAGGTATCGTGAAGGTATACCCTTGGTTACTTTATTTGTTCATCCTTCAACTGTTGAGATGCTTGATGCTGCTGTAGAAGATGCCATTGAACGTGGCAGCTGGTAATTTCTCATCTTTTAACTATTATTTTGAGTCCCAAAAAGATATTTTATATTTTGACCAAAGTTCTTCGCTTTTGACTGCAGGATTGATTCCCTTACAGTTTTACCAGCATCCTTTGGTTCCCAGGATGCATATAAGCTGTTGTCTCTTTGCCCATCCGTACAGTCAGCACTTAAAGTAATTCCTATAAAAGTTACAATCTTGGAGCAATTCTTAAGCTTTTATCACTTATTTTGTAATTATGTTTATTTTTCAGGATAATAAAGCACTCATTTTAGGGGACTCGTATGTTTTCAGCACTGGATTCGTCAAGGTACAACTTTTTCCATAAGAAATAGCAACGTACTTTCATTTATTTGTGTATTATATATATAGCATCCTACTTTCATTTCTTTCTATTAAAATACTTTGTGAAATGTTTTTGCAGGATCTTTATGAACGAATGGAGAAAGATTTGGACACCATTAGTTTACCTAATGACTTGCATGTTGCCAAAGTTGTTAAATCAGGACAAGAAACAAGTGTCATTCAATCTGATTTAAGTGAGACAAATAGTGAAAGTGGATCTGTCAAACAAACATCAGATAAAGGATCAAAGAAGAAAAAAGGGAAAACCAACACAAATACAAAAACAGCTGATAATAATTCAGATAATCAAGAACCTGTTCCTTCTAAATCAAAAAAGAACCACAGAAAAGGAAAGGCTGCATCTTCATCACATGTGTCTGACCCTAAATCAAATGCCAAAAAAGACGAGGATACCCTTGGTATCTTTTCAGAAGAAGAATTATGCCAGAAAATAACTGAACTTGTTCCTGACTTTGAAGATCAAGGTAAGTTTTTTTTCTCCTATTGAAGGGTTGTTTCTTTTTTTTTTCCTCACTAAGTTCTGTATGGGACTAAATGACCATTTTACCCTTACATTTCAACAAACAATCTTCACAGTATTCATCAACTTTAACGTGAGAGTAGTTTAAAGGAAAAAAGAAACAGCCTTTTAGCTTCTTTATGTACATTATTTTTCATTTTTGAAGTTTGACCAAAGTGTCTGATATATTTTAGGTGTTGACCCTGAGACAGTTCTTGTACCCTTAGCTACTCATTTAAGACCCATGCTTCTAAATGCATGGAATCAAAGAAAAAAAGCTGCTTTAACAGATAATGCACAGAAAATCAAACGTGTTCTTGATAATTTACAAAAGAAACTCGATGAGGTAACTTACATTTTTCATAGAATACTAAATTGATTTATGCTTTTTGGTCTTCTAATGTACACGAAACCTTTTTATTGCAGTCTTCATTGAATATGCAATTATATGAAAAAGGTTTAGATTTGTTTGAAGACAATCCATCAACTTTGGTAATTATATAAACTTTAAAGATTTGGAAATAATGTTTTGTTTTGTTTGTCTCTATGAACGAAAAGTTTGCTTACTTTTTTGCTACAGGTTCTTTTGCATAGACATTTACTAAAAACTACAGCTGCCCCTATGGTAGACATGCTCTTATTAAATATGGTAATATATACAAATCTTTGCATCTTAATTTTATTATTTTTTTAACCTTTATAAAAGACTGACATGATTATGGCCCTCACATTAGGATCTGCTTAATAAATTGAAAAATGGTATTGATGTTCAAGACACTGATAATCCAGATTCCATTTCACTTAGCTCTGGGGATCGAATTGCTCTGGTATTAATTATTAAGTATTTTATTTGTTGTTTATTTTTCTTCTTATTATATTTGTTATCACATTAATAGATTTTTTTTTTCTTTTTGCACTGAATGGTAATAGGCAAAGAAATTTGAGGGAGCTCTATCTGTAAAGGCTATTGCAGTTGTTGAAGCTTTAGAAGGGAAGGTAATTTTTTCTATGTGTGTATTTTGTTGTAGTTGTGAGCATTTTATATCATACATTGGTTAATAGTAGTGAAACATATGAAGTATGGTTGAAATATAATATTAAAAGATTGGATCTTATGTTTATTAAAATCTGATGTTTTATGACAGAGTGTTGAAGCATATATGACAGCACTAAGAGCATTTATAGATGAGTGGTAAGAATCCAATATTAGCTAGCAAATGTCTTTTTTGGTCATTTTATCAATCAATTCTGTAAATAATCACAAGTTGCTAAAAAGATGGAAAAATGATTTCTCGTTGATGTTTTTATAGTGGATCGGCCTAGTTAAAACCTTATGCAAATAGGCTTCGTTTATATGATATTAGTATCCTGTTCTTCTTTAATGAAAAATCAAAAAGAAGAATTTAATATAAATCTGAAATTATTTCCTGTATTTATGTAGTGGGTTAACTGTAAAAAAGCTTGACAAGAAGTTGGAAAGAACTCTCCTCCATTCATATCGCAAGGTATCCATTTTACTGCATATTTTGTTGATTGGTTTTAATGAACAGATCTGATTGTTATAAATGTTTCCAGGATATGTCAGGCCAAGTATCTGGTGAAACTGATCCAGTCACCATTCTGCCTAAAGTGGTTTCTTTACTTTATATTCAGGTACTTGTTTTTCTGAATTTATTATTATTTAATCACATTTCATTTATTAACATTGTTGTTTTATAGTTTTATGGAAGAGCTCTTCAAGCACCAGGGAGGGCCATTTCAGTTGCAATCTCAAAATTAAAGGTACAACTACAACCTTTTTCTCTTCTATCTTGTCCTGTCCTTTCATGGAAACAAGTTGGTATTAATTAGTGGAATAATATTTGTATATTTATATCAGGATAAACTAGATGAGTCAGCATACAAAACCCTAGAAGAGTACCATGCTGCAACTGTCACACTTTTGACCCTAATATCAGCTGCCACAGGCGATGTGAGTCGTCTTTCTCTATTGTTTCTTGGTTTAAATCAGTTTTCTATTAATGTTGGATTAAATGAATGGTATGTTTTTTTATTAAATATTAGGAAGAAGATTGTACATCAGATAGAGCTTTAAGTAAAAAGGAGCTCCTGGAGCGGTTAATGCCAGCATTGAAAGCTTTGGTCTCTCGCCCTTCACAATGACTTGTACCGAGTAGGACGTAACAGTTGTAGAATTTGGTTATGTCATGTACAACCCTCACTCTCTTTCTTAATGCAAAATAGATGGATCATATGACAGCATTTGTGTGTTTCGTTGGATGGATTATTTTGGTCGTTTTGTGTTCCTGTCAACTGTCCCAATAATGGATGAATATATATATATTATTTGATTTGATGTTGGTATTTTACCTAACATAATCGAATGTCTATCCATCTATTTATTATTGTTACATTTCCAGACGTTTATCTGAAAAGTGTTCTTTTGTAGAAAAACAACTAATAATTTTTCTTTTTCCATTGAAGGCATCAGTTAAGCTAAATAAAATCGGTTATACATATGCTTACAAGGACAAAGTACTACAAAATCCATTCCATAACAATCCCAACCTACCCAATGTGATATGATCTTATGTTGGTCAAAAAAATTGTACTATGCTACTCGATTATAATAGGTAATAATGGCTTAAATGAAAGAAAAAAAAACTTTAAATGTCTTTTCAGAAATGTAGACCTTAAATGAAAAAGATAAGTCTTGCCGGTATGTTTTATTGTAGTTGAATTATCTGCTATTTAATATCACGCGCATTCAAACACCGTCTTAGTTGATACAAACCATCTTAACACAATATTTACATTGTTTGAAGCCATAACCTCTACCAGCATATAGTCCAAGACAACACAAGGCAAAAAGCAGATACATAAAAGCAAAGACTAAAAATCTAATTTTACGAAAGAAACGAAAAATACATATATTTTTACAATCCCGGTCACCAAAATTTGTCTCATTTCAAAATCTGCCAACAATGAAAGAAGGAAGAAGAAAATGTAGTAAAAAAAAAAAAAAAAAAGTTGAGATTGCTTAAAACGACAGTTTCTAATGTTGTCCTGATGATGACTATGTAAAATGATAATATTTGACAAATTGAAGCTAAAACTAGAAACGGAACCTGACTGACTGGCTACCTAAAACCAAGGGACTTTACATGTAATAAAATCGAAACTTGTCAAGTCAGTGTTGAGGTAATGCAGGTCTTTTCTCCACCATATCATAGTACATCACAAAATTATCCTGCAAACACATTTCATCACTTGTCACACAAGGATTTCTTTCAATAACAAAAATAAATAAATAAATAAATAAATACCTTGCGAATTGTTTCCCATGTGTTTGGGTCAAAACAAATGTAGGAACCTCTCTCGAACGCGTTTGTCTTCAAAAGAAGGTCCGTGTTTGCAACCCTCATAAAAAACAACCGGTGATCTCGGTGATAGAACCACCCTCTGTTGTACCTACAAAACGGGTCAAATTTGGTCATATTTAATCATCAAATAGACAAATTTCTAAATCTTAACTTACAATTCATTTGCAGCATACAATTGGGCTTCGTCTTGAGGCATACTGCATAAATCACAAGACAATCAAATCAAAGTGAAATATAAATTACAAAAAAATGGTTTACAAAACCCACCTGTAAAAGATGTAGAACAGTGTGTTCAACTGAAACTTGGAAAAATACCGTTGCTGAAACAATAACCAAAACATTTCAATTAACAAATTAAATAAAATCCGAAAACAAATCTCGATTTTAAACAAACTCACGTTTAAAACTGGTGCTTGTTTTGCATAATAACATTGTGGGACCGTGAAATCCGGGTCCCCTTTGACCGGTTCATCTGACCATGGTGACCCGAATGTCCTATGAAGATTTTCAGCTGAATTCAAATTTAGCCCGAGAGTTGTCAAATCGATTCCGAGGGCAAGGGATGTCAAATCGGGATCACTCATTCTGATTACACTCAATAACCCAAGCAAACCGAATCGATCTGGAGCCTGTAATGACTTATTTACCCCTTGATCCCCGTACGATTGCAATCGGAATGATTGATTCCGTTGTTGTGGCGGATAGTGTTGCATTAGTTGCTCATACGAACCGATTCCGGAGATTGGGTTCTGAGAGTTTAACGGTCTCAAACCTACCCCAGGAGGTCCGCTCGCCTAACCAGTTTAAAAGGGTAAAATGGTAAATTTCGATCTGTTATGTAATAAGCAATGAAGTAAGTAATAATAGTACCTGTGAGTGATAGGATGAATGTGAGCCTTGTTGGAACATATCCAAATGGTGTAGATCTTGATTGTTTGCAGGGGCAAAAGAGGAAACACTGCTGGTTTGTTGTTGTGGACGATGTGACGAAAATGCCCCTCCCAAGTTGAATCCTGAAGACCTTCCCATCTGCTGCAAGCATGAATAATTATAAATTTGTACAAAATGAAATGCTTTAATTGAAAATATATTTAGGCAAACTTGCAGAGAATAGCAACAAACTTTACTCTCACTACCAATATAGACAATGTACTTTATGTCTTACCCATAATAGCATCATTTTTCACCAATGATAGCAATGTACTTTATAATTTATGTATAATAGCAATGTGCTTACATTTTGCTACCAATACATATTGCCATTATTTGTAAAAAATACAAGTTGCTATTTGAGGAATTGTTTCTACATTGCTATTATGTGTAAAGAAAATGTATGTTACTACTATGAATTACCTACGAATATTATCGGTTAAAAAATGTTGGTATATGCCTATTAGGGGTAAAAGTCTAAAAGGTAAAGTACATTGTCTATATTGGTAAAAAGAGTAAAGTACGTTGCTATTTCATGCAATTTGCTGAAATATTTAATTTAACTCACGGAGAAATGTGGAGACTGCATCATTGAAACATTTGTGTCATGAAGTTGTTCCTTCTGGTGCAAATCCATAGCATAATCAGCATTGCCACCTGTACAAAATCTAAAACAGTGTTAATAAAATTAACATAAACATATTTCATTATGTGAGAGTGTTATCACCTTTAAAACCTGGTAAAGCAGGAAAATCTTCATTCTGTATGCTAAATTCTTGATTTTGCTGTACAATTGGACTAACCCCAAGCCCTTGTTTTCTTAAAGAACCTGAAATTTTCATAATTTTAATCAATAAGACAAAAACCCACCAAAACCCCTTTTACCCGATTTAAAATTATTAAAAACTGTATTTACCGATTTGCCCTTGGGCACCACCAGAAGAACTAGGACGACTACTCAACTGAGGAAAATCATTCATATCAAATGGTGAACCATCATTATTGTTTACATCATTCAACATTCCCATATTAAGACTGTTGACATGATTTTGAGAAAGTGGGCCCCCCGAATGATACGAATTTCCTAACATAGACATCACCTGTGGCGAAGCTGCATCAAGAAATCATCAGAATTTACATTTATGCCACTACATTAATTTATAGTTAAAAAGAGCGTACCTTGTTGAAGCATGCCACCCATTAATCTATTTGAACCCTGCAAATTTACATTTCCAGACCCACTATTTGTGTTGAGATTTAAGCGAGATGAAAGTCCCGGAATTGATAATCCTCCACCGGAATTGATGTTTCTACCGATGTTACCGCCACCAACAATGTTCCCAGTTGAGCTTGTGATTCGAGGACCGGAATTGCCTAACATAGGAGACACGCCAACTCCGCCGACCCCTGGAATGGAATTGCGGTTTCCGATTGCGGCAGAGGTTGGGAGGATTCCGGGGATTGAACCACCGACTGCGTTTGTGCTGCTACTGTACCCTGGGCCTCCAACAACACCCATTCCACCTCTGTTAGTTAGCCCTGGATGACCATGTGAATTCCCATGAGACATCTGCAAAATAATAAATCATGGAAAAACTTAAAATAGAATTAAGATATATAAACAATTCTAGTTATTTTTAGAAAAAGATATTTAGTTGAAGTTTTGGAATTTTTAAAAAACATTAGTGTTATTAAAGATTCTACAAATAAAAGTAACTTATAACTATAACATATCATTCCATTCCATCAATGAATGAAAAGAAAACGAATGAAAATCAACCCATTCCATCATGATTCATCTATTTGGTCTTTCTTCTTACAGCATCACATTTTACATAATTTGTAGCATGCATAATGACTAAAGTAGAAACATAAAGAATATATAAGCTACCTGAGAAAGAGCAACAGGAATATTTGATGTAAACCGTCCACTAGAAAGGTTTCCACTTGGTTGTTGAAGTCCACTTGAAGGGACATTAGACATTGTTGAATTTCTTGATCCAAGTGTGCCTTGCATGTTGGGAACATTGTAACTACCATGTATGTTATGGAGCCCTTGAATAGATCCTGAAAAAAGAATGTTCCTAAGTAAATTTAAGATAACAAAGTAAGAAAATGTTTATAGCAAAAATGCACTAACCACTGTGTTGAAAAACAGGGGAAGGTGCACCAGATTGAGCAGTGAAGGATGTGGAAAATTGTCTCCCGGCTGTATTATCTTGAAGATTTGAAGCCGATCCGCTCAAAGATGACTGCATAAAACAATAACAAACAATGTAAATAAGCAAAATAAACACTTTTGCATGATTTAGATGAAGAAGGTGGAGTACATTATTAAGCAACCCTGACATTGAAAAAATGTCAAAATGTCATGCAGGAAAAGCGTTCCTTGATGAAGTAGAGATTTCTTCTTCAAGATGGTTTGCTTAAAGATTTGCTAATTTTAAACTCTTCTGTGTGGCTTAATAGCTTATTATCTGAAAATAAGAGCAAGATTAGAGAACCAAGTCAAGACATAAGTTAACAATGAGATTATTTAAAGAAAAAGTTCACTACAGAAACATATATGGTACAATATCTGTTACGAGACAAAGCTCTCTGAGTGTTATGTGTAATTATACAAGTAAGAAGAACAAATAAACTGTCCTGTTTTCAAGATATACAATGTTAAATGTCTCCAAAATGAGTAAATGTTATAAGCATATGGATATAACACCAGAATGATCACTATAGTTAGAAACAAGTGTCTTGAACAGTTGTGTACACTATTAATAGGCGAGGCATCCTTTCCTTCATGTATGGCTCTCATATTGAAAGGGAACCCCTTCAGAAATTTCAATAAAATTCATTTCTAATTCAACCTAAATACATTAGTTTCGTCATTACAACTTGCAACATCATTAAAACAGTCCAAGCTTTGTAACCTTTTATTAGAAAAAAGAACATAACCATAACTAAGGAACGAATGACGAAATACACCTTCCACTCTCATTCACATGGCTACAACAATTCCAACAGATTAATTTCCTGCCACACGTACCGAATCGCTAATAACTTCTAAACAAAAAAACCTAATTGAAGATAGCGTCAACCGAATAACCGATACCGTTCTTGATTTTCTGAAGTGTTTTTGGAAGTTCAAAAACCCTAACCCGTAGAGATTCGAAACTGGTATGTAAGCAAACACATACATACATGCGCATACTCGCTGCGTGTGTGTGAGTGTAAGAGAGAAAGATTACCTGTGGGAGTAGAAAGGGTGAACGGATCTGTCAAAAAATGTCAAAGCGTGAATATGTGTTCGAGTTTGAAGGTGATAAGAAGAAATTGAAGACGCAAATAGAGAGAGAAACAGTGGGGAATCCAATCATATGGAACGACCCGAAAATGCAAGCCGATGCATATACACATACACGGGTTGGTTACATCACAAAGCCCTTGGTTGGGCTGGTTAGGGTCCGGTTTGGTTTTGGCTCGGATTTTGTTGTTTTTAAAAATTACAAATGATAACATGGATTTTTTTCTTATTAAAATTAGGGGGTGTTTGGGATTGCTTATTTGAGATGCTTATTGACTTATTGCGGTTTGACACCGGTAATAAGCAGTTTTAAGTGTTTGGATTAACATATTTTATAAGCACTTATTTGCTTAAATAAGCAGTTTCTGATAAGTTACTGCGTCCTTACTTATTGACTTATTTAAGCAGTTTTTGATAAGTCATTTCCGTATTACACACATAAACAACGTTTGCCAAACACTAAAAAACAACTTATTGACTTATTACGTTTTGGTACCGGATAAGCTAAAACAAACACTTTTTTTAGAACTCCGTTTTCACACCGCATAAGTTAATAAGCACTTTTAATAATAAGCATAAGTTGTTCTAAATAAGCAATCCCAAACACCCCCTTAGTGTTAATCATAAAATGTCCAAAACGACAAGAAATTCGCATATATTAACAAACTATCATATTATTATTATTATTATTATTATTATTATTATTATTATTATAAATAATCACATTTGTTGCTAAACATGTATGCGGAATAACTTTACTTCGTGAAACTATTTTATGATAAAAGATAAATTCCCCAATATTTCAGAAAATTTTACAGTTATGTAAAATGTATATTTACTTTATTTTATGTTTGTATTGTGATACCATAGAAAATTTGGATCAATATGATAAAAAAGCGAATGAATTGTGTATGTATGCATACTAGGTAGGTTTGAGAATTGCACTAAGCACAGAACGGAGGTTAATTTGCGTATTTCTTCGTCATTGTCTGAAATAAAAGTATAATGTTGTTATGGGTAAGTAAATCTTAGTACGTTGATATGATTAACAAAGAAATGAGTATGTTGTCATTTGGGGCCATGTATTTACCGATCCTGATAGAAGGTAAAACAACCAATTTTTTGCTCGATCGGACAATGAAAATGGGAATGCCCTCAACTTGAATTAATCATTTATAACACCGTGTGGTTTCATACTTGAGAAAATAATGTGAAACATCTTCATATGTTTGCGATGATCTTCATTTCCAATCCATGATAGGTAAGAAGTTGATGGATGAAACTGGACTTCATTTTCAATCCCCCTTCAAGAGGGGGATATTGGATGCCTATAGGTGTTTGTGTCAGATCGGTTTCCATTATTTGCCTCAAGATGCTCTCAAGATTAGGATTTTGTTCTATTTGGACTTGGTTTCTAAGGATTAGCGCTTCAAGATTTATAAGATGTGTTTCGATAGTATTAGAAATGGGTCGAAAATAACAAGGGGTGTTTCGGGAATCTCTTATCGAGTATATGGGCTGACTTCGGTTTCAATATACATACCAATTGAAAAATCGGATTGGGTTCACAACACCATGGTGGTTTCAGAAGTTTGATTGTAACATACCCTTGTTTCTTTTCTCAATAATCTTGATTCTTTCTCAATCTCGAGATTGAACTCCAAGGTACATGTATGAAGAGATTTGTGCATAAAAAATAAACTAATTAACAAATAATCAGTCACTGACAACGGTGCCAATTTTTGGTGGTTGTCGATGTCAACAAATAAATAATCCTAATTCTCTAACATATAAGCAATATATAATGGTAAAATGATCGTATCAATGGAGACTGACTTGATATGTAAATCAATATATATTCATAAAAGTAGCTTTGAAATAACATAAAATGAAATTAGAGGTTTGGTTGATTGTTTATCTTAATCTTAAGCAAGAAAAGTAATTTGTAAATGTGAGTGCAACTAGTTGATTTGTCATAATCACAAAGACCAACTAGTTGATTTGTCATCAATGTTATATGGTGCAATGTTTTTAATTTAGTCTAACTTAGTTATATCAATTTAAAAGATTGAAACACTTAGACCCTTCATAAATTGTATGGACGTTAGATAAGCTATTAGCAAACCGTTTTAATCAAGGTCACAAATCAAATAAGTATTTGGTTCTTGTAAATTGATAAACATTATGATTTAAGAACCACCAAATCCAAAGAGAGTCAATACGTTTACACTTCTGCTTTTGAACACAATCATATGTTTTGAAAATGAGATGTAAACTTCCTCCAAAGTCATTTCTTAATTTACATAAAGCGCTTGATCAGGTATCAGATTAATTTTACGTTTACACTTCTGCTTTTGAACACAATCATATGCTTTTGAACACATGATTGTGTTCAAACTCATGCCCAAGAACACAAGAACAATTTAGAAGTTCAAACAAGGATTACTATAAAGCGCTTTGATCAGGTATTGGATTAATCTCCTTGTAAATAAATTAAATAAATAAGAAGGGCTGAGATGCGAAGATAACGATGCTATCATGAAGGATAACGGCGCTATCTTGAGCGGGGTTGTGGCCATGCACGTGCTGTAGATAGCGGTGCTATATGTATGATAGTGGCGCTATCTGCCGCAAACAGATAAGAAAACCCCTAATTATGTTTTGGGCCATATAAATTCATAAAACCATAGGGGAGGACGTCATTTATCACCTCCAACCTCTGAAAAACCCTTAGAACTCTCCCTTAAGCCATTTTTGGTGTTTTTGCTTCATTAGTAAGCTTTTGGAGGTTTTTGGAGGAAGAAGAAGACAAGAAGGTGTTAGAGAAGACCACACTAATGAGAGATCTACTTGTTTTGTGCATATGGACCTCTGTAAGTGTCTACAACTCTTGTTCCTTTAAGTTTCTTTGCTTGAAATGAGTTTACAGAGTCATTTGGTGACTTTAGAGGCAATGATGGTTCGCTTTATGAAATGGGAAGGGATTTGGGGGCTAGAGGATGGATACTTTATCCACTTAGCTTTTGAATCCTAGTAGAATCCTAACCTAGCCTTGGAAATCCTTGTTTGGGAAGAGTTGAGCTTAGTCATTATCATTTGTATCTAGATATTGATCATGAGCTTACATGGTGTTAAAGTTTACATTTTTATAGGTCCAGAGGATGTTTAAGAGAGCTCTACAAGGTTACAGACCTTAGCTTAGCGTACTAAGAATTTTTATAGAGGATGATGGCAAGGCGTGATGAGTACACATGTAACACCTCAATCTCACACAAATTTTTTTCCAAGACTATAAAATACAAAATATTTAGTTATACACACGGGGTATTACTCTTCTGTATCATTACCACAATTCAAGCAGCACATACTTTGCATAACGAAAGCTACCGTCCCACACTCGACTATTCTAATTCCTTGTTTGATTACCTGAGTACATAGCATTTTAAAAACATACGTAAGACATACGTCTCGTGAGTAATATGGGTTTTAGACCCAAAACAGTTCTCCATATTTTAAACATTTCCAAATTTTCATATTATTTAACTTCCTATGAGCGCACCCATAGGTTTCCTTTTCATTTGTGAGCACATTCCTACGAGCGCACCTGTAGGTTTTATACGAGACGCACCCGTATAACTACTTCCTCAATAACATGAAACGGATTCATCTACCAAGGTAATTAGACAACTACTTCGCGATGGGAGGTACCATCCCAGTAGTGTCTTTTGACCACCCCTACCGCAGCAGGCCGTGATCTTTATCCGGATACTTCTTCAACTCATCACAGGGCTCAATCACTTTATTACTTCCTTGTATTTCTCATTTATCTTTTATATACCTTATACTTACTATTTCATAGTATCATTTCCAATTTCACAAAATCATTTCCAGTTCCATAAAACCATTTTCATTTTCATTAAATCATTTCAATTTCCATAAAACCATTTGACTCCCAAAACATTGTATATAAAATTCATTTCTTTGTATAAAACCCATTTTGCTATGTACTCAAAAATCCACACATTACTCACCTTGGCTAGTTAGAGAAGTCTAACTATAATTACACCCTTCCTTGTCCCTTCCATTCATTGCCCTTTTACTTCTTAAGTACCTAAGAAGTTTATTCACACTTTATTAATAACATGTTATACTTTATCGTTCATGTTAACCGACTCTATAACTCCTTAGAGTCCTTATTATACCAATATGGGTCATAACAGGTCTATAACTTTTAAATGACCCACTTTAAATAAACCGTATATTATGCGTATTTTACTACAGTACCCTCGGGAGGTCGTATTTTTATTCCGACAATTTTCCATGAAGTTTTGGACCATAAGGGACCTATGTTCAAAATTTGAGATCAAATAGACAAGTTTTGAACCAAATCTCAAAATCATGTTGTACTTGGCAGGAGACTCAATGCATTTCTGAACCGCCGCCTCGCGTCGCGACGGAGACCCTGGTCGCATCGCGATTGCTGCTGGTACAGACCAGTCAGTTAGATTTTTATGCTACAAATTCCCATTTTCTCATATTAAGTCCTTAATACACGACTTAATCACTAGGGTTTGTTCCAAGACCAAAACCATTCATTTACTTCAGGTTTTTAACCATAGAAATCATAAATTTCAATTATTTTCCAAACATTTCGTTTTTGCATTTTTGATTCAAAAACCGAAATTATCCAATATTAAGCACTTTTACTGATTTATTTCAACAATTACCACATATGGAACTTATCAAAACTCCTTAGAATCAATTTGATCATGTAAACTTGAATTCTAAGGTTCTTGAACAAAATTCCAATTTTTCAACAATAGCAACATACTTTGGTGATTTTAAGATATGTTCTTAATACACAACTTAATTGATTTAGAATCATTCCATGACTAAAACCTTCAGTTTACATCAGGTTTTAACTCAATGGAATCACTGATTCCCTTCCTTTATCAAAAATTTCAGTTTTTACATTTTTACCCCAAAACCTTAGTTTCAATTCAATTAACGATTACTAGTCTCTTTTATCTATTTCAGCATATTATACTCATTAAAACCCTTTTAAATCAACTTGGTCATATAAACCCGTGATTTAGGGTTCTTGAGCCAAAAACCCAATTTTTACCAATTTCAACTAACCCTTTGATTTACAATCGTTTTCTTAATACTTAGAACATGTTTGATGTTAGAAATTATTTAAACCACTTGGACCTTAACCAGAATTTCAGTTTTCAGTTTCATCCCGTGAAGAACACATAAAAAACTAGGTTAGGAGCTTGATTACTAACCTTGGTTTAGCTTGAAAATCTTAAATTCTTAGCAAAATATTGCAATCTCCGCTTCTTTCTTCGTGAATTAAAGAACCAGTGTTCCCTCGTGGCTCTCTCTCACTCTCTAGAACTCTCCAACATCTTCTGTAAATTATGAGAAGATATTTTCTATATTTATAGTTCCATATTTTCAATTCTACCCCTCAAGTCTTGCTTCTTGCATTATGACACAAAAATCCAGATTTTATTACACAAAGTTCATTTTCTTACATATTTGCCCCACATCATAAAAATTATTTTACACTTTGGTCTATAATGCGACAAAAGACCATTTTACCCCTTTTTGTACAAAATTCCATTATTTCCCAAAATGACACAAAAATTCATTTTTATAACATTATAAGTTTTGTTTTCTTTCATTTTGACCCCAACATTATATTTTCTTTACATTTAAGTCATTTGCGTGCCAAATGGCCATTTTTCCCTTTTTACCAATTTTTTACTATTACACCCTTGTTCAACCCAACTTTTACATATGTTTATTTTATGACTCTTACCGAAATTTTAGGGTTCTTACAACACACATGCACCGCTTCTCATTGGGTTTATGTTTAAGTTGACATTATTTTTTTCTTTTGACTTCCTTTAAATATTTGAGTTGTGTTGACATTATATGCTTTTGGATGAATTGAGTAATGTTTATGTTTTGAAAGATTTAAATAAAATGATGTATTATTATTATTTTTTTCTAAAACTTTTAATTTGTCATAAAAACTGGGACATTATATATGTAGAAAAGGATTTATACCTAAAAGCAAATAAAAGAAGAGAACCGACATCAATACTTACTAAATTTTAGTGTTGTTGATACAAAATAGAATTACTAAGTGCAAAGGTTCTTGGATCTACCAACCATATGGTTTGCTTTTAGACACTTGGCGATTCTTGATTGTTTAAAATTCAAATTAGGTTTCAGGAGAAAGAGAATAATAGAAATTTGAGAGAAAATATTTTATGAAATAAGATTAATTATATGGTAAAGACTACAAAATAATAACAATATATGTTTCTTATTGGAACTTTGCAACTCTACTATTCCCTTATGGTCATAACATCCACAATCCTGACATATCTCAAAACTTAATAAAAAGTAATATTTGATTATGGAAACCATATTGATAATAAGCCATTTAAGTTTTTTTTAACAAAAAACAAGTAAAAGTTAATCGTTTCCTTGCTTTGCAGAATGTTTCTTATTAACAAAATCCAACTTCAAGGTTTGTAATTGCTATAAAAAGTTGACATAAGCATGACATAAGTTGAATTTGAGAAAAGCTTGAACGCATATTATACTAGTTCCTCCATCGTTGAAAAGCTTTAATATTAGATACTAAAAATATGCACTTCACCATTTCAAAGTTGATTTCATTAAGACATTCCTCCATCAATCAAGTGTTTTTTCAAAACTCTTAGAAAATTATCTAAAATAAAAATAATACAAAAGTATGGCCAAAACAAAGAAAAAAAATACATATTTATGTTGGTCCTTTAGGGTTAGAAAAAAACACTAAATGATAATTAATTGAGAAATTAGCCATGATATTCCTCACCTTTAATGAAAAATTAATCAATGAAATAAAGCACCAATATTTGTTTTTCTACATATCTAAATCAAAACTAAAAGAATTAAGCAAAAAGGTGGTTGTCTTAATCATTGATTCCGGTAAAGGAAAATATCAATCAATAAGAAATCCAATAAATATTAAATTATAGCCTCTCCCAACCTAAATGTCACATATGACGCAAATGTGAACCACGACTATTACCATCATAAAATGCCTCATGAACCTACACTCATGGTTTATTGTCGAACAAAAAGACCAAAGGCGTTTAGAGTTTCCTATATCTATTTGAATCTCTTAACGAGGTTAAGAGAGAGGACAAATTACAGTTTGGGGAAAGAATACAGAGAAGTTAAAATCCCAAAACTAAAATATCCTTACCTTTTCAGGTAAACCCTAAAATTAGCCCACTTCGCCTAGAATTGAATGTTGAAGAGCATTATTATACATCAAATATTAACATTAGTTAGAACATTGGATAGGGGGGGGGGGGATGTCACACCCTCAAACCGTAATGGCGGAATAGTTCAAGGGTGGATGACTTCATGAACAATATCATAACAAAGTTGCACAATAGTGAAAACCAAGCAAACAACCATCATTACATAATTGCAAATGTTACATAGTTTAACTGTTGTATGTTTCAAATACAATTATAATGATATCAAAAGTAGGCAAAATCGACGCCGTAACGTCTCTTCTTGTAACGCTTGATTTACCTTATCAGTTTCCTGAGAATACAAGTAGTTGAAAAAGTGTCAACAATTAAGTTGGTGAGTTCATAAGATTTTTGTATAGAAATGTCCTTTGTTTGTAAACGATAGTGTTGAAAACCAAGAAAATCCAATATTTTCTTATAAAATGTTCCAAGTCTTTAAATCCCAAAGACTAAAATGTAATGTGTAAACTGTAGTGTACTTTCTTTGAAATGTGTGTATCCACGTAAACAATTTATAAAAATATTAAGTTGATTATTTTCCCATGTGAGATACCATATAACCATACTGTGACTAGTTGGCCTGCTGCGACGTTCTTCAGGCGTCGGAACTGTTAGACATTTGGACACCTCAGACCTGCCGGTCAAGCTGTAGCTAGCAGCTCAGGTGCGGGGTTGTCAATCCCGTATAGATCTATACTCAAATATCACGCTCTCTTACCGAGACTCTGGTTATATAAAAATGTTCAGGACTTATAGTAGGTACTTATAAAAGCACTTTGAAGATTCATCTCACAAAAATGTATGTATTCCAATCAACTTGTTTACGTACGATTTGTATATAAAAACTCTTGTAATCGTCCATTATCATTTTTCCCATGATAATATAGTATAGTAAAATAATTATATATTTTTATATAATTATTTTTGTCATGTATGAATGTCATAGTAACCTTTTGTTCAGAAACTATTCCAATAATAGTCTATTTTTAGTAGTTGCGTCGTAATAACCTTATTTTTGTGAATACTAGCGAAATAACTTGTTCAAAGATTATAAATGTTATCTTTTGAGATATTTCACACAAAAATAATATGATATTTTGATTATAGCCATTTTTTGCTAGAAAATAGTGCCTTTATTTATAAAAACGTAGTTTTTACTAGTTTTCGTTTTTATAACGTTTTTATCCAAGATCTAGTGTTTTTGTACACTTTATTTGTAGTTTAGTGACTTTTACACAACTTAATATGTCAAAGTGTTCATAATACATGGATCTACTCATATTTCATGTCAAAATCATATTTATAACATTTTTGTTCAAGATCTAACATTTTTACACACTTTAATTATAGTCTAGTAACTTTTATACAAGCATATCATGTATCATAGCGAATATCTTACAAAGATCTATCCATATATCATATCAAAGGTATTATTTTCCAAATACTAACTTATAAACTTGTGAAATCAACATATATATCATTTAAACATATATAAACTTGAATAAACAACATATATAGTTAAAGAACTTGTATTCTCCCCCAAAAAGGTTTGAAAAGATGAAAATGTGGGGTATGAACTCACCTTGGGTGTGGATCTTAGGATTTCTTGGAAGAAGGTTGAAGATTGTGGTTCTAAGACCCGGAGGACCCTTGGACAAAGCTATTATCCAATGGATTTCCGTGAGTATGTGTGTATAAAAGAGTATATGAAGGTATTTAGAACTTAAATCACTAGATGATCATAACTTACCAAGGATACTTGCAAGATCTTTGAAGATGATGAAGTTTGGAGCTTAAAGACCCTTGGACAAATCTAATATCCAATGGATATGGATGGATGTTAGTGTGTGTAAAAGGTGTAAACTTGTGTTATGTTGTTTAAAATCAAAAGATATGTGAAGCTTACCTCTTAACCTTGTGAAATAAGCTTGAAAATGGAGTTTGAAGATGAAGATGGTGAAGATGAGGGTGAGCCGTGAGCAAGAGGAGAGGAGAGGAAAAGAGGTGGTGAAATGTTGTTAGTTTCAAATGAAAGGGATAGTTGGTTCTTGGAAGTACTATAAGCCTTATTCTTTTCCAATTATAAAAATCATAGCCTTTTAAGGCCTATCATTATAATATTAGAAAGAAGATATTGATGTGTTGGCTTGTCCCCCATGGGGCAGCCGATTTTGGGAAGGGGGGTGGGGTGGGGTGGTGTGGTTTTTATAAAAATAGCAATGTAGTTATAAAAATGTGTAGTTTTTATAAAATAGTAAGACGTTTTAGTGAATTTTTGTGCGTTTTTGACGAAACGAAGTTCTAAATAATTATTTTGTATAAAAACATTGCCAAACATTTATTTTGATTGAATCATAACTCGTTGGGTGCCGGAATACGCGTTTAAGCGCGGTATTCTTCCGTTTTCGCGATTTTCGGCATTTTACCGGAAAATGCATTTAGCTTTGGAATTAAATACTAGATACTATTACGTTACTTATCATATGAATTTTTATTTCATATTTGGTGTTTAAGGCACCTCATTTTGTATTTTGAGTCCAAACCCTGTGTACATTTATCCGTACACAGCGGTTTAATCGTTATAACTTTCACATACGAACTCCGTTTTCGACGTTCTACATATCCACAGTTTCGTATTTACGAGTGGATCGTTTTATGAATATTATTATTCTCAAAATAATAATTGTACGATTATCGAATTTCTACGCTACAGTAGTCTGCTGTCCGTATTTTCGATTTTTAACCGATAATTGTTTTGATCTAGCATACGTAATACTATAATATTAATAATCCAACGCAAAAGTTAGGGGAAATAACTTTTCAACATATAGATTAACATACGCGTCGTTTGATTACAGTTGACTTTTGTTGACCAAAATTTACAATTGTCACATCATCTACCCGTTAGAGAGAATTTCGTCCCGAAATTTAACTCTTGAGTGGGTTCTCAAGGGTTTGGGAAGAGATGTGGATACTTTTGCTTCATCTGGTCTTCGCGCTCCCAAGTAAATTCTGGTCCGCGCTTGGCATTCCAACGGACCTTAACTATCGGAATGCGGCTTTGTTTCGTCTTCTTGATTTCTCTGTCCATGATCTCTACGGGTTCTTCCACAAAAAGAAGGTTCTCGTTCACCTCGATCTCGTCGAGCGGAATGACAAGAGTTTCATCGGACAGGCATTTCTTTAAGTTGGATACGTGAAAGGTGGGATGGACATTGCTGAGCTCCTGCGGTAATCGAAGTCTGTAGGCTACTGGGCCGATCCTAGCGAGGATCTCAAAGGGCCCAATGTATCTGGGGTTCAGCTTCCCACGCTTTCCAAAGCGTATCATTCCCTTCCATGGAGAGACCTTCAACAACACCCGGTCACCAACCTGGAATTCCAAAGGCTTGCGTCGCTTGTCTGCGTAGCTCTTTTGTCGGTCACGAGATGCTTTCAATCGTTCACGGATCTGAACGATTTTCTCAGTTGTCTCTCGTATGATTTCCGGACCGGTGAGAGCGCTGTTAGGTGTTTGGCCTCTGGCTAGTTGAGTATTACCCACTTCGGCCCAGCACAGAGGGGATCTACACTTGCGTCCGTATAGAGCTTCAAATGGAGCAGCTTTGATGCTAGTGTGGTAGCTGTTGTTGTATGAGAATTCAATGAGCGGTAAGTGGGTGTCCCACGCCTTACTGAAGTCTATCACACAGGCTCTCAACATATCTTCCAGCGTTTGGATGGTCCTTTCACTTTGGCCATCCGTCTGCGGATGGTAAGCTGTGCTCATGTCAAGCCTGGTTCCCATAGCCTTTTGTAATGATTGCCAAAAGTTTGAAGTGAACCGGCTATCTCTATCCGAGATGATTGATCTCGGCGCACCGTGCAATTTTACAATTTCTTTGACGTAAAGTCTTGCTAGCTTATCCGTCCTATCACTCTCCTTGATTGGCAGGAAGTGAGCGGACTTGGTTAGCCTATCGACGATTACCCATATAGTATCTAACCCACCGGTTGTCTTTGGTAATTTGGTTATGAAGTCCATTGTTATCCGCTCCCACTTCCACTCGGATATTGGTGGTTGAACTAGCAAACCCGAGGGCTTTTGGTATTCTACTTTAACTTTGGCGCAAGTCAGGCACTTGCCCACGTAAGTAGCGATTTCTGCCTTCATGTTTGGCCACCAATACAGTTTCTTGAGGTCCTGGTACATTTTGTCGGATCCGGGATGAACGGAGTATCTAGTCTTGTGAGCTTCATTCATGATAATGTCTCTGTATCCGCCGAATCTCGGTGTCCAGATTCGGTTCATGAGGTAACGAGCTCCGTCATCCTTAATTTCAAGGTTTTTATCCATCCCTCGCAAGGCTTCATTTGCGACGTTCTCAGGTTTTAAGGCTTCTAGCTGCGCCTCTTTAATCTGAGTGGGTAACTGGGAATGGATCGTCATTGTTAATGATTTCACTCGGCGGCCCGAGTATTCTTTTCGACTGAGGGCATCAGCTACTACGTTGGCCTTCCCTGGGTGATAACGAATTTCGCATTCGTAGTCACTTAGTAGCTCCATCCAACGTCGTTGCCTCATATTGAGTTCTTTTTGGTTGAGGATATGCTGGAGACTCTTATGGTCGGTGTATACCGTACATTCCGTGCCGTACAGGTAGTGTCTCCAGATTTTCAATGCGAACACTACTGCTCCCAACTCGAGGTCATGTGTAGTGTAGTTGACCTCGTGAGTTTTAAGCTGCCTCGAAGCGTAAGCAATGACCTTTCCTCTCTGCATGAGTACACAACCCAGACCCTGGTTCGATGCGTCGCAATAGACCACAAAGTCTTCTGTTCCTTCTGAAAGGGACAGAATAGGAGCGCTGCATAAAGCTTTCTTTAGGGTCTGGAAGGCGGCGTCTTGGTTATCTCCCCACTTGAATGTCACACCCTTCTGTGTCAGGGTGGTAAGTGGCTTTGCAATTTTGGAGAAATTCTGTATGAATCTTCGATAATAGCCAGCAAGGCCCAAAAACTGACGGATTTCTGTCGGAGTTCTTGGCGCTTTCCAGCTTTCGATGGCTTTGATTTTGGAGGGATCCACATGTATCCCTTCCTTGCTGACTACGTGGCCTAGAAAGTCCACTTTTCGAAGCCAGAATTCGCATTTCGAAAATTTCGCATACAGCTTCTCTGCTCTTAACGTCTCCAAAACTTGTCGTAAGTGTTGGCTATGTTCCTCCTTGCTTCGTGAATAAATAAGTATGTCGTCGATGAATACTATCACGAATTTATCCAGGTAAGGTCGGCATACTCGGTTCATCAGATCCATGAACACTGCGGGCGCATTGGTCAATCCGAAGGGCATCACAACGAATTCATAAGGGCCGTAGCGAGTTCTGAATGCCGTTTTAGGAACATCTTCTTCTTGAACCTTGAGTTGGTGATATCCCGACCTCAGATCGATTTTTGAGAAGTAACTCGCTCCTTGGAGTTGGTCGAACAGGTCGTCAATTCGGGGTAGCGGGTATCGATTTTTGATAGTGAGCTTGTTCAACTCCCGATAGTCGATGCACATACGGAATGATCCATCCTTCTTCTTCACGAACAAGACCGGCGCTCCCCAAGGTGAGAAGCTCGGCCTGATGAACCCTTTACTTAGCAGTTCGTTTAGTTGGCTGGATAATTCTTGCATTTCTGCCGGGGCTAACCGATATGGTGCTTTTGCTACTGGAGTGGCTCATGGGATCAAATCGATTCTGAACTCGACTTGTCGTGCGGGTGGTACTCCTGGAAGGTCTTCTGGGAATACGTCGGGAAAGTTGCAGACTTCGGGGATTTCTTTGATGTTCTTTACTTCTTTCTTTTCGTCAACAACGTGGGCTAGGAAGGCATGGTATCTTTTCTGTAGGTATTTTCGGGCTTTGATGCATGACACGATTCGGAGGCTGGTACTGGGTTTATCACCGTAGACAACAATGGTCTTGTCATTCGGCAGATGAAGTCGGATTCCTCGTTCGTAACACATGATGTCGGCATGATGGGGAATTAGCCAATCCATACCAACGATCACGTCAAAACTTCCTATTTTAACAGGCATTAAGTCGATTTGAAAGGAGTGATCGTCCAGAGTAAGTGTACAGCCTACGTATATGTTGTTTGTGCTTTCTGTTTTGCCATTAGCCATTTCTACTGTAAATGTTTCGTTGAGTGGTTGAGGTTTTTGTTTTAGTAAATATTTAAACTCGTGGCTTACGAAACTCCTCTCCGCACCGCTATCGAATAGTATACAAGCATATGAATTATTGACGAGGAACGTACCGGTAACCACGGTAGGATCCTCCACCGCTTCCGTGCGTCCCATAGCTAGGACTCTTCCATTTCTCCCCACATTCTTGGCCTTCGGGCAATCACGCTTAAAATGCCCTGTCTCACCACAACCATAACAGGCTTGACTCACCCCGACATTAGTGGCTTGAGGGGTTTTTGGGGTTGGCGTCCTGCAGAATCGGGCAGTGTGGCCCTTCTTGTTACAGTTCAAGCAGTGCATTTCTCTACAGGGTCCGGTATGGTGGAAGTTGCACTTGTTACACTTGGGTAGCGTTCCAATGTATTGCTTGGTGGTAGTTGGGGCGTTCGGGACAGTGGCTGCACGAACTGCCACAATCTGTTGTCTTTTCGCACCGTCTTGATTTGGTTGGTTTCTCCCCCTGTTCCAGGGTTTCCTCTTGTTATCCCTTTCTCTTGGTTGCTCGGTCCTTTGGGTCATGGTTCCCTGGCGCACCCCGTGGTCGACCAATCGTTGGGCCAATCGTTTGGCGCTGTCAAAAGTGGCTGGAATTGCGGCTTCTACATTCCCTTGGATCTGGGGTGATAGTCCCCAAATGTAGCGTTCCACTTTTACAGATTCCGGTGTGACCATAGTAGGGCAAAGGGTTGCCAAATCGTTAAATCGGTTCGTGTAGGAGGTCAGATCTGAACCTTTCATGGTAAGGTTCCACAGCTCTTGTTCTAGCTTTTGGATCTCCCCCCTGGGACAGTACTATTTCATCAGCATGGTCTTTAGTTCTTCCCAACTCATCGAGTTGGCCACGGGAAGTGTCAGAGTCTTAACATGGCCCTTCCACCAGGACATGGCCGTCTCGGCAAAGGTACAAGCGGCGTATTTGACTTTAAATTCCTCGGGACAGGCGGAGATGTCAAAGATTGATTCTGTTTTCTCAATCCATCTCGTGAGAGCAAGGACACCACCGGTACCGTGGAAAGTTACTGGTTTGCAATTCGCGAAGTCCTTGTAAGAACATACTCGCGATTGGTTTGATATTTCTCCATTTGTGGAGTCGTTGGTACCATTTCTGCTCCCGTTTCCATTCGTCCCATTCGGGTTTATCTGAGCGATAGCAGCTGCTACCGCAGCAGTAACAGCTGCTTGGAAAGTTGCTGAGTCCATCATGGGTGGCTCTGGAGTTGTGATCGGTGCTCGCCTAGCGTTTCTTCTACGGGGTGGCATATTTCTGCCACAAGGATTCAAGGTTTGACGTTGGTTAGTTTCTGTAAGGACTATTACAAGTATGTTGTCGTTAGGACATGACGACTATATTTTAAGTTTCTCTTTGTCTTTTTCTTTTCGTAGATTGTAATCATAAGCTAGTATCAAACATACATATCAAATATTTGTACAACGCTTTATAAATAAACCACATCATCATATTAATAATAATTTGTAGCGTTACATGATTTTTAAGATGGAAAATTTGACCTTCGCAGAGGTCTACAATGTAAAAATAAACGGGCGGCGTAACGACCCACAAAGAGTGTAATCACTTAATTGTAGGGTCGCGCCTACATACAAAGCGAGTAGCGTATAGTGCCTACTCGTAAGGTCCTAGTCTATAACAAAATTTGAGTAGTATAAGCACTACTCAAGACGAACTGGATCCCCCAGCTCTGCGCAGTGCGTCCACTTGCGCCCTGAGCTCAGCAGCTTCGCGCTCGGCCTGTTCGGCCCTCCGTTCTATCTCGCGAATCATCTCCTCGGAATCGGATACTCGAAGGATAGCCTCGCGCCACATCCCCAACGCTGCCTGTACGTCCTCCTCGAGGGGGTCGATTCGTCTGGAGGTGTGATCGTGGGCCTCGTCTAAACGCCTGAGGCGTGCTGCGGCGGCCTCGGCGGTGGCCCCCACGTCCATAATCTGACTGGAGGTCGCCCGGATCTGCTCATCGTGGCTAATGATGCATCCGACCATAACCGGTAACGCTCGGTCCGCGGATGTCCCATTCCCGATGTCAAAACTCATGCCATATGGGGTGACTAGGCCCTGATCGTGGCTCCAAAGACGTATGCGTTCCGCCCACTCCGGAGTCCTACCCTGCAATGGTTCTCTAATAAGTAAGGGACGATGAATGGGGAGTACCCTCTTCCGAGGAGTACGCCTCCAAAGTTGGCCTCCTGGATGGCGGTATACCTGGAAGCCTGGTGGTGCGTTGTGCTCGCGCACTGGGAACCGCGGGTCATAGACTTCGGACTCTGCCTCCGAGTCCTCTTCTTCCATCTCTTCGTCCTCTTCAAAGTCCACTTCGATATTCTCCTCCGGATCCTCCTCAATTTCCTCTTCCGGGTCCTCTTCAAAGTCTTCTTCTGGTTCCTCGTTGAGCCACCCGTTATCTCCCTCGTCGGGGAAATGGGGATCTCCTGGTAAGTGAAAACCCGCCATGGTGTCTGTACGAGGGGTGGGGTATAAGAAGTATATATAAGGGGATTCTTAAATACACACACATATATATAACTAAGTAATGTACACAAAATACTCATATAGTATTTTAACTTCATGTTTAGTTCTATAGTGTCATAAAATACTCCTATAGTATTTTAAATTTTTATGTTTAGTCCCTTTGGCTACTGGTAAGTGTTCGGACTCGTTGTTCACCACGACCATTCCTAAGTATACGTTAATCATATCTTGGATCAATACAGTTGATCAGGCTCTATTTATCCAAGACATCATTACCAAACACTTAGGCCTATCCGTAGCGTTCAACTCATCTTACCACTTTTGTATGTTTTCGTTATGATATCGTTCTGGTATGTATGTATGTACTTATACTTTTATAAAAATTATCGTTGTAATTTTAAAAGTATACTCGTACGAAAATGTATTCGAGAGTTTTAGTCCCATTGTATTTATAGTTGTATATCTTTAAATGGATTGATATACTTAGTTCACTATAAACAATGCTCTGATACCAATCTGTCACACCCTCAAACCGTAATGGCGGAATAGTTCAAGGGTGGATGACTTCATGAACAATATCATAACAAAGTTGCACAATAGTGAAAACCAAGCAAACAACCATCATTACATAATTGCAAATGTTACATAGTTTAACTGTTGTATGTTTCAAATACAATTATAATGATATCAAAAGTAGGCAAAATCGACGCCGTAACGTCTCTTCTTGTAACGCTTGATTTACCTTATCAGTTTCCTGAGAATACAAGTAGTTGAAAAAGTGTCAACAATTAAGTTGGTGAGTTCATAAGATTTTTGTATAGAAATGTCCTTTGTTTGTAAACGATAGTGTTGAAAACCAAGAAAATCCAATATTTTCTTATAAAATGTTCCAAGTCTTTAAATCCCAAAGACTAAAATGTAATGTGTAAACTGTAGTGTACTTTCTTTGAAATGTGTGTATCCACGTAAACAATTTATAAAAATATTAAGTTGATTATTTTCCCATGTGAGATACCATATAACCATACTGTGACTAGTTGGCCTGCTGCGACGTTCTTCAGGCGTCGGAACTGTTAGACATTTGGACACCTCAGACCTGCCGGTCAAGCTGTAGCTAGCAGCTCAGGTGCGGGGTTGTCAATCCCGTATAGATCTATACTCAAATATCACGCTCTCTTACCGAGACTCTGGTTATATAAAAATGTTCAGGACTTATAGTAGGTACTTATAAAAGCACTTTGAAGATTCATCTCACAAAAATGTATGTATTCCAATCAACTTGTTTACGTACGATTTGTATATAAAAACTCTTGTAATCGTCCATTATCATTTTTCCCATGATAATATAGTATAGTAAAATAATTATATATTTTTATATAATTATTTTTGTCATGTATGAATGTCATAGTAACCTTTTGTTCAGAAACTATTCCAATAATAGTCTATTTTTAGTAGTTGCGTCGTAATAACCTTATTTTTGTGAATAATAGCGAAATAACTTGTTCAAAGATTATAAATGTTATCTTTTGAGATATTTCACACAAAAATAATATGATATTTTGATTATAGCCATTTTTTGCTAGAAAATAGTGCCTTTATTTATAAAAACGTAGTTTTTACTAGTTTTCGTTTTTATAACGTTTTTATCCAAGATCTAGTGTTTTTGTACACTTTATTTGTAGTTTAGTGACTTTTACACAACTTAATATGTCAAAGTGTTCATAATACATGGATCTACTCATATTTCATGTCAAAATCATATTTATAACATTTTTGTTCAAGATCTAACATTTTTACACACTTTAATTATAGTCTAGTAACTTTTATACAAGCATATCATGTATCATAGCGAATATCTTACAAAGATCTATCCATATATCATATCAAAGGTATTATTGTCCAAATACTAACTTATAAACTTGTGAAATCAACATATATATCATTTAAACATATATAAACTTGAATAAACAACATATATAGTTAAAGAACTTGTATTCTCCCCCAAAAAGGTTTGAAAAGATGAAAATGTGGGGTATGAACTCACCTTGGGTGTGGATCTTAGGATTTCTTGGAAGAAGGTTGAAGATTGTGGTTCTAAGACCCGGAGGACCCTTGGACAAAGCTATTATCCAATGGATTTCCGTGAGTATGTGTGTATAAAAGAGTATATGAAGGTATTTAGAACTTAAATCACTAGATGATCATAACTTACCAAGGATACTTGCAAGATCTTTGAAGATGATGAAGTTTGGAGCTTAAAGACCCTTGGACAAATCTAATATCCAATGGATATGGATGGATGTTAGTGTGTGTAAAAGGTGTAAACTTGTGTTATGTTGTTTAAAATCAAAAGATATGTGAAGCTTACCTCTTAACCTTGTGAAATAAGCTTGAAAATGGAGTTTGAAGATGAAGATGGTGAAGATGAGGGTGAGCCGTGAGCAAGAGGAGAGGAGAGAAAAAGAGGTGGTGAAATGTTGTTAGTTTCAAATGAAAGGGATAGTTGGTTCTTGGAAGTATAAGCCTTATTCTTTTCCAATTATAAAAATCATAGCCTTTTAAGGCCTATCATTATAATATTAGAAAGAAGATATTGATGTGTTGGCTTGTCCCCCATGGGGCAGCCGATTTTGGGAAGGGGGGTGGGGTGGGGTGGTGTGGTTTTTATAAAAATAGCAATGTAGTTATAAAAATGTGTAGTTTTTATAAAATAGTAAGACGTTTTAGTGAATTTTTGTGCGTTTTTGACGAAACGAAGTTCTAAATAATTATTTTGTATAAAAACATTGCCAAACATTTATTTTGATTGAATCATAACTCGTTGGGTGCCGGAATACGCGTTTAAGCGCGGTATTCTTCCGTTTTCGCGATTTTCGGCATTTTACCGGAAAATGCATTTAGCTTTGGAATTAAATACTAGATACTATTACGTTACTTATCATATGAATTTTTATTTCATATTTGGTGTTTAAGGCACCTCATTTTGTATTTTGAGTCCAAACCCTGTGTACATTTATCCGTACACAGCGGTTTAATCGTTATAACTTTCACATACGAACTCCGTTTTCGACGTTCTACATATCCACAGTTTCGTATTTACGAGTGGATCGTTTTATGAATATTATTATTCTCAAAATAATAATTGTACGATTATCGAATTTCTACGCTACAGTAGTCTGCTGTCCGTATTTTCGATTTTTAACCGATAATTGTTTTGATCTAGCATACGTAATACTATAATATTAATAATCCAACGCAAAAGTTAGGGAAAATAACTTTTCAACATATAGATTAACATACGCGTCGTTTGATTACAGTTGACTTTTGTTGACCAAAATTTACAATTGTCACATCATCTACCCGTTAGAGAGAATTTCGTCCCGAAATTTAACTCTTGAGTGGGTTCTCAAGGGTTTGGGAAGAGATGTGGATACTTTTGCTTCATCTGGTCTTCGCGCTCCCAAGTAAATTCTGGTCCGCGCTTGGCATTCCAACGGACCTTAACTATCGGAATGCGGCTTTGTTTCGTCTTCTTGATTTCTCTGTCCATGATCTCTACGGGTTCTTCCACAAAAAGAAGGTTCTCGTTCACCTCGATCTCGTCGAGCGGAATGACAAGAGTTTCATCGGACAGGCATTTCTTTAAGTTGGATACGTGAAAGGTGGGATGGACATTGCTGAGCTCCTGCGGTAATCGAAGTCTGTAGGCTACTGGGCCGATCCTAGCGAGGATCTCAAAGGGCCCAATGTATCTGGGGTTCAGCTTCCCACGCTTTCCAAAGCGTATCATTCCCTTCCATGGAGAGACCTTCAACAACACCCGGTCACCAACCTGGAATTCCAAAGGCTTGCGTCGCTTGTCTGCGTAGCTCTTTTGTCGGTCACGAGATGCTTTCAATCGTTCACGGATCTGAACGATTTTCTCAGTTGTCTCTCGTATGATTTCCGGACCGGTGAGAGCGCTGTTAGGTGTTTGGCCTCTGGCTAGTTGAGTATTACCCACTTCGGCCCAGCACAGAGGGGATCTACACTTGCGTCCGTATAGAGCTTCAAATGGAGCAGCTTTGATGCTAGTGTGGTAGCTGTTGTTGTATGAGAATTCAATGAGCGGTAAGTGGGTGTCCCACGCCTTACCGAAGTCTATCACACAGGCTCTCAACATATCTTCCAGCGTTTGGATGGTCCTTTCACTTTGGCCATCCGTCTGCGGATGGTAAGCTGTGCTCATGTCAAGCCTGGTTCCCATAGCCTTTTGTAATGATTGCCAAAAGTTTGAAGTGAACCGGCTATCTCTATCCGAGATGATTGATCTCGGCGCACCGTGCAATTTTACAATTTCTTTGACGTAAAGTCTTGCTAGCTTATCCGTCCTATCACTCTCCTTGATTGGCAGGAAGTGAGCGGACTTGGTTAGCCTATCGACGATTACCCATATAGTATCTAACCCACCGGTTGTCTTTGGTAATTTGGTTATGAAGTCCATTGTTATCCGCTCCCACTTCCACTCGGATATTGGTGGTTGAACTAGCAAACCCGAGGGCTTTTGGTATTCTACTTTAACTTTGGCGCAAGTCAGGCACTTGCCCACGTAAGTAGCGATTTCTGCCTTCATGTTTGGCCACCAATACAGTTTCTTGAGGTCCTGGTACATTTTGTCGGATCCGGGATGAACGGAGTATCTAGTCTTGTGAGCTTCATTCATGATAATGTCTCTGTATCCGCCGAATCTCGGTGTCCATATTCGGTTCATGAGGTAACGAGCTCCGTCATCCTTAATTTCAAGGTTTTTATCCATCCCTCGCAAGGCTTCATTTGCGACGTTCTCAGGTTTTAAGGCTTCTAGCTGCGCCTCTTTAATCTGAGTGGGTAACTGGGAATGGATCGTCATTGTTAATGATTTCACTCGGCGGCCCGAGTATTCTTTTCGACTGAGGGCATCAGCTACTACGTTGGCCTTCCCTGGGTGATAACGAATTTCGCATTCGTAGTCACTTAGTAGCTCCATCCAACGTCGTTGCCTCATATTGAGTTCTTTTTGGTTGAGGATATGCTGGAGACTCTTATGGTCGGTGTATACCGTACATTCCGTGCCGTACAGGTAGTGTCTCCAGATTTTCAATGCGAACACTACTGCTCCCAACTCGAGGTCATGTGTAGTGTAGTTGACCTCGTGAGTTTTAAGCTGCCTCGAAGCGTAAGCAATGACCTTTCCTCTCTGCATGAGTACACAACCCAGACCCTGGTTCGATGCGTCGCAATAGACCACAAAGTCTTCTGTTCCTTCTGGAAGGGACAGAATAGGAGCGCTGCATAAAGCTTTCTTTAGGGTCTGGAAGGCGGCGTCTTGGTTATCTCCCCACTTGAATGTCACACCCTTCTGTGTCAGGGTGGTAAGTGGCTTTGCAATTTTGGAGAAATTCTGTATGAATCTTCGATAATAGCCAGCAAGGCCCAAAAACTGACGGATTTCTGTCGGAGTTCTTGGCGCTTTCCAGCTTTCGATGGCTTTGATTTTGGAGGGATCCACATGTATCCCTTCCTTGCTGACTACGTGGCCTAGAAAGTCCACTTTTCGAAGCCAGAATTCGCATTTCGAAAATTTCGCATACAGCTTCTCTGCTCTTAACGTCTCCAAAACTTGTCGTAAGTGTTGGCTATGTTCCTCCTTGCTTCGTGAATAAATAAGTATGTCGTCGATGAATACTATCACGAATTTATCCAGGTAAGGTCGGCATACTCGGTTCATCAGATCCATGAACACTGCGGGCGCATTGGTCAATCCGAAGGGCATCACAACGAATTCATAAGGGCCGTAGCGAGTTCTGAATGCCGTTTTAGGAACATCTTCTTCTTGAACCTTGAGTTGGTGATATCCCGACCTCAGATCGATTTTTGAGAAGTAACTCGCTCCTTGGAGTTGGTCGAACAGGTCGTCAATTCGGGGTAGCGGGTATCGATTTTTGATAGTGAGCTTGTTCAACTCCCGATAGTCGATGCACATACGGAATGATCCATCCTTCTTCTTCACGAACAAGACCGGCGCTCCCCAAGGTGAGAAGCTCGGCCTGATGAACCCTTTACTTAGCAGTTCGTTTAGTTGGCTGGATAATTCTTGCATTTCTGCCGGGGCTAACCGATATGGTGCTTTTGCTACTGGAGTGGCTCATGGGATCAAATCGATTCTGAACTCGACTTGTCGTGCGGGTGGTACTCCTGGAAGGTCTTCTGGGAATACGTCGGGAAAGTTGCAGACTTCGGGGATTTCTTTGATGTTCTTTACTTCTTTCTTTTCGTCAACAACGTGGGCTAGGAAGGCATGGTATCTTTTCTGTAGGTATTTTCGGGCTTTGATGCATGACACGATTCGGAGGCTGGTACTGGGTTTATCACCGTAGACAACAATGGTCTTGTCATTCGGCAGATGAAGTCGGATTCCTCGTTCGTAACACATGATGTCGGCATGATGGGGAATTAGCCAATCCATACCAACGATCACGTCAAAACTTCCTATTTTAACAGGCATTAAGTCGATTTGAAAGGAGTGATCGTCCAGAGTAAGTGTACAGCCTACGTATATGTTGTTTGTGCTTTCTGTTTTGCCATTAGCCATTTCTACTGTAAATGTTTCGTTGAGTGGTTGAGGTTTTTGTTTTAGTAAATATTTAAACTCGTGGCTTACGAAACTCCTCTCCGCACCGCTATCGAATAGTATACAAGCATATGAATTATTGACGAGGAACGTACCGGTAACCACGGTAGGATCCTCCACCGCTTCCGTGCGTCCCATAGCTAGGACTCTTCCATTTCTCCCCACATTCTTGGCCTTCGGGCAATCACGCTTAAAATGCCCTGTCTCACCACAACCATAACAGGCTTGACTCACCCCGACATTAGTGGCTTGAGGGGTTTTTGGGGTTGGCGTCCTGCAGAATCGGGCAGTGTGGCCCTTCTTGTTACAGTTCAAGCAGTGCATTTCTCTACAGGGTCCGGTATGGTGGAAGTTGCACTTGTTACACTTGGGTAGCGTTCCAATGTATTGCTTGGTGGTAGTTGGGGCGTTCGGGACAGTGGCTGCACGAACTGCCACAATCTGTTGTCTTTTCGCACCGTCTTGATTTGGTTGGTTTCTCCCCCTGTTCCAGGGTTTCCTCTTGTTATCCCTTTCTCTTGGTTGCTCGGTCCTTTGGGTCATGGTTCCCTGGCGCACCCCGTGGTCGACCAATCGTTGGGCCAATCGTTTGGCGCTGTCAAAAGTGGCTGGAATTGCGGCTTCTACATTCCCTTGGATCTGGGGTGATAGTCCCCAAATGTAGCGTTCCACTTTTACAGATTCCGGTGTGACCATAGTAGGGCAAAGGGTTGCCAAATCGTTAAATCGGTTCGTGTAGGAGGTCAGATCTGAACCTTTCATGGTAAGGTTCCACAGCTCTTGTTCTAGCTTTTGGATCTCCCCCCTGGGACAGTACTATTTCATCAGCATGGTCTTTAGTTCTTCCCAACTCATCGAGTTGGCCACGGGAAGTGTCAGAGTCTTAACATGGCCCTTCCACCAGGACATGGCCGTCTCGGCAAAGGTACAAGCGGCGTATTTGACTTTAAATTCCTCGGGACAGGCGGAGATGTCAAAGATTGATTCTGTTTTCTCAATCCATCTCGTGAGAGCAAGGACACCACCGGTACCGTGGAAAGTTACTGGTTTGCAATTCGCGAAGTCCTTGTAAGAACATACTCGCGATTGGTTTGATGTTTCTCCATTTGTGGAGTCGTTGGTACCATTTCTGCTCCCGTTTCCATTCGTCCCATTCGGGTTTATCTGAGCGATAGCAGCTGCTACCGCAGCAGTAACAGCTGCTTGGAAAGTTGCTGAGTCCATCATGGGTGGCTCTGGAGTTGTGATCGGTGCTCGCCTAGCGTTTCTTCTACGGGGTGGCATATTTCTGCCACAAGGATTCAAGGTTTGACGTTGGTTAGTTTCTGTAAGGACTATTACAAGTATGTTGTCGTTAGGACATGACGACTATATTTTAAGTTTCTCTTTGTCTTTTTCTTTTCGTAGATTGTAATCATAAGCTAGTATCAAACATACATATCAAATATTTGTACAACGCTTTATAAATAAACCACATCATCATATTAATAATAATTTGTAGCGTTACATGATTTTTAAGATGGAAAATTTGACCTTCGCAGAGGTCTACAATGTAAAAATAAACGGGCGGCGTAACGACCCACAAAGAGTGTAATCACTTAATTGTAGGGTCGCGCCTACATACAAAGCGAGTAGCGTATAGTGCCTACTCGTAAGGTCCTAGTCTATAACAAAATTTGAGTAGTATAAGCACTACTCAAGACGAACTGGATCCCCCAGCTCTGCGCAGTGCGTCCACTTGCGCCCTGAGCTCAGCAGCTTCGCGCTCGGCCTGTTCGGCCCTCCGTTCTATCTCGCGAATCATCTCCTCGGAATCGGATACTCGAAGGATAGCCTCGCGCCACATCCCCAACGCTGCCTGTACGTCCTCCTCGAGGGGGTCGATTCGTCTGGAGGTGTGATCGTGGGCCTCGTCTAAACGCCTGAGGCGTGCTGCGGCGGCCTCGGCGGTGGCCCCCACGTCCATAATCTGACTGGAGGTCGCCCGGATCTGCTCATCGTGGCGACTGATGCATCCGACCATAACCGGTAACGCTCGGTCCGCGGATGTCCCATTCCCGATGTCAAAACTCATGCCATATGGGGTGACTAGGCCCTGATCGTGGCTCCAAAGACGTATGCGTTCCGCCCACTCCGGAGTCCTACCCTGCAATGGTTCTCTAATAAGTAAGGGACGATGAATGGGGAGTACCCTCTTCCGAGGAGTACGCCTCCAAAGTTGGCCTCCTGGATGGCGGTATACCTGGAAGCCTGGTGGTGCGTTGTGCTCGCGCACTGGGAACCGCGGGTCATAGACTTCGGACTCTGCCTCCGAGTCCTCTTCTTCCATCTCTTCGTCCTCTTCAAAGTCCACTTCGATATTCTCCTCCGGATCCTCCTCAATTTCCTCTTCCGGGTCCTCTTCAAAGTCTTCTTCTGGTTCCTCGTTGAGCCACCCGTTATCTCCCTCGTCGGGGAAATAGGGATCTCCTGGTAAGTGAAAACCCGCCATGGTGTCTGTACGAGGGGTGGGGTATAAGAAGTATATATAAGGGGATTCTTAAATACACACACATATATATAACTAAGTAATGTACACAAAATACTCATATAGTATTTTAACTTCATGTTTAGTTCTATAGTGTCATAAAATACTCCTATAGTATTTTAAATTTTTATGTTTAGTCCCTTTGGCTACTGGTAAGTGTTCGGACTCGTTGTTCACCACGACCATTCCTAAGTATACGTTAATCATATCTTGGATCAATACAGTTGATCAGGCTCTATTTATCCAAGACATCATTACCAAACACTTAGGCCTATCCGTAGCGTTCAACTCATCTTACCACTTTTGTATGTTTTCGTTATGATATAGTTCTGGTATGTATGTATGTACTTATACTTTTATAAAAATTATCGTTGTAATTTTAAAAGTATACTCGTACGAAAATGTATTCGAGAGTTTTAGTCCCATTGTATTTATAGTTGTATATCTTTAAATGGATTGATATACTTAGTTCACTATAAACAATGCTCTGATACCAATCTGTCACACCCTCAAACCGTAATGGCGGAATAGTTCAAGGGTGGATGACTTCATGAACAATATCATAACAAAGTTGCACAATAGTGAAAACCAAGCAAACAACCATCATTACATAATTGCAAATGTTACATAGTTTAACTGTTGTATGTTTCAAATACAATTATAATGATATCAAAAGTAGGCAAAATCGACGCCGTAACGTCTCTTCTTGTAACGCTTGATTTACCTTATCAGTTTCCTGAGAATACAAGTAGTTGAAAAAGTGTCAACAATTAAGTTGGTGAGTTCATAAGATTTTTGTATAGAAATGTCCTTTGTTTGTAAACGATAGTGTTGAAAACCAAGAAAATCCAATATTTTCTTATAAAATGTTCCAAGTCTTTAAATCCCAAAGACTAAAATGTAATGTGTAAACTGTAGTGTACTTTCTTTGAAATGTGTGTATCCACGTAAACAATTTATAAAAATATTAAGTTGATTATTTTCCCATGTGAGATACCATATAACCATACTGTGACTAGTTGGCCTGCTGCGACGTTCTTCAGGCGTCAGAACTGTTAGACATTTGGACACCTCAGACCTGCCGGTCAAGCTGTAGCTAGCAGCTCAGGTGCGGGGTTGTCAATCCCGTATAGATCTATACTCAAATATCACGCTCTCTTACCGAGACTCTGGTTATATAAAAATGTTCAGGACTTATAGTAGGTACTTATAAAAGCACTTTGAAGATTCATCTCACAAAAATGTATGTATTCCAATCAACTTGTTTACGTACGATTTGTATATAAAAACTCTTGTAATCGTCCATTATCATTTTTCCCATGATAATATAGTATAGTAAAATAATTATATATTTTTATATAATTATTTTTGTCATGTATGAATGTCATAGTAACCTTTTGTTCAGAAACTATTCCAATAATAGTCTATTTTTAGTAGTTGCGTCGTAATAACCTTATTTTTGTGAATAATAGCGAAATAACTTGTTCAAAGATTATAAATGTTATCTTTTGAGATATTTCACACAAAAATAATATGATATTTTGATTATAGCCATTTTTTGCTAGAAAATAGTGCCTTTATTTATTAAAACGTAGTTTTTACTAGTTTTCGTTTTTATAACGTTTTTATCCAAGATCTAGTGTTTTTGTACACTTTATTTGTAGTTTAGTGACTTTTACACAACTTAATATGTCAAAGTGTTCATAATACATGGATCTACTCATATTTCATGTCAAAATCATATTTATAACATTTTTGTTCAAGATCTAACATTTTTACACACTTTAATTATAGTCTAGTAACTTTTATACAAGCATATCATGTATCATAGCGAATATCTTACAAAGATCTATCCATATATCATATCAAAGGTATTATTGTCCAAATACTAACTTATAAACTTGTGAAATCAACATATATATCATTTAAACATATATAAACTTGAATAAACAACATATATAGTTAAAGAACTTGTATTCTCCCCCAAAAAGGTTTGAAAAGATGAAAATGTGGGGTATGAACTCACCTTGGGTGTGGATCTTAGGATTTCTTGGAAGAAGGTTGAAGATTGTGGTTCTAAGACCCGGAGGACCCTTGGACAAAGCTATTATCCAATGGATTTCCGTGAGTATGTGTGTATAAAAGAGTATATGAAGGTATTTAGAACTTAAATCACTAGATGATCATAACTTACCAAGGATACTTGCAAGATCTTTGAAGATGATGAAGTTTGGAGCTTAAAGACCCTTGGACAAATCTAATATCCAATGGATATGGATGGATGTTAGTGTGTGTAAAATGTGTAAACTTGTGTTATGTTGTTTAAAATCAAAAGATATGTGAAGCTTACCTCTTAACCTTGTGAAATAAGCTTGAAAATGGAGTTTGAAGATGAAGATGGTGAAGATGAGGGTGAGCCGTGAGCAAGAGGAGAGGAGAGGAAAAGAGGTGGTGAAATGTTGTTAGTTTCAAATGAAAGGGATAGTTGGTTCTTGGAAGTATAAGCCTTATTCTTTTCCAATTATAAAAATCATAGCCTTTTAAGGCCTATCATTATAATATTAGAAAGAAGATATTGATGTGTTGGCTTGTCCCCCATGGGGCAGCCGATTTTGGGAAGGGGGGTGGGGTGGGGTGGTGTGGTTTTTATAAAAATAGCAATGTAGTTATAAAAATGTGTAGTTTTTATAAAATAGTAAGACGTTTTAGTGAATTTTTGTGCGTTTTTGACGAAACGAAGTTCTAAATAATTATTTTGTATAAAAACATTGCCAAACATTTATTTTGATTGAATCATAACTCGTTGGGTGCCGGAATACGCGTTTAAGCGCGGTATTCTTCCGTTTTCGCGATTTTCGGCATTTTACCGGAAAATGCATTTAGCTTTGGAATTAAATACTAGATACTATTACGTTACTTATCATATGAATTTTTATTTCATATTTGGTGTTTAAGGCACCTCATTTTGTATTTTGAGTCCAAACCCTGTGTACATTTATCCGTACACAGCGGTTTAATCGTTATAACTTTCACATACGAACTCCGTTTTCGACGTTCTACATATCCACAGTTTCGTATTTACGAGTGGATCGTTTTATGAATATTATTATTCTCAAAATAATAATTGTACGATTATCGAATTTCTACGCTACAGTAGTCTGCTGTCCGTATTTTCGATTTTTAACCGATAATTGTTTTGATCTAGCATACGTAATACTATAATATTAATAATCCAACGCAAAAGTTAGGGAAAATAACTTTTCAACATATAGATTAACATACGCGTCGTTTGATTACAGTTGACTTTTGTTGACCAAAATTTACAATTGTCACAGGGGAGTTGGGAGAAGTTATCGAAAAATGGAAACTGATGATATGTGTATTTAGCTACTTTAGGTCGTTGTAGTCCATAAAGAAGAATCAAACTTTATCAGAGCTTGCATTTTGATGCCGTTGATTCAATTTCTCTATGCGACACGATAGACGGAATTGTGGGAGAAGCACTTCTGCAGTTTGAGAGAAGTTATTAGGGGGTGTTGGGTAGCCTCTTAATTTGAATGACTAAGAGGCTCTGAACCATTGAGACTGTTTGTTTTGTAAACATTTAACCTCTTAACCAATCAGAACCTCTTAACCAATCAGAACCTCTTAACAAGCCTCTAGCCATTCACCTAAACAAAGTCTGAACGATTCTATTTAATAAGTCTTCCACGTATACCCTTGACCTAAAATCATGCTTTTTCTTTTCTTTCAGCCGCCATAGACTACACTCTCTTCCCCCTCCCTCCAACTATCAACCAACATCTCACCTCACTACCTCTCTGACTTTGATGGTCTATCTGTCGTTGCTGCTACGGTGTTCTCCGACACCAATCTTCTATTTGTCTTCCTGTCACAGCTACAGCTCCAAGGACTGTTTGACCACACCACATCTGCCCCTACAGTAGCAGCGTGATAGCTGGTCGGAGTTAGGTTTAATCCAGGCGCGGTTGCCCTACCGTCGGTGACTCTAATCTCCCTCATATGTGTTTTGTTGTGTTCTTAACGTCAAGCTTCATGTAAGTTTCATTCTTGTTTGCTGTAATCTATAAACCAACGATTAATCAATTTCCAATTTCATTGATTCAAGATCCCTAGGTTGGTTTGTACTATGATTTTTGAGATTATATAGTTTTAATAACTCTATTTGGTTTTAAACACCTATGTTTGTCCCCTGCCAGTTTTTATACTTGAGCTTTGTTTCTCTTAATCTGGATTGGTGTCTAAAGTATTAAGATATGAATTTATATAGGGTGGATGAGTTTGGTCAAATGATGTAGTGTTCCAATTATTTTGAGGGTTTGCAATCTTCTTTACTTAAATTTCTATCGGTTATTTGTGTTGATTCTATCATATATTTGATTTTACTTGTTGGGCATTTGTATCGTTCCAATTAATTAATCTGATGGTTTGCATCAATGGATTTTATGATGATTTGTTTTTTTTTTATGAATTGATTAATTCAATCAATAATGAATTTAATAAAGTTTTTATATGCAATGGATTTTTAAAATATTTGGTTGTTTTCTTGTATATGTTCTTAATTTTAAAGAGAAGGGTAAAATTGTCATTTTTACCGTTCAGCCCCAATCATTAACAGGTTCAACCAAACAACAATTTTCATTCAGATGTAGATTTATTCAGAGCCTTTGAAGGCTCTGAATCATTCAGATATGAATGATTCAGATATCGTCAAACATGACATTTTGTAGTTTGAGAGAAGTTTTAGGAGGTTAAGAAGAAGTTATTGAACCAGAAAATAGTAAATTGTAATGGTTGAACTTTAGTTTCACTTTGATCTGAAGCTAAAATATGGCATGAAGGTTAAATGAGTCATTGGTGTCATACATATATCAATTTCATTTTTTTTTATTTTAGTTAATAATACTAAATGCCCCCTTAAAATCCAATGTAAATCTCTATATTAATATTCATGAATAAATTCGATTTAGATTTTTTTTAAGTGGATGAGATACACTACTAGAAAATGGGGTATTTAGCCACGAAAAATAGCCACGCAAATTTTGCGTGTCTAAATAGCCACGCAATTAACACGCATCTGTCACACAACCTGAAACTCCAAATTTAGACACGCATTTGTGACGGAACCTCAACGCATAAGAAATTCGTGGCTGTTGCGTGGCTAAATAGCCACGCATCTACCACGAAAAATAGCCACGCAAATTTTGTGTGGCTAAATAGACACGCAATTACCACGCATCAATTACACCCCAATTTTAGATACGCACTTGTAACGGAACTACAACGCATCATAAATTCGTTGTCGTTGCGTGGCAAACTTAGCCACGCGATAGCCACGCACAATGGTTTAAAGAATCAGGAAATGGGCTGGTGGCTATGGCGTGGCTAAATAGCCACGCATCTGAAGGGTTTTCTAGCAAACAATGAACACAAAAATTCTTATGGTTCACATGCAACCCTAGAAAGATCTATGTTTTCTTCTATGAAGATAATAAACTATAACCTAAAGGCCAACAATAAATTCTAAAGATTAAAACAAGAATTACCAACCTTTGAATCTTGTTCTTGAAGCTAGCAGCACAAGTGTCCTGCCTCAGATGCAAGTCATACCCACAGCAATGGAGAAGACAGTTCAGCAGAGTTTATCTTGATGTAAATGGCGCAGGTTTTAGGGTGGCCAGGTGCCTCCTTTTATAGCCTCCAAGGGTTACAGCTGAAACCCTAAGGAGCCTCCAAATGGGCAAGCCTGCTGACCATTTGGACAAGGCTTTCCTTAACCCTAATTAGGGTTTCGAGATCCTTGTGGTGACACCACAAATCTCGCCACCTTTAACCCCTATCCACTGGCCAGCCTTTTATTCAACTATTGAATAATTACAAAACCAGTCCCTGCACTTTTAATTAATTAATTTAATCACTAAATTAAATCCAATTAATTCTTGATTAAATCTCAATTAATTATTATAGTTTCTAATTAATATATTAACACTTAAATATATTAATAAACCATTTAATTAATTCTATTGATTTATTACACAATTAATAAATCAACCTTTTACTCTACTGAACTCTATCCTGACCTCCAGCTATGAGGGCAACCCAAATGGACTTTGCTTCAATCAATAAGATAAATATAGTTGTAAAGTCATGGCTTAGACACCTAATCCAACAGTCTCCCACTTGGATAAGTCTATGACTTTAATTTATCTTCTGATTAATAAACAACCTGCAGCTTCCTAGAAACTGCTGCCGAACTCTGACCTAGTCAGTTCCGTCCAAAGATAAGTGATCAGATGATCCTCCGTCCAACAAGATATTTTCAGACATGAGACATGGATTGAGATCAATCTCTGTCTGACACACTGTTTCCCGATTTCCGATTTTGCTTATGACTTTTAGACTTCTAATTGAACGAATCAATTCAGTCCTGGCTGGCCAGCGCTTCAGTCAACTTCAAAATCATCGAGTGGCCAACAGATATCTGTTTCCCGTCTGGGTCAAGGGACGAATAAGCTTTGACTAATATGTTATATCTTTTACCCGACAAATCACTCACAACAGCACGTTTTATAACATCGAGTTACCGATGCGTTTTCGTACTATCAATGAACAACCGCCTTGCAAATTATAACTCATATCTCTCCACTTTAAGACCAAAAGATATTATCGTCTCAACATTGCTCGTGATATAATCCATGAAGCAATCCATTGAGCGCGGGTTTATCCAATACTCAAATCTCCATTTCCAAGTACTCATGAACGTTGCAGCAATCTTATTGCTATGTCTAACTCCTTAGACAATCTACAAACCAATTCATGACAGTCTTCCTTCATACTTACTCCCTAAGAGTATGAACGACTGTGGATGTTTGAATAATCCAATTATTCAGGAAGTAAACATGCAAAAGCGAAACATAAAATCTGACTGGCAGCTACTCCTGCTAATTTCCAAGTCTCCACGAGGTAATCACCAAGTCGGATTTATCATAACTATTATCGGTTTCTTATTCTCTTTTAAACTCTCAATTCAAGCCTTTTATATCTATGTCTATGACCTTTTCACTCTTTCTATGTATCCAAGTGTCTAACACTTATACACTTTATTGCAGATGATCCTATCGGATACTCTTCCGATGATATCTCAATTTGTCATTTTGTCATTCTGTCATTTTCTCTCACAACTCCATTCCGGTGATGTGTACTGTGACTGCCCATGGTTCTCGGGTCTTTAGTCTACATGACTACACCCTAAGACAATTTCGAGGTGTCATGATGTGCCGGTGAACCACACGCCCTCCATCAGAAACCAACGAAATTCTTTAACCATGAAGTCCTATAGCACCACGTTTTGGTGTAAACAATTACCGATTTGAAAACCCTTTCAAATCAATCACCCTAATCATTTCCCAATGATTTCTCACGTCTGTTCAAAAATCCATTCAGTATTTTCAGCCAGGCAATATCCTGAATCCAACATACAATGCTCTAAGCATTAAGTCATCAGGATATGTTCATAACACTTCTGATTTGTCCAAGAGGCTCGAGGAACCTGATGTAATCTTATTCCAAGCCCTTTCGGAATCCTAAGATTACCAATAATCCTTGTGTCATGATTTCCGGAAACCATTTCCTTTCGATGACTCTTTCTTATGCATCTTGAATCCCATCAAGATCATATTCTCAACGGCTAAGTCAATACTGTCAGTCTCATCTATCTGATAGATGTCTATGAACTACGTGAGCATGCTGCACCTTCTTTGTTTCCTTCATGCCAATTCATTACACTTTGCAATGACAGGAAACTCCATTCCTGGGGTTATGCATCTTGAATCTCATCAAGATCATATTGGCAGAATTCTGATCTATCTAATAGATGTTCACAACCACCTGAGTATATTGTATCTCTTAAAGTCTTTCATAGCGAACCGTTTCTTAACACCAAGTCATTACACTTTGTAATGATAAGAGACGTTTCCTAGAACCAGTATGTAACCCTCATACAATGATAGCAGATAACAACGATACTCCCACTGGCTTTGACACCGTTATATGACTCTTTCGGACTATTCACAAAATCCAAAACTTATGGCACATTTTGCGAAACCGAAATCCAAACCTTTCCGACATATTAAAGGAAATCTTTCAGGCTATTCACAAAATCCAAACCTTTTGGCCTATTTTGAGAATCCGAATATCCTTTCTTGCGAGATGCCCATGGGACGAATCTCGGGGCCATGTACCTTTCGTAATGGCATGCTCTATGTGAGTCCATATTAGTGTGCCGGTAAACCACACACGCTCCACTAACGACTCACACTATGCCACGCAGAATCCTCTCGGATTACATCTTCTATTGAGAGTGCTTCTCTCAGAATCAGTTGCTTGACTCCAAGTGATGACTCATTCAACCAGATGTTCTGTAAGTACATTTCTATGTTCCCTTCTTTTGATGATTCAATTACTCCCACTGGTTCCTAGACCAGTTGTAAAGATCAATCAAACTGTCACATAGACTGTGTCTCGCGGTAAGGTTCTCTTATTTGGCAGCAACTGGGCTCACCAATGCTTCTAGCAGTCGGATTACTTATCCGTACCATCTTTAGTGTTTTACCACTACTCGGTATATCACCCGGATCATAACTCCTTATGATGGTGACAACAACTACTGGTCAAGCGAAGAGAGGGTATGTCAGGTTTAACAGGAATCTAATTCCTGGTCAAGTCCCAGTGGTGACTAAAGGTTGTTTCACTTGGCTAATTCCTGAACTCGTTCAGAATTATTCTTACTCCCACTGTTTCCTTAGAACTTGAGTTCTTTCTAAAAGTACTCTTCTTTCAAAGGATAACTGGAGTGGCCAATGAAAAACGACATTGCTGATCAGTTTCAGGCTTGTCATGAGATTCAGACGAATGCTACATGACCCTGGACTTTCTATGTACTAGTGGGATGATCCCAGCTTTACATTTCAGACAGTGTCGACATAACCTACTTAGTCTAAGATGTGGTCGGAATATGGCTTCTGCGGTCTGACTGGTTGAATGTTCAATTCATTGAAAAATTAGTCGGAAATGTATCCAGTGTATCTTATACACCGAGGATCAAAACTATTTCGATCAATGCTCCATCATCTTCCCTTAGACACATTATAACCATTAGTGTTCTTGGAAGAGGATAAACTGTGAAACATTTTCTCAGTCTATGTTGTTACTCAGGTTCTGTTGATTTTATGCTTCCTTTGAAATCTTTGAACACTTCAAGGTTCCAATCAATCGCTTATTCCGATAAGCGAAACCATATTTGTCAAACCATTTGGCAAATATCATGAAGCATAACTAATCGTGTTCTGTTCAAATATTCGAGCAATACACAGTAACTTATGTGTTTGTTGCTCAAAATCTTAATACCTTTACATCTCTATGTAACTTTATGACTTTGTTAATATTGTTCAAGACATACAATCATCACCTGACTCCAAGTCAGCTGATTCCAAAATCCTATCCATTGGATCTTTGGGCGATTCCTTTCTTGCCACAATTAATTTTATTAAGCACTCAATTCATCACGTGACTTTAAGTCAAATGATTCCAAAGTCCTGTCCAACTGGACCTTTGGTTGAAGTGATTCTCATAAAATTCACTTTAACAATCATAAAGAACACAATATATAAGTCCAATCCCATTGGATGTTTCAACATTCAAGTTATTACCATTTACGTCATCAACACATTCACACAACATTTCGAGGACAATTAAAACAACCATTTTTAAGAAAAATTTCATTAAACCAGAATTATCCTCAGAACAATGTACAATGCGAATCTATGTTAAATGTATCTATAAACCAATAACAAGAACAGATATCTAGCTTAACTCCAAAAATGCACGAGCTCCATATCTAATCTGAATATGCTCCTGTGCGACAACATCCCGCATCCTACAGAGTCCGTGCATACAGAGCAAATGTGAGAAACACATCCTGTATCAAGGAAATGAGGATCAGGTATTCTGAGTTTTAAGATATTACTGAGTCTGCCAAACAGTTTGGCTTTAGAGCATTTTTCCAATCTTTCTGTGACTGTGTCCCATCTTATGGATTCCCAGTTTGAAACATCGAACAATCGGTCCAGACGATCTGGATCATTTCTTGATGCACCTTAATACTGGACTCAATCCTGAAGCAGCTGAATTAATGGAACTATGCTTCTCCATGAACGATTCATATAGAGTCGACATTGAATGCACTTCCACGATTGTCTTATCCGGTTACCCTTTCTGTTCATCTGGACGAACAGATCAGCGAGTTGAGCTAATGCTTAACTCCCGATCCCAAAGGGAAACCAGTTTTATACTGTTCGCCTATGTATCCCTCAATCTCGGGAACACGCAAACTGGTGCTACTTCCTTCTAGCTTGCATCTTCAAGCTCTTTGAAGATCCTAGTTCGTTCTCCTTTTTCAACCAGTTCTCGGAACCTTTCCTCAACTAGCTGTGCTAACTTATCAGACCCCTGGAATTCTAAATCCCTGCGGAACTCGGGGTTAATGATTAATAGCATAAGGCAACGAACTTCCTTGGATTCAATAGTCAAGGAGTCATGCTCACAAGCTGTGGTGTGATGCCATGTTTGGGAGCGGACACTCAGTTTGATATGGTTCCCCAGCAAAACTAAGAACTATTCTCTAATTGCAAAACCGTATCACATAGTTCAGGCCAGTCAGCCTTACCATACTAAATAGGTGCTTTCTGAAGCTCTCAGAAATGGGTGAAGGAGGAGAAGAAGGAGAAAGACACTTTCTTCAGACATATATAAAATTTGAATTTATTCGTTTAATTAATCCTTTTAAATAATTACCCAATTTATTATTTAACAAGGCTAGGACCCAAAATACCCCAACTATGCTGTGAAGAGGGATGCCGTAGTCACAACACAGTGGTCATTAAGGTAGATAACTTTTATCAATTTCAGTCTTATGAAATTCCTAGATCTCTGAGACTCATTGAACTATTCAATGGCATGTTTAATCTCGGATATGCCCCACCGTTTGTGACTGGGATGCCGAGGATCACAAACCGGGTGTGAATAACCATGCAAATTAGCTTGGTACTCTCGGGGTCCATTATCATCTCAAATTGATGTGCCGGTTAACCACACACGCTCCATCAACAATGATAACACCCGAGAAACCCATTGCCACTCTTTATGAACCCCCATTGGTGTGCCGGTAACCCACACACGCTCCACCAACGTTTCATAAAGTGCAATGTGCAACTTCATGGATTAGCATCAAATTCACATTTTTATCCTAAAGTAACTAGATTGGGATTTGTTCAAAGTTCTAGTACTTTCAATTATAGCATTATACTTTTAAGAGGCTTAGCGGTTCTATCAAACCCGTTCGGCTAACGACACTCGACTGGCCAGGAGAGCGGTGGGTAAGAGTGGATACCCATTAGACTAACATTTTATAGTCAGTCGCCTTATACCCTCTTTATAGGACAGTTTTGTGAATGAGGCCTACTTGCGGTAAGACTAACCAATTTTCTTATATATAAATAATTAACTTTTAATCATAAATATATAAGATATATTTTAATCTTATTAAAATATTTTAGAATTAATTTATTCAGAATTTTCGCTAATTTATTCTAATTTTTCGAAAATTTTAAATTAATCCTTTGAGCTGATTTAATTTATCTTTTAATTAACAATTAATTAAATTAATTAAATCTAAGATAGATATTATAAATTAATCAAATTAATTTTCTATCTAATAACCCTAGTTGGTCGAAATTTGCATGCAAGGCAATTAGGGTTCCAGTTATTCAATTTAGTAAACTACCAAAAATAACAACCAACTAAACAAGGCAAGCAAATCAAAGGGGAAACAAAGGGTGGCGGCTAGGGTTAGGAAACCCTAGCCTAGATTTCGACCAAAAACCATTCCAAGGAGTGTTTTTCGCAAAAACACTCATGACACAAACAATTTATGCAGTTTATATCAATCACAAGAAAACAGCCTACGCTCTGATACCACTGAAGGGTTTTCTAGCAAACAATGAACACAAAAATTCTTATGGTTCACATGCAACCCTAGAAAGATCTATGTTTTCTTCTATGAAGATAATAAACTATAACCTAAAGGCCAACAATAAATTCTAAAGATTAAAACAAGAATTACCAACCTTTGAATCTTGTTCTTGAAGCTAGCAGCACAAGTGTCCTGCCTCAGATGCAAGTCATACCCACAGCAATGGAGAAGACAGTTCAGCAGAGTTTATCTTGATGTAAATGGCGCAGGTTTTAGGGTGGCCAGGTGCCTCCTTTTATAGCCTCCAAGGGTTACAGCTGAAACCCTAAGGAGCCTCCAAATGGGCAAGCCTGCTGACCATTTGGACAAGGCTTTCCTTAACCCTAATTAGGGTTTCGAGATCCTTGTGGTGACACCACAAATCTCGCCACCTTTAACCCCTATCCACTGGCCAGCCTTTTATTCAACTATTGAATAATTACAAAACCAGTCCCTGCACTTTTAATTAATTAATTTAATCACTAAATTAAATCCAATTAATTCTTGATTAAATCTCAATTAATTATTATAGTTTCTAATTAATATATTAACACTTAAATATATTAATAAACCATTTAATTAATTCTATTGATTTATTACACAATTAATAAATCAACCTTTTACTCTACTGAACTCTATCCTGACCTCCAGCTATGAGGGCAACCCAAATGGACTTTGCTTCAATCAATAAGATAAATATAGTTGTAAAGTCATGGCTTAGACACCTAATCCAACAGCATCTTCCACGAACAATGGTTTTAAGAATCAGGAAATGGGCTGGTGGCTATGGCGTGGTTAAATAGCCACGCATCTACCACGCACAATGGTTTAAAGAATCAGTAAATACATTGGTGGCTATGGCGTGGTTAAATATTGTTGCTATTATTATTATTATTATTATTAGTCTCATTATTATTATTATTATTATTATTATTATTATTATTATTATTTATTTCGTATTATTTTTTCGTTTTCGTTCAATACATCTCTTTCGTATAATTAATTATTGGTATTATTGTTATTATTATTATTATTATTATTAGTCTCATATTTTTATTATTATTGTTAATTTTATGAATATTACGTGTGTGTGTGTGTGTGTGTGTGTGTGTGTCTATGAGTATGTATGTATGCACATCAATGTGTTGGTGTATTCAAATCACAAGTGCTTATACACCTTCAAAAGATAACGTTTGAAATGAACAACGGGTTGTGAAGGTGCACACGCTTGTATGTAAGTCGAATTTTCGTATAAACGGAGAAATATAAAGATAATAAAGTATAATAAGAATGTACAAAAAATGAACCCAAAAAATTAATTTTTGGCCTACAAAAAACGAAAAATACAAATACAGTCGTGTTAATTGCGTGGCTAATTTACCACGCATTTACCACGCACTGTCTGGTTTTGTGGCTAATGCGTGGCTAATTAGCCACGCAATTAAAACAAAGATTTTTGTATTTTCGTTTTTAAAGGGTAAACATTATTTTTTTGGGTTCATTTTTTGCACATCCTTATAATACAATATTATCTTTATATTTATCAGTTTATACGTAAATTCGACTTACACATAAGCGTGTCCACATTCCAAACCCGTTATTCATTTCAAGGTTTATCATTTCAAGGTGTATAAACATATGTATGTGTGAGTTTATGGGTATAATTATGTATGTGTGTGTAAAGTATATGTATACATGTGTGTGTGTGTCCATGAGTATGAATGTATGCACATCAATGTGTCGGTGTGTTAAAATCACAAGTGCTTATACACATTGAAAGGATAACGTTTTAAATGAACAACGGGTTTGAAAGGTGTACACGCTTGTGTGTAAGTCGAATTTACGTATATATTGAGGAATATAAAGATACTAAAGTATAATAAACGATGTACAAAAAATGAACTCAAAAAATAATGTTTGACCTTGGAAAAACGTAAAAATAAAATACAGTCGTGGTAATTGCGTGGCTAATTAACCACACATTGGCCACGCACTGTCTGATTGCGTGGAAAATGCGTGGCTAGTTAACCACGCAAATACCACGAAATATTATAATAATTGTTTTCCACGCTTTAGCCACCAAATGCAATTAAATGATTTTCCCGCTCACGCATTAAGGTGTTGTAAATTTTGCATTAAATAAAATACCCCATGCCGTTGAAATTGCGTGGCAAAAACAGCCACGCTTTAGCCACCGGTTCCGCTTTAATAACTTTTCCGCTCACGCATTAGGGTATTGTACATTGTGCATTAAAGAAAATACATGTTGTCGTGGAAATTGCGTGGCTAAACAGCCACACTTTAGCCACCGGGTTGGCTTTAATGATCAGATCCAAGACTCCCTCTTACGCATTAGGGTATTGTACATTGTGCATTAAAGAAAATACATGCGGCCGTGGCAATTGCGTGGCTAAACAGCCACACTTTAGCCACCGGGTTGGCTTTAATGATCAGATCCAACACTCCCTCTCCAACCCGTCATCGAGCATATTCCTAGCAAAAAAAAAAAAAAACGGACGCTGTCTCCTCTTTTCCCTAACTTCGCTGCGACGTTGCCCTCCGACGAACCATCACCGCCACTCTTCTTCTCCAACGAAGCTCCATCGCCGGCCGAAGGTAACCACCGCCGCCGATGCTTCTTCTTCCTTTCCAACCGTCGCTGCCCTCGGTTCCTTTGCTCCTGTGACGGTTTTGTGCGCCCGACTACCACCGCCGATCGGCGGTGTATTTCGATTATTTAGCCGCCGGATGATTGTTGTTCACTTCCCCCATCTCCTTTTACTCAAGAAAGCTTCATAATCTTCCATTTTCACCCAAAAGGTAAAACCCTAGCTTTCAAATTTTTGTTGAATTTGTTCAAATTGAATGTTATTTAGGTATAAGATGTTACCGCCTCCATTAACGGACCCCCGAACAAGATGAGATCGTGAGATTTTCTTACACCTGTAACTAGAATTGAGATCCTTGCCAACTCGGCAACAGGTATGATTTCTGCATCTGTATTAGCGCATAATCTTGCTGAATATTGCTTGGTCATGACATTGAATCCTTAATCCACAGGCCAGATGCAATGCGTGCAATAGGTTATCAAATTTGGCCGTGTTCCTATATTGTAGATTAACAATTTGTGATAGGTAAACATACACGATTTAATACAATTTTCAATCTATAAACAGGATTGTTAATAGTAATTCAAATTCCAATGTAGGGCATGTGTTGGAGCATATCCAAAAACACCCTTCCCATACAAGTACTACTCCTTTTAAGGTTAATCGTCCTATGCCTACTCTTTCCTATTCAAATAATAATTTTTTTGAGAACATTTCATCATATTTTAGGTTGATGATATAGAGGTTAAATGTTGTAAATTAAGTTGTAAGGTGACTTATATCAAGGATCTTCTTGCTTGCCACTTCTGCTTCGATAAAGCATTCGTCACGTTTTAAGACATATACAATGAAACCTGGTACATTGTTACCTCTATATGCTGCATTTTTTTTTGCTTTAAAAATGTTGTGATCTTGAATATGATGTGTTTTAAAATATTGATTTTAGGAAAGCTGCAGGAATTTGTATCATCGCAGGCTCCGTTTGTTGTGATTGTTGGATCGATTTTCATGGGCATAGGATGAATTTCTTGAATGCAGGCGTGGAAGACAAAATCAATCAATCAAGCTTGGACCCGTGCAATTTAGAGGCTGCATATATTTTCAACAATCACAAAAACCAATCTCAGTTGCGTGATTTCATAATATAAAAAGCAGATGTTGGGATGAAAAGGTTTGGATTTTGTAATCTTTCATAATCTCAATAAAGACAAAATATTTGATTATATATATATATATATATATATATATATATATATATATATATATATATATATATATATATATATATATATATATATATATATATATATATATATATATATATATATATATATATATATAATAATTAAGGGTCTTTGATTAAACCCTCGATTAATTCCCGCCTAGCCGATTAAAAAAATATTTTTTTAATAATTAAGACAGTGTCTACTCGGTACCGTCGGACGGTTTTTTACAACCTTCTTTATTATTATTAGCTCTTCCTATTTGTAGTTCACTTCTTATTCATGGTAAACCTAAATGATCAGACTTCATGTTATAGATTGAGATGACTCAATGTGTTTATTTGGGGAAATTCAAGTCTCAAGTGCAAAGCTCCCAGGTCATCAGTTTATCTGAAGTAAGTAGAAATATATTTGTTGTTATAGTCTAATTTATGTTTTAATGAGTTTTTATTACATTTAATTAAATAATTTTGTCTTCTTTCTAATTTATTTTTGGTTATATAAATTTCGTTGGAACATTTTATATTGATAAGTTGAATCATTCTTGTAACTATTACAGGAAAACCATTTTTCATTGCTGCAATGAGAGATAGAAAATTTCAAAGTGATTGAGAAGATGAAACAATTATGTCCCAAGTGCTTTCTACTTGAATTTACTCTTTTCACTGTTCATGAGTTAACTACTTACCTGTACCACATTCCGGTTCAACTTTCCTGGTTGGAGTCAGATGCATGACAGTCTCAGGGCACGATGGATTGTCACAAGTAAGAGGACACTTTTTCTTCCCAACAACAACAACAACAAATGGAACAACAACAACAAATGGAACAACGAATCGAACAACAAATTGAACAAAGGCTAAAACGGTCGCAAGATGAGTTTCAAAAAAAAATGGAAGACATGATGATGATGCGACAAATGAGTCAACGTGGTCCGGGTCCTTCTTAGTTGTATGTTTTTGAAACAAGTAGACGTTTTAGAATGTTTTTGAAACAATTGGACGTGGCTCGTGGTCTTTCTTATTTGACTATTTTAGAATATTAAACAAAATTTATCGTAATGTTTGATTAGTTTTGTTTTAATTAGTTTCGTTGTATATATATATATATATATATATATATATATATATATATATATATATATATATATATATATATATATATATATATATATATATATATATATATATATATATATATATATATATATATATATATATATATATATATATATATATATATGTGTGTGTGTGTGTGTGTGTGTGTGTGTGTTTTGTCAAATGTGGTTAATGACAAAAAAAATTGGAATTAAAAATAATATTCTGGTATTTTAAAAAAAAACGTAATGCGTTGTAATTGCGTGGCTAATTTTGTGTGGTAATTCCGTGGCTAATTTTGTGTGGAAATTGCGTGGCTAAACTTTGTGTGTTAATTGCGTGGCTAATTTTTTGTGGAAATTGCGTGGCTAATTATGTGTGGAAATTGCGTGGCTAAACGTTTGTTGTAATTGCGTGTCTAAATTTGTGTGGCAATTGCGTGGCTAATTTTTTGTGGTAATTGCGTGGCTAACGGTGTGTGGAAATTGCGTGGCTAAATGTGTGTGGAAATTGCGATACAAAATTTTCCGGATTATTGCGTGGCTAATTGTACGTGGTTATGGCGTGGATAATGCGCGTGGCTATTGAGTGTTAAAATGGCGTGGCTAATGCGTGGTAAACTGTGCGTGGTAGTTGCGTGGCAAATTTGCGTGGCTAAAGCGTCACTACAATTTAGACACAAATGGTTCTTCCACAGGTCAGTTTTCGTGGCTATTGCGTGTCTATTCGGCTTTTGCCACACAACAGCCACGCAAATGTGCGTGGCTAACCCCCCAGTTTTCTAGTAGTGCGTATGGATTAATAGAGCTCAAAATACCAAACCCGTCAAGACAAATTAAGGGCTCGGATAGGACTAGCATAATATTATATCATATTGAATTTGTTATCTCATTAATATGAAATTTAAAAGGAGTGAAATGGAGTATAGCGATGGGATGAAAAAAAATATATGTTTGATTACCATGAAAGAATCCAATAGAGTATATATATATATATATATATATATATATATATATATATATATATATATATATATATATATATATATATATATATATATATTATGGAAAGCGATGTATTCAATAATTTTAAATTACTTTTATTCATATAATCTTCACTAAATATTGATCTCTATAAATTTTTCAAAACTTCAACTAAATAGCTTTTTATTTTTTGAAAATGAATAAAAATTTATTTTAATTATATCTTAAGATTTTATAATATCTAGTATTTTTTTTTTTATTCTACCTTTTCTTGAAACCCAAATTATTATATTTTAACTATTTTCAAAAAATTATATATATATATATATATATATATATATATATATATATATATATATATATATATATATATATATATATATATATATATATATATATATATATATATATATATATAAACAAAATAAATTTTATTTACATGTAATTTGTTTAATGATTTATCGTAATTTAATTAACATTATTTTCATAAAAGTTCATTTTTTTTGTTTATCAACTTTATTTTATTTAGTTTACTATTTATTAATATTTAACAACATATTTGAATGACTCATTCTACTCCCTCGAGACAACGTACTGGAACGAGTAAAGTAATGAAATAAATTATTACATTATGTTGTCATATTTGGTTGGCTCGAAACAATGAAATAAGTCATTCAAACATATTATGGGTTTATTAATATATTAAAACTAAATAAGGTAAATTTGATAAATAAATAAATGAATGTTAATTTATAAAATATGTTTTTATTAAATAAAGGTATATCGTTAAATGAATTACATATACATATAATTTATTTCTTCCAAAATACATATTAAATGCTTTCAAAATCGTTGAAAAGAATTAAATTATAGTTTAAAAGAGTTACAAATAATCTTAAAATATAAATACAAAAATATTATTTTAATTTTAAAATTTCAAAAATTTATTTAAAGGAAGTTTTGAAATTTTATAACAAATTAAGATTTATTGATGATTATAATAAAAATGTTTTAATTCTATTATATGTGTTATTCAATTACCTGAGGGAATGAAAAAGAATAACATCCCTTCTTCATGGAATGAAATTCAACAAAAGAGAAGGAATCACATTTCATGTGGAATGTTCCATTCTATTCCTTCGAGCAATCATACATGATCTATTTCGTTTCGTCGTGATGCTCCCAATCATTTCCTCTTCGATTACAACATATCAACACTACATTACGGTGTCTATTCCATTACTTCAAGATTGCATTCGATCATACCAAACAGGCTTAAAAAGAAGAAGAACCATTATTGACAACATTTTGATTCTAGACAAATCGGTGATTGGGAGATCCCAAGTGATCAAATACCACCCCCCCCCCCGGCCCAATCGATGCTTATGATGTTTACGACCTCTGACTTCTGTACAATCATCTTAATGGTGACATTTGTTGTTTCTACTTTCCTGAAAATCCATAAATGCATGAAACAAAGATAAAGAAAAATCAAGTATTAAGCATGGATTAACAACTAGCTTTATCAATAGTCATGTTATCGATTCAACAGTCTCTATGTCCCTCAATAAAATATGTTCACCTATTCAAATCCATCCTCACCCTTGGTCATAAACTCTTCAGTCAACCGCGATTTGATGGTCGTCGGCGATATTTTGAATCATTAACGGTCAAAATAGAAAAGTATAGTCTATTTTTTTGGGATTGTAAGGAAAATTAATTCTTCTGCATGTAAAGAGATTTATTTAGTTAACTATTTTTCTATACTGTTTACCACTAAAGTTATCAAAATTGTTAAAAAGGCATAACTTTAAAAAAAATCATGTAATAAACCATAACATCTTTAAGTCGATAGTAAGCATATTTATGTGCACTTTTCATGGAAATTAGTTGGCAAAGTAAACACAATGCAGTCTTATTTAACCATAAACGGTTTCAATATGGTTACTTGGGTCAGTAAATATCATGATGATTCACTTGCATTGATGAAATCAATTGAACAATTGAGCTCAAGTGTGTTAATTCGTGAAGACAATGTCGTTGATTCCATCTCCTCTTACTCTCTTAATGGCTGATGTAAACCACGATGAGGGTATCATTCATAAACCTCTTGTATACTACAATGATGTGATTACATCAGTTAGGGAGTTAAGAAGTTAGATTTCAGTTGTATGGGGATTAATAAGTTATATAGTCTAGTTAACTAGCTATAGATGCAAGAATGTTATTACTGTGATCCTAGCAACTCATTGATAAATAGTTTAAAAGTCTTGAAAATTGGTGATTGATTATAGACAATTTCTAGATATCAGATATTCTAATAGCAATAGAATAAAGTGGTGTTTGTTTTTTGCAAAAAATGTTTGTGTGACCTCTTATGTTTTGTGGGAAGACGGATATTGAAGCAAATGATTGTTTGCTTTTTAGAAGACTGCTAACATAAAAATGTCTCTTTGACCTCTTTTTTAAGAATAAATAAAAAATAACTTCTGATTTTGGAAGGCATCTTCTAAGTTCTAACCCTATTCTGATATTTCTTTTTCCACCACCACCGCCATCTCATCGCCGCCACCGCCACCTCCTAGTCCTCCGCGATCACTGCCGCCACTACCACCGTCTTTTACAATCATCTAGAATTCAATATGGTTAATGGTTGTATCATGTACATCTGGTTTGTTTTTTTAATATCATTATCTAGCATGAAGACTTTCAAAATAAACAAATTTTTTTTGCATACTACAGATATTTTTTCCAAATCTTCTTTTGCAAATGTGCAAAAAAAACAACTAATGTTTTATTTTTTGAGAAACAAACAATATATATGTCGACCATTACCAAATTCTATTGTTTTCATTTAAAATTTTCAATAAATGTAGTAGTTTGGTATACAAAAAAATTAAGTAACCAATTTTGTACAATATAGAAATGTCGGTTACATTTACAAGTCATCAGCAACTACCATGTAACATCTATTTGTTAGTTATCATTATCAACTACCACAGCATCGATTTAGACTTGGAACGATTCAAAAATTTAGCATTTTAGTTGAAACTAATATTTTTTAAACCTATTTTAATGATCAACGGTTATGGTGTACAAGACACGTGGTAAATGACAAATGGTGTACATAGGATATAGTTAATTTCTAAAACAATTCATTGACCCCATTATGAATGATCAATTCCTTCATTTGATGGAATCTTTCGATATGGATGCAATTCAAATTTATCCTACCAAACAAGTCATGGAATAGAATCTTGAATCCAAATTCCATTAGATTATATAAATCAAACAATACCTAAATTAGATTTAATTCCTTGTTGCTTCGATATTATATTTTTTAGACAAACAAAAATATAATCTATATCTTTATAAATCTTATAATATAGGTCATCCAAATGAATATGGTTAAAGATATGCCAATATATTGAATTATATTCATTTGAAACTTACAAATCTTTTGTTGAGAAAGTATGGAGCCTAATTTGAACCAAAGAAAAACCCAAGACAACCGAAGTGGAATGGTTGTTTGAAGTAAACAGAAAAAAAGAGGCAAGAAAAAGTCAGTGTTGTTAAGGTGTACATCTCAGACAAGTCTCCAGACTTTCAGCCTAGTAGGAGTCCTTCGCTCTGGTCAGATCAACCATGGCGGATCAAAAATAAGAAGAGGGTGACCCTTCAGAAGATCTGTAGAAGGTTGAACCGAAGGCATGAAGATCAGCAGGACTAAGGTAGCCTTGCCTTGTCCGGATCTGAAGCCATGTCCAGTGCTGTGATCCAAAGGTGTCTAATCATCCGGACCGAGGAAGGTCAAACCTTGTCCAGATAAGGAGACACATCCTTAGCATGGACATGCACGAAGACATTCAACATTGACAGTAGAAGTCAGTTGGTGACAGACATGTTACCAGACGAAGGCATGTGACAAAGTCAAAGCTAAGTCCGAACTAATGAGTCGTGTCCGAAGGAAAGCTTCATGGGTATCTCATGCGGACATATATTCACAATGACATCAATAGCTTGGGCTATAGTCACAGTGGTGAACATGTCATCAGCAGGAGAATATGAGATAGCAATGTCCTCCGACCTAAGAAAAAGTTCAGATGGAAGAGTTCTTGAAGGAAGAGCTTACCCTTATACAAAGTATAGTTCGACAGAAGTTGTAGAAACACAAGTCAGACGGTTACAGTCTCGTTCTAATGGAATATCTCAACCGAAGACCAATGAGGAGTTCTCCAACCGAAGGCGGGGCCTCAGTTGGACTCGGTATTGGTATTTTCACATCCCCTGTCAGAGCAATCTTGGGAACAAGCACAGAATAGTACTTGTGTCAAAGGCAGCATGTGGAGCATGGTGTTATCACCTTTATTCGACTATAAAATGACAAGGCACAGGGCTAGTTTGTCCTTTTGCCCTTTCCCGCCCAAAGACTTGCGTGTTCACTCTATTTATACAATCTCTCGTTTATGCAATGTATTATGTTCAAATAAATAAATTAACCGGCGGCTTATATGTATATTACAAGAATACAATTTTACGATCTAATACCTATTGCTGTCTTACGGTATTAATCAATTGTTATTGTATAATTTTTCATTCACATCCTACAGATTTCAGTTTCAAAAAGATTAGAAGATGTAATTTTAACTTTTTATTAGTTATTACATATTTAACCTTAATCTATAATTCATACTTTTTTCAACGATATAAGTTGTAATTAACAATATTATTATGATTGTTTTCATATGGTAGGGTAAATCATGAGGAAGAAAAGAACGATTGATTCTTTCTTCAAACGAAAGATTTTCTTGACCCGCTTCTACAACCTGTTAGTAATATTATAAGGGAAGATGCTCATAATACATGCCCACAACCTGAAAGAAATAGTAGTATTGAAGAGCCAATTGATGTTGAATCTAAAAAAAATGATATGTTAAATTTTGAAAAGAAAAAATTAGATTCTTTGATTCGTGATCCCAGAGAACGACCTTCAATCTTAACTTATCCAAATCACCAACATGATAAGATTAGACGATTATATATCAAACTTAGACCATAACAACTTCAAAAATCAAAGTATCATGCCAGTCTCAAAGGCCCTAACGGTTGTATGCACAATTTTCAACAAGCTTGGTTTAAGTATTTTTAGTGGTTGGAGTATTCTGAGAAAAAAGGATGCTGCATTTTGTTTTCCTTGCTTTCTTATTAATAAAAAACCTATTGGACAAGCCAGGTCAGATAAATTTACTTTAAAACGGCTTAACACTTGGAAAAAAGTGAATCGTGGCAAATATTGTGCTTTCATCATTCCAGAAGGTAAGACTCCAGCCTCGGCACATAATTTTTCTGTCAGATGCTTTGAAGATTTAAAAAATCAATTTTGTCACATAGAGAATGTGATAGAGAAGCAAACAACTCAACAAGTTATGGATAATAGGCTATGCCTTAAAGTTTCTATTAAGGCTATTAGATGGCACACAAGATGCTCCTCAAAATGAAGTACTAGAAAATGCTCCTCAAAATGCAAAGTACACTTCACGAGATATCCAAAAAGAAATATTATGTCTTTTAGCTAAAAATGTACAAAATGCAATTCGTGATGAAATCGGGACGGCAAAATTTTGTTTAATAGTTGACGAGTCTCAAGATGAATCTAAGAAAGAGCAAATGGCTATTTTTGTGAGATTTGTCGACCGAGATGGACATGTTCAAGAAAGATTTTTGGACTTGATTCATGTAAAATATACAACTTCATTAACCTTAAAAAATGAGATTTTGTGTTCTTTATCTTATCATAAACTCAGTGTTCAAGATATTCGAATTCAAAGATATGATGGCGCTAGTAACATACATGGAGAATGGAATACGTTACAAGCTTTATTATTAAAGGAATGCCCTTATGCTTATTATGTACATTGTTTCGCCCATCAACTGCAATTGGCTCTAGTTGCAGCATCTAAAGATGTGACTGAGGTACATAACTTCTTTAAGTCTTTAAACTTTATAGTTAATGTGATATGTTCTTCTAAATGTAAAGATCAATTGCAAGCATCTCAAATTGATAAATTTCTCATTTAGTTTGGAGATTTTGAGAGTGGAAAAGGAACAAATCAAATACGAACACTACAAAGGCCTTGAGATACTAGGTAGAGTTCTCATGTTAGACCAATATGTAGTTTGATGAGATTGTTTGGTCCATCTTGTGTAGTATTGAATGGCATTGCTATAGAAGGTTCTAAATCTTCTCAGAGAGGTGATGCGGCATTTCCACTTAAAGATGCACTATCATTTGATTTTGTCATTGTTATACACATGATGAAACAAATAATGGGAATAACTAACAAGCTTTGCCAAACTTTACAACAATATCTATAGATATTGTTAGTGTTCTGGCATTGGTTTCTACGACAAAAATATTAATTCAAAAACTGAGAGAAGACGGTTGGCAATCAATTTTGAATCAAGTGGTTTGTTTTTGTCAGAAAAACAACATTCGTGCCCCCGATATGAATAAAACTTATAGATGTGTAATTCGACCACATTGTAACAAATAAGATATAACCACAAAGCATCATTATCGAGTTGAAGTGTTCATTGCGGCTATTAACAGTCAATTGCAAGAGTTGAATTCTAGGTTTAGTGAGTCAGTAACAGAGCTTCTCCATCTCAGTGTTGCATTAGATCCAAAAAAATCTTTCAATGTTGACGATATATGTAAATTGGCAACATGTTATTATCCTTTGGACTTTACAGGGCACGAAAAGAAATTTTTGAAACTTGAGTTACAACATTATGAGCTAGATGTGATAATCATCCACAATTAAAAAATTCTTCTACACTTTTTGAGTTGTGTAGAGGCCTACATGAAACTGGAAGTCGGCTACTTATCATTTGCTTGACAGATTGATTCGTCTTATATTGACACTCCCTATTTCTACCGCGACATCTGAAAAAGCATTCTCAGCAATGAAAATTGTGAAAACATGACTTTGAAATACCATGAGTGATGATTTTCTTAAAAATTGTTAGATTGTAAACATTGAGAGAGAGAGATTGATGATACATTTTCCGCAGATAAGAATATAGACGATTTCTATTCCATGAAAAAAAAAAGACGAGCACAACTTAAAGTGCGCAAAATACTACTTCATATATTTTTACATCTTCTATTTAATTGCATTTTTATATTTTTTTTACATTTTCTATTTAATTGCATTTTTATATTTTTTACATTTTCTATTTAATTGCATTTTTATATATATATTTTTTTACATTTTCTATCTATGTTCTAACCAACTATTTTGTTACTAGCGGGTTAACGGATTACTATGAATCAGTGTTTATGGTTGTTTGAAAACTTATGAAGATTAATTCTTGCAAAGACCGGTGTAATGTCTATTTAGACAAATATTTCTTTGTCAATTTTCCTTTGAAATTTAAAGAATGTATTACGTTATTCAAATATAATTTATATTTTAATATCTTATCACTACTAGAAAACTGGGGGGTTAGCCACGCACATTTGCGTGGCTGTTGTGTGGCAAAAGCCGAATAGTGACGCAATAGCCACGAAAACTGACCTGTGGAAGAACCCTTTGTGTCTAAATTGTAGTGACGCTTTAGCCACGCAAATTTGCCACGCAACTACCACGCACAGTTTACCACACATTAGCCACGCCATTTTAACACACAATAGCCACGCGAATTATCCACGCCATAGCCACGTACAATTAGCCACGCAATAATCCGGAAAATTTTATATCGCAATTTCCACACAAATTTAGCCACGCAATTTCCACACACAGTTAGCCACGCAATTTCCACAAAGAATTAGCCACGCAATTAACACACTAATTTAGCCACGCAATTGCCACACACAGTTAGCCACGCAATTACAACAAACTTTTAGCCACGCAATTAACACACTAATTTAGCCACGCAATTGCCACAAAAAAATAGCCACGTAATTTCCACACAAAGTTTAGCCACGCAATTTCCACACAAAATTAGCCACGGAATTGCCACACAAAATTAGCCACGCAATTACAACGCATTACGTTTTTTTTTTAAAATACCAGAATATTATTTTTAATTCCAATTTTTTTTTGTCATTAACCACATTTGACAAAACACACATATATATATATATATATATATATATATATATATATATATATATATATATATATATATATATATATATATATACTATACTATACTATAAACCATATATAAATTACAACCCCTTAATACACAATTGTCTTAATGTCTTAAAAATGTACAACTTATTTAAGCATTAATATATCAGATCTGATGTTAACCGTTGATGATTCTTAAATCAATCTGAACCTTTCAAATATGATGATCCACACAAACAATTTTAAACCAATAGAAATACTTCAATTTCAAATTTCAAATCTCTAAAAATCACACTATAAATCAACACTCTCTCCAAACAAATCTTTACACCAATGTTTTTCAGCTCTAAAAATTGTTCATATATGTCTGATTCTGTTTTATATTTTTCTTCAAGCCATGATTTTGAATAATGGGAATTTAGTTTCTGCACATAGACAAACATTAGGATAATTGTCTTTTTAGAAACAGATATTTGATGTTGCTGGTATGGAGATACTAAACTTTGTAGTTTTTGTTGTTACTAACTATTACACCAAAATTCACATGACCATCTTCTTATATTACACCAACTTTTCTTTCTCTACAGATTGTTGACCCTCATAATCCATATCTGCATTACACCAAGGTAACAAAATTTTGACCCTCATAATGTATCTGCATAACACCAAGATAACAAAATTTTGACCCTCATAATCTGTTTCTGCACACAAACACAAAATTTTAAATTAATATCTTTTTGCAGGACTTCTACAAAACAAGTGTTGTGGGTGGATAGAAGATAATATTTAATTTTGTTAAAGATTGGTTTGTTTGTACATGATTTTCAAACATGTTCTGTGAAGAAAAAAAAGCAAGGAGTTGCAAATCATTAACAAGAACACCCAATATCAGAATTTTTCATTTCTATGTTAAAGGTTTGAAAAAAATACTACTTGAGCATTTAGAAATACGATATTTGAGAAACGTAAATCAAAACAATATATTTGAAAACCCCCTTTATAATTTTCTATTTTGCAGGTTTGAGAAAACCATTACCCTTCTTTTAAACAAACCATTTCATCCAAGTTCTAGCAAGTGATGAGTATTAGGTTTTCGGAAACTTTAAATACAAACATTTTTAACAAGAAAATCAGAATTCTAACATAAAAAACGTGGCTGCAAAAGACAATTATTGAACACAGGTTCATTTTCTAAAAACATTGAAAATTATTAATTATAACAAAAACCTTAAAATCAAGTATACCGAAAATCTTAAAATCAAGTATACCGAAAATCTTAAAATATTAAAATCAAGTATGCCAAAAATCTTAAAATCTTAAAAAACGAGTGCATCAGATCTATTTGATTTCAGTGTTATAACAAAAATCTTAAAATCAAGTTATACCGAATATCAGATCCATCGGCTTTGGAAGCACAATCAAATTTTGTGTGCACAATCGGGTCAAAATGCGTGTTGGGTACCGGATGCGGCTATGGAGGTTGGTAACCCCAACGTGATGGTCAGATCCATTACCTGTTTCAGAATCAAAACAAGAATTCAAACCGATGTCAAATAAATATATTATGTATATCTCTAGCTTGGTGTACGAAAACCTCAAGAACCCCAACGTGCTGGTCAGATCCATTACAGAAAACAAAAAACCTTAGATGCAACTGCAGATTTAGAAAGACGATAGGAAAAATCAGCACCCATTAACTATCTGGGACTTCTAATTTTATTTAATTTACCCCTTAATATTACATTTTTTACAGAAAACATAAACACATCACAACTCACCACAAATAATCCGGTCATCACTAACGGCTACTAGCCGGAGTGGGAGAAAGAAACCGCCATCGGCGGTGGCGGTGGTGTAGCTCAAAATAGAAAGACAGAGACAGAGGGGGAGATAGAGAGATACAGATACATACCGAATGAGATCGGAAAAAAGGGAGGTTAAGAAAGAACCCGCCATCGGCGGTGGCTGTAGTGTTCCTCATGTAACAGGAAACAGAGAAAGAGGGAGAGAGTTCGAGAGAGGGAGAGATCGAGAGGCGCATCCTTGAAGTACCAGGTATGATGAAGGCGTCTGTCAATCGAGAAGAAGCAGATCAGCGGTGCTTCGTTGCTGTGCGAAAAAGAAGCAGATCGGCGGGTCTTGGCTGCAAATCGGAGAGGCGAGAGAGAAGAAGCAGATCGACGGTCATGGAACCGGAAGGAGAAGATGGTGCGGCTAAGTAGATGGAATCGGTAGGTAGCTTGGTGTCGGACTTGCGTAGATCGAATCGGTAGGTCGCAACGAATCCGACAACTATGGGAGCTATGGCGGTGGGAGATGGATGCTTCGCCGGATCCAGAACCGGATCGACAGCATCTGCAAAGGAATGGAGCCGGACTTGCGAAGATCGTTGCAGGTCGGATTTTTGTATGCCGGAGGACGGACGAACGGGGGTGAGAAGTCGGTTCCAGATCGGGGGTGTGAAGGACGAATCGGGAGCCAGCGGAGGTCGGATGAATGGGAGCTTAAGGAAGGTAGCGGCGGATGAATGGGAGCGACGGATGAATGGGTTAAAAGAAATTTAGGGTTACTGCCTTACTGGAGCTCAAGGAAGGTAGCCGACATCTTTTTGTTTATTTTTTTACTCTTTTGTTATTTAAAAAGCTTCAACGACCATGTTTTAGGTGTCTTGACTTTTAGCTTTATCCAAACTATTGAAACCGAAAGCAACTTGCCTTTAATAATTGTCATGGGTATTGGACATATCCTTAAATATTTTAGAAGCAAATAACAATTTTGTGGTTGGAGAGGGAGTGTTGGATCTGATCATTAAAGCCAACCCGGTGGCTAAAGTGTGGCTGTTTAGCCACGCAATTGCCACGGCCACATGTATTTTCTTTAATGCACAATGTACAATACCCTAATGCGTAAGAGGGAGTCTTGGATCTGATCATTAAAGCCAACCCGGTGGCTAAAGTGTGTCTGTTTAGCCACGCAATTTCCACGGCAACATGTATTTTCTTTAATGCACAATGTACAATACCCTAATGCGTGAGCGGAAAAGTTATTAAAGCGGAACCGGTGGCTAAAGCGTGGCTGTTTTTGCCACGCAATTTCAACGGCATGGGGTATTTTATTTAATGCAAAATTTACAATACCTTAATGCGTGAGCGGGAAATTCATTTAATTGCATTTGGTGGCTAAAGCGTGGAAAACAATTATTATAATATTTCGTGGTATTTGCGTGGTTAACTAGCCACGCATTTTCCACGCATTCAGGCAGTGCGTGGCCAATGTGTGGTTAATTAGCCACGCAATTACCACGACTGTATTTTATTTTTACGTTTTTCCAAGGTCAAACATTATTTTTTGAGTTCATTTTTTGTACATCGTTTATTATACTTTAGTATCTTTATATTCCTCAATATATACGTAAATTCGACTTACACACAAGCGTGTACACCTTTCAAACCCGTTGTTCATATAAAACGTTATTCTTTCAATGTGTATAAGCACTTGTGATTTTAACACACCGACACATTGATGTGCATACTTTCATACTCATGGACACACACACACACACATGTATACATATACTTTACACACACATACATAATTATACCCATAAACTCACACATACATATGTTTATACACCTTGAAAAGATAAACCTTGAAATGAATAACGGGTTTGGAATGTGGACACGCTTATGTGTAAGTCGAAATTACGTATAAACTGATAAATATAAAGATAATATTGTATTATAAGGATGTGCAAAAAATGAACCCAAAAAAATAATGTTTACCCTTTAAAAACGAAAATACAAAAATCTTTGTTTTAATTGCGTGGCTAATTAGCCACGCATTAGCCACAAAACCAGACAGTGCGTGGTAAATGCGTGGTAAATTAGCCACGCAATTAACACGACTGTATTTGTATTTTTCGTTTTTTGTAGGCCAAAAATTAATTTTTTGGGTTCATTTTTTGTACATCCTTATTATACTTTATTATCTTTAAATTTCTCCGTTTATACGTAAATTCGACTTACACACAAGCGTGTACACCTTCCAAACCCGTTGTTTATTTCAAACGTTATCTTTTGAAGGTGTATAAGCACTTGTGATTTGAATACACCAACACATTGATGTGCATACATACATACTCATAGACACACACACACACACGTAATATTCATAAAATTAACAATAATAATAAAAATATGAGACTAATAATAATAATAATAATAATAATAATAATAACAATAATACCAA